>VZRQ01011181.1:223299-326950 GCA_013397975.1 Machaerirhynchus nigripectus
ATTTTATTATATTTGTTATTTTTAATTTATTTGTTATTTTAATTTATTTTTTATTTTTACTTTCATTTTCATTTTCATTTTATTTTTGTTTTTATCTTTATATATTTTAATTTTTATTTTCATTTTCTTTTTAAATTTATTTTTTAATTTTTATTTTATTTTTAAATTTTTATTTTCATTTTTATTTTATTATTTTATTTTTTGTTTTATTTTCATTTTTATTTCTCTGCTGTGTGCTTTAAACCAGGCATACCATGGAATGGGTATGAAAATCCCGCTCCTCATTTCAGCCTCAGTGCTGCTCTTTTCCCATGGCACACTTGGCATTCCATGGAGTGGCTGGAGAACAGCTGGATTCAATCTCCCGGATGGTGCCACTAAACAACCCCAAATTCCAAAAGGAGCTGAGCAGAAAAAAATAGTCTGGCACAGGGAGAGAAATTTTACCCATTTTTGGAAAAAAGAGGGAGGATATCAGTGAGAGGGGGGAGAAAAAAAGGGCAGGAAATCCCAGCATCATCTTTCCAGTGGGGATTGAGTGAGTTTCGCTTTTCCAAAGATGGATTTGCTAGGAAAATGTGGGATTGCTCCTGGGCAGGGCCAGGAGTTGGATTTGATGATCCTGGTGTGTCCCTTCCCACTTACCACAATGGGTATTCCATGATTGTGTGACAGGACACACTGGGAATAAACACCAGGAATTCCCCCTTTGCCTCCAGCCCTGCGGCTCCAGAGGGTGGAATTTGCTCCATCCCCTCCCTCAGGGTGTCACTGGGAGGGCACAGGGACAGGGATGGGGGTGGCTGGCACAGGCCGGCTCTCCTCCGGAGAGGATCCAGCGCCAGCACCGGGAATTGTGCTGGAGCCAAGGCCCAGCTGGGCACGGAGACCTCGGAAGGCTTTGGATGCAGAGGTCGTTACTCATCCCTAATTATTATTTAGCTGGGAATTCTTGGCTGGGCTGGCGGATCCCCTCGTGCCGCCTGACAGGGTGGTGGCAGCTCTGGCCCCGCTTGGCTCCCTGGGATTTGGCTCCCTTGGATTTCCGCTGGCAGATCCACATGAGGAGCGGCGTGAGGGGATCCCAGCTCCTGCCAGCAGTGCCTGGGAATGCTGGGATGGACGGGTGGGAATGCTGGGATGGACGGACACCAGTCTCCTGGAGACCCTGGCGCACCCATCCCTGGGGTCTGCAGATTCCAGACCCAGCACCGTGGAATTACAGGAGAGGCATCATGCACACCTTGGGAGAAGCCAGTGGAATCTGCTGAGGGAACAGGGAGTACCCGGATCCAGCGGGATGACTCATGGAAAGCATATCCCAGGAATATTCAAGGAAAGAAGGCTCCACACAGGCAGGCAGGAAAAGGTGTTTGCAGAGGAGGATTTTAGTGGGATAAATCCCTCCAAAGCCAACGGGGTCTCCTTGCCAGCAGCCACAATTCCCACTGTGCCATGAACTTGATCCCTGTGGATCCCAAGGCTTGGACTTGGCTTTATTCCCTCCTATAATTCAGGATTTGCCTTTGTTGCTTCCCTCTTTCCCTCAGTTCTTCTGTTTTCAGCTGTTGGAATAATGGTTTGTCCCTGTCCCAGAGGTTCATTCGCCCTTTGCTGAGCTCCAAGTTGTTATTCCCATTTTATTCCCATTTTATCCTCGTCTTTGGAGGTACCCTGAGGCGTGAGAGGGGCAGCCCCCCATCCCCATCCCTGCCTCCTTTCCCAGTCTCTCCCAGGAAGGTGCTGGGAATGCCAGGCTTAGCTGCGGGCTCTGCAAGGCTCTCACTCCTCGAGCTGGGAGATTTGAGATGGAATATTTGGCATGGAAGTCAGCATTTCCCTGGCACTGGCGGAGCCCAGGGCTCACGGAGAGGTGTGGGATCAGTGGGAAGGTCTCCCACAGCCTCTGCTCAAGGAGGGAAAGGGAGCAGAGCTTTCCTTGGAGGGAGAAATATTTACATCCTGCTTTCCACCCTCACAGTCAGAATTTCCCTGCTTTCCCAGCTTGCCAGAGCTTCCCTGTGTCCAGCAAGGAGAGGAGTTCTCCATGGAAGAGGAATTCTTGGTGGTGGAGGCCCAGCTCCCACCCCACCCCAGGCTCCGTGGTTTTTAGGGGAGCAATTTGTGTGATCCATGAGAGGAGTTTGTTGTGTTTACAAATCCGTATTTTAACAATTCCTCCGGAGCATGATGATTCCCAGGAGTGTTTCTCCAGGAAAACTGTCTTGCAGCTTGTGTGTCCTCGAGTGCTCCGGAAAACACCTGGAAACCCCACTCTTGGATCCACCCTCTGGAGACTGCTGCTCGTTCCCGTTTCCTGCCGAGCCTTTGGCATCTTCCCCTCCCTTTTCAGCCCCAGGCTTTGGGGGAGAACGCCAAAATCCCAAATTTTCTGGGCATCCAAGCTGGGAATGGTGGCTTCTCCCATCCTAACATGGTTTTCCCTTCTCCCACAGGTATGAGGATCCTGGTGACCCTGCTGCTGGACACTCTGCCTATGTTAGGCAACGTCCTCCTCCTGTGCTTCTTCGTCTTCTTCATCTTTGGGATTGTCGGGGTCCAGCTCTGGGCAGGGCTGCTGAGGAACAGGTGCTTCCTGGACAGGAATTTTGCCATGTAAGTACAGCAAAAGGAAAAACTCTCCGCCTTTTTCTTCCTTTCCTGCCCCTGCTGGAAAAATCCCAGCCCTCAGCAGGGCTTTGGGTCCAGCTGGGAACTTTTTGTCCTAAAAAATCCCGTTTGTCAGCGACCTCCTGAGGGTTTGAGTGGCTCCTCCATGTTTTCCTGCTGCACCTGAAGGACAACGGTGGGAGTGGGTTGGATCAGCTCTGCCTGAGATCCCTGATGCTGGGAATTGGAGGATTTGGAACCAACTCCCAGTTCTCCAAACAGTTCGGGTCACCGAGCACACTGGCGGGGGGTTGGTGAGTTGGAACTGCTGCTCCAGAGATAAATCCTTGTCGGGGTTTGAAGATAAGAAGCTGGATGTGAAAAGCATTCAAATAATCAGGATCAAATCCCAGGGTGGGGCAGGCACTGGGAACGGGCAGCACCTGGAACCACCTCCAGGATCATCAAGGCCAACCTTAATGAGGCCAATTTTCACTTGGGCTCCTCCAGGCCGGGCAGTTCTGTGGAGCAGCCCCTCTGGTAATAAACCCTCCCTGCCCTGCTGAGCCTCACCTGGCACTTCAGCCCTGCCCAAGGCCCAGCAGCTCGATTTAAGCTCAGCCCAGGCTCTTAGTCTCAGGATGAGGTTATTTAAGGATTTTTAGTAGCGATTCTGGTGCTTGTCTTTGTTCCCGGTGCCTTTGGCTCCTGCCTGAGCTCCCTGGGTGAGTCCTGGATCTGGCTGATCCTTTGGAGCCTGCTGCCAGCCCTGGGCTCTTCCTGCTGGGTTCAGAGTGGGATCGTGGAGGTGCTGCTGGAGCTGGGATGGCTTCTGGCTCATCCCAGGCTTTGGGGCATCCCTTGGGCTGGGGCTGTTGTGCCCCTGCCCCTTTCCCGGGGGTGAGGACACACCTGAGCACCCCCAGCACAGCACCGAGATGCAAACTGAGTGCAGGCAGCACGGAAAGGGGAGATTTCCCTGGGAAAATCCTTCCAAAGGCTCCTGTCAGAGCTGTCAGCGGCTCAGAGGTGAGGAAATGCCCCAGCCCAGCTCTCAGGGCAGCTCTAACTCCAAGAGAGGAGATGGAGCCTGTAATTCCATCCCTGGGTAATCATCTGCTGTCTGCACTTGGATTGTCTGCGAGACAGGCACGGATCATCCCCCAGGTCCTGCTCCTGCCTCTCACTGCTCACTCCTGGGCCTTCCGGCTCCCTGAGCCTTTCCCTGTCCTCGGGACCAGCTCGGGTGGCATTTCTTCATCCCAGCAGAGTGGAAAATCGATGACTCTGCCACGGGTGTGATTCCACCCCCACATTCCGATGCTCCAAACCCTCTCCTGCCACCCCCAGCAGGGATTTGCCGCTCACCAAACCCCTCCACGCTCAGAGTGACCCCTGAGCCGCTGTTCCCGAGCCCAAACCGTGGCGTCCCAGCCCTGCCTGGGTGGCCCCGTTGCTGTAATTAACTCCAGCGAGCCCCTCTCGCTCTCTTTGAGTCGGGCTTTTAAACGCTCCGTGATTTTCTGCAGAGCGGAGCTTTTGAGATGAACCACAGGGGAGGCGTTTGCTGAGCACAGACATTAAGCAGCAGTTATGTAATGGCCATTAGCAGCATCAAAGGCCTCGCAGGATTTCCTTATCGGGCCTTGCTCCTTGTCAGGGAAGGCACGGGAAGGTTTTGGGATGAGCCGTGTTTGGAGCGCTTTGTCCGGGATCTTTTCCTTCCCCCTGGGGACGGATCCTGGTCTCCCCCATTGGGAGAGGCGAATTTGGGGGGCTCTGCCCACATCCTGTGGCTTCTTGTGAATCCAGGGGGATTTGGGGAAAGGAGGCTCCTGGGTGCCCATGGGGCAGGAATATTCCAGCTTCCAGCTCGGTGTTAGTGGGAGAAGTGTGGGGTGCTCTGGTGCCTTCACCCCAAGTGGTGCTGCCGGGTTGGGCTCTTAGTCTGCATTCATTTTAGACCTGAGAAATCCAGCAGTGATCCAATCAATTTCCAGTTATCCCAGGTTTATGGGATTTTTGGGGTGGTAGTTTTAGGGAATCCAGATGGAACTATACCCGATTTTTGTCATTTCCGACTCATTCTCTCAGTCCGGGTGTCAGGACGTGGTTCGGTCGGTAACACCCCAGCAGCAGACTGCAAAGGGAAGAAAGGCATGGAAGGACCTGGAAAGCACTTCAGGGTTCCACCTTCCTGCTGTTGGACATCTCATGGAATCCTGGAATGGGCTGGGTTGGAAGAGACCCTGAAGATTCTCATTCTAACCCCCTACCATGGGCAGGGACACCTTCCCCTATCCCAGGCTGCTCCAGCCTGGCCTTGAACACTTCCAGGGAATGGAAATCCACAATTTCTCTGGGCACAGAGGTTTCCCAGCCCTTCAGGAGGGGCTGGAGCATGGATGGACAGCCAGGCTGGGGCTGAGCACGAGCTCCTGGCTCTGATTTCCTTTACAGCCCCGTCGAGAGGGAAAACCTGAACTACTGGAGGGTCTCCCCTTGGTGCTGCTGCCAAACCCTCCCAGCTGAAACCAGAACTGGACCTGGACAAAATCCAGGGGCCAGCAAGGTAGGGAAGGGTCCTAACCCCAAATTTTCTGGATCAAGGGAGGTGTCAGTGCATCACAGACAGCTGCTTCAAACCCAGCTTTGCCCTGCCGAGTCCTGCCCTGCAGCTTCCTGGGCCTGCAGCTTTTCCAGAGGCATCGGATGGAAGGGCTGACTTTGATTTTTGCCGTCATTCTTCTTTCCCATGGAAACCTTTTCTTTTTCAATCCCCCTCGAAAGTCGGCAGCTCCGAGCAAAGGAACTATTTTTAAGTTTCCCTCATTGTGATAGAGATCTGGGGACTTTTTGGAGGTGCTCTGGGAATATCTCCTTGTTCTTTCTCCCTGCCTTTGAGAGCTGCACTGTTACGAGGCTGGAATGAGGTTATTTAAGGATTTTTAGTTGGGATTCAGAAGGAATGGCTGGGTTGTTGCAGGAGTGGGTTGGAAGTGGGTCTCTGCTCGTTGGGACGTGGCAGAATCTCTCCCTCCCTGCCCAAAGTGATCCTTCAAAACCTGGAATGCTCCCTGGGATGAACTGTGCTTCCCTGGCAGTGCCAGGATGATCCCACTGCTCCGATGGCAGCAGATCCTGGCAGTGGTAGCTGGAGGGGGAATTCCCAAGGATTTTTGGTGGGAAGGAGGAAGGCTCGGCGTGCCTGGGTGGGAAGGACGAGCAGAGCCAGCAGCTCCTGGGTGACATCTCCGGGATGTTTGTCTCCCACCCTCCTGAGCCGCTCCCGGTGGAAATCAAGGAATTGGGTCAGCCCTGGCCTGTCTGGGCTCTCCTCCTGGGGCTGCTCCGTGTGCGTTGGGATGCAGAGCAGCATTTTCCAGTCCGGGAGCCTTTCAAGGAACTCAGCGGCTCGGAAGGAGGCGGGGGCGGGGAGCTGTGAGGTGCTTTGTGTTTCTCTGCTGCCTCGGGACACTTCCAACGTGAATTTTCAGTCTTGATTAACTCGGGAGCTTCTCGGGGTTGTTCTGCCTTCGGCTCCGTGGCTGGTGCGGGCTGGGCGGAGGCTCTGGCAGCTCGGAATTTGTCAGGAAGGTGTTTAAGTGCTCCTCCTGGCATTGCTCAGTAGGATTCCCTGGGAGAGCAGGGAATTCATCCCGCTGAGTGCTGAGTTCCTGCCACCTTTTCCCTTTCCTCCTCTGCTCCCCAAAGCTGGGGCAGGATTGTGCTCAGCGGTGCTCCAGTGGTTGGGATGTGTGCATGGGATGGACGGGGTGGGAAAGCTGCCCCTGGGGGAGGATGGAGCAGAGGATGATCCATTAGGAGTGGGAGGAAAAATGGATTTTCCTGCCCCTCTGCTGTCCCAAAGACAGAGAAAGGGAAATGCAGGGGCTGTGCAGAGAGCAGGGCTGGGAAAGGCTGGGAAAGGGGTGTTTATCCTCTCTCATGGGATAACAGATCCATCCTGGGGCTTGGCTGCTCCTGTCTTTCCCCCTGAGCTCTCCTAATTAGTGGGTTCATTAGCATTAATGAGTGACTTGCCTCTACCTGTTGGCAAGCAAGTCAGGAAGACTTGCAGATCTCACCCATTTATTTGGGGGATGTTGGAGATTCCCTCATTCTGCAGCATTTTTGTTTCCCATCCTTGCTCTCCTTCCTTCTTTTCCCCTTTTGGCTTTGCCAGAAAAAAAAAAGGGGGAGAAGAGTTTGAAGAAAAGGCCCAAAATTTGCAGTGTTTGCTGCCAGTTTGGGTCCCTTCCCCTCTCACTGGGTGGTGCTGGAGCATCCCATGGGAGTGGCTCCTTCCCAGGGGGATGGAGGCTCCTGGCAGACGGGGAAGAGGGAAAAGTTGGGCAGAAACTGCCCCCCGAGTGACTGGTTTTGTCATAGGGACGAGTTTTAGTTTGGAAATGATTTTGGGACAGCTGTGCAAGGGAGGATCAAACCCGTCAGGCGGCAGCAGAACCGACCCAGCTTCACCCACCCCTCACAGCTGGGCTGGGCTTTGTTTTCCTGCTTGGATTTTCCTCCCACAGCCTCCAAACCGCGCCATTCCACTGCTTCTCCAGATGGTTCGTGCCCAGATCTCCTCTGTGCAGCTCCTTAGACCCCAGCCCAGGGCTCTGTGTCCTCAGGGAACCATTCTTCATCCCAAAACTCCCTAAACGGTGACTCCGGGGATGCGCAGAGCCTCTCAGACTGTGTGTGGCTCCTCAGGACCGTTCCAGAAGGATGGGGGTTGATCCTGTAGTTTGCCTTTTGGGAGTTAAAGTCACTTCTCAGGTGTCTCCTCTCTGCTCCTCGTTTCTTTCCCCAAGTTCCCCGGCTCCTCCCAAGTTTTCCTGCACCTTGGTGTGTTTTAATCCTCTGCAGTCCTGCCCCTGCATGCCGCTGCCGGTCAGTGTCTGATGTTGCTGCTGCAGCTCCTGGCCCATTCTCCAGCCTGTTTTATATGGAAATTTCCTCCCAGGGAAGCCAGCTGGTGGGAGGGCAAGGAAAAGGCTTGCAGGCAGTCTGGGAGGAAAAACATCTTCCAGGTTTTTCTTGGATCCAAGGCCCAGGAACAGGGCAGGTGATGTTACAGTTCTGGCTGGAGGTGTGGGACGTGCAAGGCGAGGGGAGGAGCTGCTGAACACCAATAATTCCCACCCAGCAATGCCCGATTCCCGGGATGTGCTCCTCTTTCCTCTCCCGTTCCTGGAGCTGACAAACCCTCCACGCCCCTCTCAGGGAAGGGAATTGGTTGATGGAAGAGAACCAAATTCCCCAGGGAAGTTGTGGAGGGCTGATTTCCCCTCAGCTCTGCCCTGCAGCAGTTGTTCTCTCCTTCCACTCCCGCTTGGCTCGAGGGTTTCGGGCAGCGATTCTGAGCAATTGTATGGAATAACACTTGTTAAAGCCAAATCTCTTCACTGGATAGGGACATTCAGGGAGGGATAAAAATAGAGCTGTCCTGGCTGGAAGAATTACCTGGTTATCTTCTGCCCACATCTCTGATAATGTGTGCTGTTCCCTCTCCCTTATCTCCGGGTGATTATGGAGCATGGGAGATCCCTGGAGCTCGGGAAACAGTGGATAAAGTTGGCTCTGGAGCAATGCAGCCTCTCGGCTGGAGCCCTGAGCGCTGCAGGCTCTCACCAGCGCTGAGCTCACGGCCCAGAAAGTGCCAGATCTGGGACACGGCTCGGGCAAAAGCAGCTCCCGCCGTGCTGCGGTTCCAGCGTTCCCTGATCCAGGCTGCGACAGAGCCATGGCTTCATCCAAGCCAATCCAGTCAGACCTGCGGGAAGCGCGTGGTTCCCATCAATGTGGGCTCTTCCTTTTTTTATGGAAGCACAGAGGGAATGGGAGGTGGCCTCTGGCTGGATCTCTTCTTGCGAGAGACATCTTGAGGGGCAGATTTATTGGGAAGCCGCTCTGGATCAGAAGAGTTATCTTCAAATCCTTCCAGAGAACCCAAAATCTCCCCGGATTTTTGGGAAGAACCTGATCCACTGGGATTTTCTCTCTATCCCCTCTCATTTCATGCTTTTACCTGCTTTGTTTGCTTGGGGAAACTCTGGCTGATCTTTACTGGGGCCTTACAGGGTATAAAAGGATTTGCAGGTGATTTTAGGGGCTGGAATTTTGACTGGAACTTCCTGGAGGGCAGAGGGACAGCAAACAGCACCTTTTCCTGCTGCTGGAACAAGGGATGAACCACTTTCTCCTCATCCTTTCCCTTCTTTCCCCGCTCCAGGACGTACAACCTGACCTTCCTGCACCCCTACTACCGGCCGGACGAGGCGGAGGAGAACCCCTTCATCTGCTCCTCGCACCGGGAGAACGGGATGCAGAGGTGCTCCAACATTCCCAGCAGGAAGGAGTCCAAGGTGGAGTGCACCCTGAGCATGGATTCCTACAGCCCCAGCCTGGCCAGCCCCGAGCCCAGCAGGAATTCCTGCATCAACTGGAACCAGTACTACAACGTGTGCATGGCTGGGGACGTGAACCCCCACAACGGGGCCATCAATTTTGATAACATTGGATATGCCTGGATTGCTATTTTTCAGGTAGGGTTCTCCCAAAAAACGGGGGGGGGGGGTTCCTGGGTTTTGTTGGGGTTGGCTTTTTTTGCTCGGGGAGGTTTTGGTGCATTTGTCAGAGGAGGAAGGAATTTGCTCGCCCCTGAGTGAAACTGCGAATAAGGACAGGGGGAATAAATGAATCAGGAAATAAAAGGCGCAAGAGAGCGTTTGGAGAGAAGAAACTTTATTTTTAGTGCAGTTTAGGAAAGGGGGGAAAGTAATTCCTGAGGCAGAAAAACTCCTGGCAAGTTCCACCTCTGCAAATCAGATAAATCGCAGGGATTTTGGAGTGCAGAGATTTTTGCTGTAGCATCAGGAAACTGAAAGTGGTTTTTAAGCAAGACCTAATTTCGTGCTAAAATGAAGGAACCTGGCATGGCTTAGGCTTGGTTTTAAATCACAGGGTGATCCCAGTGAGCATGGAATGCTGGAAAGGGGGGAAAAAATCCCTTCTGGCCAGAATTCCTGTGAGGAAATTCTGCCCACAGGGAATTTCAGACTCTTCAGAAAAGACCAAAGTGCTTCTCACTGAGACCAGGGGAGGTTTCACAGGTGACAAAACACTCTAGGAAGGATTGGGACTCTTGGAAGGATTTTCCAAGCATTTGTAGCTCTGGAACATTGGAGAGCTCATCCACACAGTCCCGAGGCTGTGGTTTCCAAGGGCTGCCCCAGCTGGAATGATCCCTGTGTTCTTTTTCCATTTTTAATGGGCATTTCCTGGTTTTAAAGCATTCCTTAGGCACTGGCTGGATGCCCTGGTCGACTCAGTCCCCTGAAGTGCAGGTGCCATCTGTTCCTCGAGGAGAATTCTCCGTTTAGCTTTGTTAATGACAGATAATTACTCATCCAGAGCTCTGCGTTTCATTTATGGATTTCCTTCCAGTTCCATGTTATCCCAGGAACTTCATAACTTCCAGTTTTCACCTGGGGGCTGTAGAGTGGGGAATGTTTGCTCTGAGCATCCACAGGAGCTGCCCTTGGATCACCGTGCTGGTGCCAGAGGCTCAGAACCAAATCCAGAGGGGTTCAGGCAGATCCCACTGGGAAAATGCTTTGGAATTAGTGAGGAAGAGAGGAGCTGCCGGCTGGTAGTGAGTGCTGGATAGAGGGAAGAGGGAATTCTCCTTTTCCTGCTCTTGCACAGCTCTTTGATGGATCTGAGGGATGTTCCCAGGAGATCCCATCTGGCTCCCACCACAGGGCAGAGAAAGGGCATTGAGGAGGAGCAGGAGCTTCTCCAGAGGGGTCCTGCTTCCTTTTTCCTTTTCCCTTCCCGAGCCTTTTTCCAGGCTGCAAATTCTCATTCCATCTTGGCATTTGATTTTCTCATCCTTAAAAGCTCAGTTTTATTTCAGGAAGCCCCAGGAGAGGCTTCGGTTGATTCCTTGGAGCAGAGCAATGTCTGGAAAAGTCGGATCTTGTGCCCTTGGATTGTTTTGGCAGCTGCCAGGAGGTCGATGATTGGTTTTAGTGCTGCTTAGGCCATCCACATGCTCCAGAGGATTTCTAGCCAAAAAGTCTTCCCGTGTCTTTATTCCTGTTGGAAGTCAGGGCTCAGTTTTAGGAGCTGGCAGTGATTTAATTCCAGGTGAAGAGGCAGCTGTTGGGAGCAAGGTGCTGGCTCAACCTGGACGTGGGAAGAGGAAATCATCAGTGCAGGAGGGGAGGTACTAAATCCAAACAATTGCTGGAAGCAGAGAACATTTAGCCAATAAATCCATGGAATTGTGCTCTCATCCCATTTAATAGCTGGAGCTGGATAGCACCAGGTCAGCAGTTGGATGAGGGCTCCAAGTGAGTAGTGCAGGAAGTCCAGCTGATGGATTTAGGAACTCAGGAGCTTCCCTGGGGATCGGTATTGAGTTACTGGGATGAGACAGGGCCGATGGTGCCGAGCCATTATTCCGCAGGGTCATGGATCCACGGCACTTCGCAGGAGTTGTGATGCAGAGCAAGCCCTGAGGGCTGGCAGAGCTCCAGAGGGTACCATGGCAGGCTGGGGAGGCTGCTGGACAGAGCTTCCCTCAGGATTTATCCCAAACAAGCTGGGAATCCTGGTTTGTTTAAGCCTGGGAAAGACGGGGCTCCGGGGTGACATTCCAGCAGCTGACAGGAAAGAGGGGAGAGACTCTTTGAAAGGGTCTGGAGTGCCAGGACAAGGGGAATGGATTCCCACTGCCAGAGGGCAGGGATAGATGGGATAATGGGAAGGAATGTGAGGGTGGGGAGGCCCAGGCACACATTCCCAGAGAAGCTGTGGCTGCCCCTGGATCCCTGGAAGTGTCCAAGGCCAGCTTGGGTGGGGCTTGGAGCACCCTGGGATGGTGGAAGGTGTCCCTGCCCGTGGCAGAAGTGGCACTGGATGGATTTTAGGGTTCTTCCAACCCAAACCGTTCCAGGATCCCATGATCTGGTGTGGTTTAGGAGCTGTCTGAAGGGAGGGAGATGGAATGAGCCCCACAGGCAGGATCCAGAAGGAAGTTCCCAAAGGCACAGTTTGATGCTGTTCACGCCACGGATAAACCAAACCAAAGGCAGAAAGTCCGAAGATTTCCACCCCAGAACATCCTGGAAATGCTGCCCCGAGGCAGCAGGATGGGTGAGCTCTTCCCACAAATCTTGGGGATTTGTTAAAGACATTTCTTCCCACGGCAGTGATCCTGAACTTCCCAGAGCCGGGACAGGTGACAGCAGGGAAACAGGGAAATGTGTTATCGACCTTCCAAGGAGAAGAGAAGTCAGAGACGGGAGAACCTGGAGCAAATAAAAAACTCCAAAAATAATAAAGGGAACGGCTGCATCCCTGGGCGTGGAAAAGGATGATAACTCCTTATGTAATCCCGCAAATGATTCATGTTTTGCTTCCCCTCATTTGTTGTGCAAGAGGCTAATTCGTGTCTGTATTCGTTACAAAGGCACGTTCGGTGGCAAATTAGGTGAACTAATTAGCTTATTACAGCCTAAATGAAAGGAGATGGAGCCTAAATTAACTGTGAGGTTTGGCATGATATGAAGATCCCTTTATTGCACACAAATCCCAGCCCCAGCAATCGGAGCAGTAATTACAGGTATTGTTGTCACGCGGCAGATGATGAATTACCCACCTCAGCAAAGTCCAATTTAATTGGAATTACTGACAGTCCCAGCAGAGCAACCAAAACCTTTCCACCTCCCTGACCGGCGGCTTCGGGGTGGCCAGGCCTGAGCGCAGAAATCCTGAGAAAATAAAAGGGATTGGGAAGCTGGGAAGAAATTTGGAGAGAAGAGACCCATTGAATAATTTCACATCAGATTTGTAGGAAAGCAAGACCTGTACTCACACTTTACTCCAGGGCTGATGCTTCTGGCAAAAGTTGAAGGAAAAAACCTTCAGGGTTCCCTGGGGGACACCTTCTACTATCCCAGGGTGTTCCAAACCTGCCCTTGGACACTTTCAGGGATCCAGGGGCATCCACAGCTTCTCCGTGTGAATCCATGGGATTCTGCTTGGGCCGCTCCCTCCTGGCTGGGCTGTCCCTCAGGTGACATTAATGGGGACATTTTGGGGGCCAGTTTTCCTCACGCTGTTTCTGGAACCTCAGGCTCCTTACGGAATTCCAGCTCTGGAATGGTTTTCGCATTGGCTCAAGAACCCTACAAAGCTGCTGTTAACCCCTTGCTTGTTTTCTGCTGCACCCTCTAGTCTCCCAATTCCAGGAGTCCTGCTGGAAAGATGTTGGGAAAGAGCCAAAAAGCTGGAACAGAAGGAAGAGGTCTGGGTTTCCAGCTGCAGTTTTTTGTGCCCGAAGTCGTTTTGGGGCTGTGTTTTCAGGAGCTGTCACACCGGGTGCCCGTGTTTTCAGTGTTCGTTGAGCAGAGAAATTTGGGATTTGGGACCAGAAGGAATTGTTTCCCTCCAACGGTTCAGCCTTTAAATTGGAGATCGGTGTCAACAGCACTTCTCTGTGCTGAATTTGGCAAGAAAAGAGTTTGGAGCTTTTCATTCCCACTGCTTGGAGATGCTGCTTTGTCACTCAACTCGAATCTGTTTTGGATCACCGAAAATATTTCCCTGGAAATGACGGGGTTGGAGCTGTGTTGGTGTTGCTTTTTTTAATTTGGTCAGCCAAACAAACAGCACTCGCTGCATTTGAAGAGCTCTCAGGCTGAATACCCCATCTAAAAATATCCGGCCCTTCTAAAGCAGCTCGGAGCATGCTTCCAACTGGGATTAGTTGCCTTTGGAAAATCTTTGTTTTGAAGGTGGGGAGGAATTGTCCCGTGTAGGGCAGGGCAGAGAGGCCACCCTGATCCTGGGAGAGGCCCCATAACCTGTGGGGGTGTTGGGTGGAATTAAAACCTCCTGTGCATGAAGTTTGGACTTCCAAACACCTGGAGTTTTGGGAGAGTCTCATCCAACCTCAATCATGGATTCTTGCGTTTGGAGTAGGAAGAGTGGTCCTGCAGCAGGCCCTGGCCTAAACTGGAGTGCAGGAGATCAAAAAGCTGCTGGTTTTGAGGAACATCAACAACTGATCCAAGGGAATGGCTGGAGCTGTTTCAGGGGAGGTTTAGGTTGGGTTTTAGGGAAAGGTTCATCCCCCAGAGGGTGCTGGGGCACTGGAACAGCTCCCCAGGGAATGGTCCCGGCCCCGAGGCTGCCAGAGTTCCAGGAGCATTTGGACAATGCTCCCAGGGATGCACAGGCTGGGATTGTTGGGTGTCTGGGTTGAACTCCGATCCGTGTGGGTCCCTTCCAGCTCAGGATATTCCGTAAGTCCATAATTCTTACAGGGAAATCTTAATTTGATTTGGTTGCCCCAAATCTGCTGTGATCTTCCTCCTGAGCCAAAGGTGCAGCTCCTTTATCCTGATTTCCCAGCCTGTGCACCCTGATCATCCCTGAGAGGATTTGGAATAAGTGGTAGAATTCCCCCAGCTGGAAGCAAGGATCTGAGCCTGGCCTTGCTTCCCTTTCCCTCACAGCAAACCCTTCGTCTCCCAGCTTGGCCCTGCCAGAAATCTGGGGTTCGATGGACTTGTCAGAGCTGCAGCTAGCAGTTAAACCCTTCCCTGTGCCAAGGATCCTTTGCACAAACCATGGAGTCACGGGATCATCCCAGAAAATCAAAGCCCCAGAACATGGCCTGGGATGGATTTGTTGGAGCAGCAGTTGAGTGACATCAGGGAGGTTTTTGCTGTCGGGTGAGGACCTTGCATTATTTAGTGTGAAACAACAGCTCACCTTCCTTTGGAGCAAAAGTGGGACTTTTCATCCGAGAGCTACAATTCCATGAGGTCTGGAGCAACAAACAGCAGCCTCAGTGACGTGTCTGACTTTATCCCATGCTTTATTGCCCACTTTGCTTCTCAAAACCCACCAAGAACTGCCAGCGCTGCCCAGGGATCGCATTTGTGGGAACAAATTTGACAGGCCAGGATCCCAGGGCACGGAAAGAAGCACAATTTCCTTTTTTCCATCATTTAGGGCCGCTTTTCAGAGCAGATTCCTGCTTTGCAAATCTCAGTTCATAAAGAAATTACGCACTGAGCAAGGCCTCGAAGTGAAAGGAAAAAGCATCTGTTCAAAGGATGTTATTCAGTGTAACAAACCTGTTTTTCTGGCCACAGCGGTTCCTTAACGAGATGTTTCAGGAGGAAATAATTAAAATGGTGACGTTGGCTGCAAAAATAGGGATTTGATTATCTGCCAAGCTCGCTCTGCCTGTGGAATACTCCCTGGAATATTTGCTGGGCAGCGCCTGGGAGCCAAATCAATGTTGCCCGAGAGGGTGGAATGCAGAGATAAGAGCCTTTCAGAAATGCAGGCTAAAGGCCTTGTAAAACTTCCTGAGCCCATCAGGGTAATTAATAGCCCTCACAGTTTATGGCATCAACTGGATCTTATCTTGATAAGTTTGATGAAAATAAAATATCAAAAAAAGCCTTGCAGCAGGGCCAGGGGAATGAGGAGATACAAAGTAAATGACCCCAAACGCTCACAGCCCTCCTCAGAGCTGCTGTTGGGTTCGGGATAATTGATTTGGATGCAGATAATTCCCATTTTTTTCCCCCAAAGGACTCAATTTAGGCTGAAGAAAAAGTGGCTGAGTGCAAATTACAGACGTCAGTCAAGATGAAGACTTCAAATGTGGGTTTCTCTGGATTTCCAAAGCATCTCCTGCCTCAGCCAGACACTGAGCTCAGCCAGCAGCTGCAATCCTGGAATCAGAAGGAATTTCTGGTCGCCAGAGCTGTGTTTTATCAGGATTTTAATAAGGGAGAGCTGCTGATTTGGGGTGCGTGCTCAGGGAGGCTGTCAGTCCAAATGAGGTTCGTTCCAGTAATCAGAGGAGGGAAACCTTGCCATGAGACAGCTCCGGGCTGGAGTTTTGTGCGCTCTGCGTTCGGTTCTGATCTTCGCAGCCTCGCTTCACACGGCGCTGCTCCCAACTTCCCTCGATTGACTGGTGGCACCTCGAGGTGGGTTTGGAGCTGCAGCTCTGGCACCAGCCATTGGTGCTTTCTAAGAGCCAGGAATCCAGCCCTTGACTAACTGACATTGGAGTTTGAACGAGGTTTTTTTTCCCCCTGGATGATTCTTTTTATCTCATTGTTCTCTGACACTGAAGCAAAAAATACCCTGCTCGTGAGTCGGCTGCAGCCAAGAACTTGC
Organism: Machaerirhynchus nigripectus; assembly: GCA_013397975.1. NCBI lineage: Eukaryota > Metazoa > Chordata > Aves > Passeriformes > Dicruridae > Machaerirhynchus > Machaerirhynchus nigripectus. Next base: position 239,137 of record VZRQ01011181.1, read on the forward strand.
AAAGATTTTGGCAGAGCTCAAAGAAAGGGGGGTTTATGATGAAAACTTCTCGACATCATAGAAGAAATCGTTCTGTGCGACCTCTGAAGTGACCCCAGAAAAACCAATGTAAACCTGCTGCCTCCCTGGGAGCACTGAGGAGGTCTGAGTTAATTGCCAGCGTCTTTAATCTCCATTTCCCTCATGATTTTCACTCTGGAGTTTTAGATTGACTCTGATTAGCTTGCCTAGAAGATCTGATTCTGTCCCCAATTACTCTCCTATAAATCAGACGAGCATCTTTATTACAGCTGATGAAATTACTGTGGCATGAGCAGAGCTGGGGGATCGGAATCAGAGAAGGCCTAAAAAATTAAATCTGATTGGGTTTTGTCCACTCTCATCCTGCTCCTGTGAGGGAGGTGCTCGGGGAGTGTTCAAGCCAAGGATCGGTGAAATCACAACCTGGCTGTGTGTTCACCTGAGGGAATTTTCTGTTGAATTCTTGCAGTGAGGGGAGAGAGGGTTGGACACAAGATTGAGAGATTTCCTGAGATTCAGGGGAGAGAAATTATTTATCCCAGCCCTGGGGGAAGGGATGAAGAACTGGAGGAGCAGGGAGCATCACCCGGGAGCTGAGTGGGGTGAGAGGACACCTCTGCTCTCCTTGCAAGGCAGAAATCTTTTCCCCAGGTACCTCCTCTGCCCCCGGGGTGTGGAGCACGAGCAGGGCCAGCAGCACCTCCAGCACCGCCCTGCCAATCATCTTAATTGAATCTTCCAGCTCTGGCCCTGCAGCTGCCGATTTTCCTGTGCCTTGCACATCTTTCCCATCACGGCAGAATTAGGAGCGAGTTCTCAGCCTCTTATCTCGCTGATAAATAATTGCGGGTTGCGTTTGTTGGAGGCTTTGAACTGGAGCCTTTGGAGAGGCTCTTTAATGGGGCTCTGCGTGAACGAGCAGGGCTTGAGCGGGGTTTAATTACTGAGAAGGGATTGCCGAGATTGGGAAGCACAAGGAAGGTGCTCCAGGGCTTTGGGAGACATTGCTGGAGGGCTTGGAGGGGCAGTGAAGTGGATTAATCAGAGTGGGAGTGAAGAGAGGAGAAAGTAATTTCTCCCTGATGGAATAGGCAAAGCAGGGCTGAAAAAATATCCCGTGTTTTTGGGGGAGCAGGGAGAGCTGCTGGCTCTTCCCTCCCAGTCCATGGAATCCCAGAGGGGCTTGGGCTGGAAAGGACCCTAAAGCCCATCCACTTTGGACAGGGACACCTTCCACTACCCCAGGCTGCTCCAAGCCCGTCCAACCTGGCCTTGGACACAGCCAGGGATGGGGCAGCCACAGGTTCAGCTGGTCTGAGGAGAAATGTGTGGGATCAAAGTGCGTGGGGCAGCGGCGAGCCCTGCGCAGGCACCTTTGTTTCGGTTCCAAACGCAGCGAAAGGGTTTGGCTGGTGCTTCCCACAGCAGCTGATGGCAAGTCCAGGTGCTCTGGTTCCCTTTTCCACCAGGGCCTTGCTGGGGATGTGCGGGGAGCTCCTGGAACAGGGAAAAACGACCTTGGGAAGTCCTTGGGAGCACTTGAAATCCAGCAGGAATGAGGCTGTGGACAGCCCAGCCCCTGCAGGTGGCCGTGCATGTGCTGTCCTGCGTTTCCCCAGAGCTCCGGGATTAAAGAAGCCAGCGGATGTCTGGGAGCCGCCTCTTTTCCAGGAGGGCTGCTGCTCCCGGATCCTGGCAGCCCAGGAATCTCCCCTGGGTGCTGCTGCGCTCAGCCCTCGAGGCCAGGGATGGATCCCCCAACATCTCAAGCAGGAGGACAAACCCCAGAGGTCTCTTTATCCCTCCTGCAGCTCTTTGCTTTACAAGCGAGCAGTAAATAATACAAATTCCAATTACACCTGGAATATTCGGGGAGCTGCATGAGCATTTTCACCCTCCGGAGGAGGAGCAGGGGGCGTTGATTGATTCTTATGGAAAATGCTGCCTCTCATGCAACAAAAATAGCCCTCTAAGGGTTGGTTTGCCCTCAGGGTTCGCTCAGAAACCCTCGGGTGGCTCCTTTTTTGTTTGCTCTGTGTTTAATGGGTTTAATCCATTAGACTTGAGGATTTCCAGCCAAATCCAGTATGGAGGTGCATCCCCTGTTCTTGGGGTGCCTGGGCTGGATTTTCATCCCTTGGTGGGAATGGCTGTAGCACCAAGCAGAGGGAAGGGAGGGAGGGAGGGAACCTGGACAGCACAAAGGAAGTAATTCCTGGGTAAGTGGCAGTGATTTGGTGTCACCTTGTGTCACCTCCTGCCCTCACAGACAAGGGAGCTGCCCCAAGAGGACTTTGCTCTCTATAAATGCGTGCAGGGAGAGGCAGGAGGGGGTTGATTGCTTGGCTGTTCCTCACGGATGAACACCCAGGCTCCTTAACCCCTTCCCAGCCCCATGGGAATAACAGCACCACAGGGGAAAATGGGGATAAAAAACCTTCGTGGATTGATCCCTGGGGTTAATGATGGCTGAGGAATTCTCTGGGGTTTTGTTAAACCCACTTGTGGGCAGTTTGTGACAGGATGAGGGGCAGTGGTTTTAAGCTGGCAGAGGGCAGGGTTAGATGGGATATTGGGGAGAAATTCTTCCCTGTGAGGGGGGGGAGAGACTGGAATGAAATTCCCAGAGCAGTTGTGGATCCCTGGATCCCTGGAAGTGTCCAAGGCCAGGCTGGACGGGGCTTGGAGCAGCCTGGGATAGTGGCAGGTGTTCCTGCCCATGGCAAGGGTGGCACTGGATGCATTTTAAAGTCCTTTCCAACCTGAACCATTCTGGAATTCTGTGAAGCCAAGCTTTGCTGTGGGATCACTGATCAGCGAGATGGGGATGTGAAGGAGCAGCTGATGGATGTGAGGAGAAACAGGAGAGGTGGGAGCAGTCTGTGAAAGCAGCCAACGTGTCAGACCTGATTCCCATGAGCCTTTCACAACCCTGACACGGGGAAACGGCTGCAGAGACAAATTCTGCAGATGATCTGTTCCTTGGCGGGTGAGGTTGCTTGGTTTGAGCTGTGCTGCCTCCTCACTCGGCTGCACGGCGGGGGGAGCCTACACGAGCTCCTGCACTGGGAGAAGCTTTGGAAACTTGCTGGGAAATTGTCAGCGTTTTGAATTTGGGGTGAGAAATCCCAAAGGGGCAGCGTTTCCCTTCCAGCAGCCCTGAGCTGCTCCGAGCCCCAGAGAAGCTGTGGGTACTGATGGTTGTGTGAACGTGTGGTCATGTCCTGAAAATCCATATCCGGCAGCTTCTGTCTGTTCCTTGGGTAAATAAAACCCCAGGGGATTCATGGCCTGACTTCCCTGCAGGGTTTTATTCACTGCCTCAGGAGCGAGGGGTTTGTGGGTCAGCTTTTGGGGACACACCACATGGAAAATCCCCTATGCCCACGAGGTCTGAGCCTTCTCTTCCCACAGCAAATTCCTTCCCTGCATGCACGGTTTAAATCAGGAATGATGTCACTGAAACTGGGGACAGGAGCAGCTGTGGGGTTTGCCAAGACCTCCGAGGCTCACGTGAGGTGTGGTGAGTAGGGGACGCCACTGGGAGTGAGTTCAGACAGGAGGTTGGATTCTGATGGAAATTGGAATTCCCGGATGGAATTTCAGCTCTAGTAGCAAGCCAGCACTGGAATTTGGGTGTGTTTAATCTAAATAAAAAGTGTAAATTACGCGGCAGAGCTCTGCACGAAGCCTGGGTGGTGTTAATTAAACCCTCAGCTGCTTTTTTTAGGGGAAGGAAGGCTGAGAAAACGAGGTTTAAATCAAGTCTACATTTAATTAAAGTCGCTCTTCCATTCAGATGCTCTCCCACTCTGATAGTGGTGGTGCAGTCGTGATGCTGAGCCAGGAGGGGAATCACAAGGAAATTGGGTTTGCGGAAACAAAATGAAGTTAAAAATGTGGGAATTTTCTGGGTTACATTACAAAACCAGCAGCTTTAGGGCTTTAGGTTAAAACTCCCGATCTCTGCAGGGAGAGGCTTTTTTTTTTTTTTTTTTGCATTATAAGCCCTCCTTGGAATTTCTTTGCTTCAGAATCAATGTTTCAGGTGGTTTATTTGAAGGTTTCATGGTTTTAATTGTAGCAGATTCCTGTAAGAATCTCAGGCCGGTCCTTTGGCCACACATTCTTTGTCTCCCAAACCAAGTGGGAACGGAGTTCTGGATGGATCCCAGGAGTTTTTGTGGAGCAATGGGTACCTGGCACTATCAGAAAATTGATATTCAAGAACCTTTTGGGTGACTTTTGTCCTCACACTCTGTTTCTCTGTCTCCCTGCAGGTGATAACCCTGGAAGGATGGGTGGACATCATGTATTATGTGATGGATGCACATTCTTTTTACAATTTTATATATTTTATATTGCTCATCATAGTAAGTATGACCTGGGAGATGCTCCTTTTCCTTGTCCTTGGGGGGTGAAGCTGTTCCCTGTTCTTTTCACAGGGAAGAGCCAGGTAGGATTCAGGATTCAGGGCTTTGCCTCCCTCTTGCCCTCCCAGTCAGGGAGTCCCAGGAGCACAAGGTCACAGATCCATGGGCCCTGAGAGTACCCCCAAAATGAGGGCACACTCTTTTGGGGTGTGAAACTATTGAAGAAGAGAAGAGGATGTTTCAAAACAGCACAAATGGGACTTGAGATCATCTTTCCCTGTAGGTTGGCCAAATTTCAGGGAAAAAATTCTTCACTGAAAGAGTGATTGGGCACTGGAATCTTCTGCCCAGAGAGGGGATGGAGTCACCGTCCCTGGACGTGTTTAAAAAACGCCTGGACGTGGCACTCAGTGCCATGGTTTAGTTGGTGAGGAGGTGTTGGGTCATAGGCTGGGTTTGATGATCTCAAAGGTCTTTTCCAACCTGGTTCATTCTGGGATTCTGTGAATGTCCAGATCAATGTTGTGGTGGGGCCTGGTTGTGTTTCACTCACCCTGTGTTATAGCGAATGTCATCGCTTTGAGGGGAGGAGAGTGGAAGGAGCTGTTGCTAAAACAATTGATCGCAGTTTAGAGCAAATTTAGCGGCTCAGGCACACGCTGGCTCACACATTTGGTGAGCAGACCCTGGGGTTTGGCACGTTCGGAAATCCCAGGATCGCTGAGAATGCGTGTGGCGGCGAGGAGCTTCCCTCGCTCCGTGCAATCCCCGCTGACTCCTTTCCCCCGTGTTCTCCCCAGGTCGGCTCCTTCTTCATGATTAACCTGTGCCTGGTGGTCATAGCGACCCAGTTCTCGGAGACCAAGCAGCGGGAGAACCAGCTGATGCAGGAGCAGCGGGCACGCTACCTGTCCAACGACAGCACCATCGCCAGCTTCTCGGAGCCAGGGAGCTGCTACGAGGAGCTGCTCAAGTACATCTGCCACATCTTCAGGAAGGTGAAGCGAAGGACAGTCCGCCTCTACAACAACTGGCAGAGCAAACGCCGGAAAAAAGTCAACCCCAACAGCGGCAGCAGCGGGCAGAGCCAGCGGGGCAGGAGGAGAATCACCTCCATCCACCACCTGATCCACCACCACCACCACCACCACCACCACCACTACCACATCAGCAACGGGAGCCCGCGGGGGCCTCGCGCCAACCCCGAGATCTGCGAGCTGGAGCTGCAGGTGATGAAGCCTGGCAGGCAGCTGATGCTTCCCCCTCCTCCCTCGCCCAGGCCGCAGGGCCCCGCCGCTCCCCGTGCCGACGCCGAGGCCGTGCACAGCATTTACCATGCGGATTGCCACGTGGAGGGGCCCTCCGGGGGCTGCAAGGCTCCCAGTGGCCCTGCTGGCGGCAAACTGGCCGGGCTGGCCGCCCACGGCAGCATGAACTACCCCACCATCCTGCCCTCCCCCGGCGGCAAGGGCGGCTCCACGCCCGTTCCCAAAGGGAAGAAGAACGGGAATTCTCCGGTGGCCGTGGTGAACAGCCCGGGGAATTTGGGCCTGGATTCTTATGGGAAGCTGCAGCAGCTGGTGGGAGAGCATGGTAAGGGCAGCCAAGCTGGGGTTTTGTGCTTAGGAAAACTGGGAGAAGGGCGAATGGCTCGAGAACGGAGGTGGTAATGGCAGCCCTGTGGGGTGCTGTGGGCTGGGAGCGTTGTGAGTGCACTGAAGCCGGAGGTGACAGGCTGAGGCTGGGAGCTCTGTTCCCTCCATCCTTGCGTTTACCGTCACCGGATGGTCCAGGCCGCTGCTGGAGGCCTCTTTCCTGTGGTTACAAAATCTGGGTTTGGGCTCTCGTGTGCTTGGTGGTACCCTGGAGGTGCTCCCTCTCTTCCCACCCAAATCCAGAACCGTGCAGCCCCTGGGGTTACACCTCCGGTGAGTGCTGGAGCTGCCAGCTCCAGCAGGGAACCCCCAGGGGCTGGGAGATGGAGCCCTGGAAAGGATGAGCAGGTGGAAGCTGTGGGAGAAGCACGAGATAAAGCAAACTGAGAAGTTTAAAACAGGCAGGCACTGAAAGAACTGAAAACAGACACTTCCAGTTCTGCTCTGATGGGCTCTGGAGCCTCTGAATTTCCTTTTGGCAAGGAGGAGCAGCAGGTTCAGTGCTCAGAGGATGTGTGGAGGGCAGGACAGGAGCAGAGCTGCACATCTCAGGCTTTCCCCGTGTGCAGAAGAAATGTGGGGCTGAGTTTTCCTGCAGATTCGAGGCTCCATTCGATCTGAGGAGCATTTTGGGGAACTCTTCAGTGCCTTTTTCCCATCCTCTCTGCACAGATGCAGCCACCCCAGCACAGTCAGTGAGGTTTTATCTCCCCTCACATATAAATCACCCACTGGAGCAGTGATTACACGCAACACTTGGATTTCTATTTCATAAAATGGTTTTCCAGTCTTCATGGCTGGAGCTAAAAGCTGCAAAATACTCTTAAGCCCTCAAACAGTGAAAAGTCACAAAGATCCAGCTTCTATTTTTTAATCTCTTTAAGCCAAACTCGTCATTTGGGTTTTTTCAGTGCCTGTGTTTTCCAAAACTGTTTATTTGCGTGTGCATGGACACAAATATTTACCCTGGTGAGGGACATGCTGCAAAAAAACACCAAGCCTGGCTCGGGGGAGGGGGTCACAGGAAAGGCTGCTTGGCAGAGAGGTTGGGTGGCTTGCCTTTGTTAATTTGCTTGTTTTTAAGGACCACACAAAAGGGCAGGAGTGGATTGTTTATAGAAACTGCCTCGGGCAGACGCTTCCGAACGCTCGGGAGCTTGGCATGGGGGGCAAGGTTACTGCCAACAGCTCTGTTGTTCAGCAAGGACTTTGTATAAATCACTGCTTCATCCTTAGCTGTGCAAATTAATGAAAGGTTTTGGGAGAATGGGTTTTTACCTTGAGATAAAAACCCGGGCTCTGCAGAAGGCTGGGATTGGGAAAGAAAGGAGCAGGAGAGCTGTTGAAGTCAGAGTTTGGATCCGCCTGCTTGCTGCTGGGGGCCTTTTTAGGAGAAGAAAGGCCCAAATCTCAGTCCCAACTGTGACATCCCCGAGGTGATTGAGGAGATTTTCCCGTAGCCTGGGGTGGTTCTTTGAAAGCTGGGATTAGATTGAATTGTCATTAATAATGCAATTACAGTGTCCTCTTTCCACAGAGGGATTTCAGCCCAGAGGATGCCAAAATGCTTTAAACAAATCTTCTGGAATTGTTCTGTCTCTTCCAGAAGTGTGGCACAGCTGGGAAGGGCTGGAAGGTGGGGAGAGGCTGCTCATCCATCCCCTGAGGAAAACGGGCTGGGAAGGGATTCAGGTCAGACCTGAAGACCCTGGGAGTGCCCAGCTCTTCCCTTCCATGGATCTGGCTCTTTCCAGGCCCTTCTTCCCACTCAGCCACTCCGGCAGGGCTGGGTCGGGGTCAGTTCTGCACCAGGAGTGATGGATGTGACTTCCAGGCTTTGGGATAATCTGTACGTGCCAGGGTGTGTCCCTGCCAGGCACAGCCCCCAGCTCCCAGTTCTCCACCCCTAAAACTTAACCAAGGAGCCTGGGGAAGAATCCCAGGCTCTCCCAACCCTTCCTCAGCTTTTTTGGCCAAACGAAGAGCCTTTAATTCTCCCTCTCCTCTCCCAAGTCAGCAAGCAGAGCGCGTTCGGCACAGGGCTCATGCGAGGGGAGCACGGCAGTGATAATTAAGAGCATTCAGGAGCATTAACAGCCCGGGCTCTCCCAGCCCCGGCTGGAGGCGAGGTTGGTGTCTGCTGGGGAGGATGCAGTTGTGGGAGAGAGGGAGCATTCTCCTGCCTCTTTTGTTGTGGGTTTGAAGAGCTCAGAGTACAGCCTGTTCCCCATGTTCCCGTGCCCTGCAATGCTGGAGGTTATTTTAGCAGGCAGCCAAGGAGACTCTGGTATTTTGAAGACATCTGCGGCGCCAGGGCTTTTCATATCGTTTTTAACACTTTGATAGCATTAAAAGCCATCTGGCAGCCCCCTCCCTGTGCTGCTGCCGAGGCTGGGCTGAGCCTTTCCTCCTTGGCTCAGTCCTGAGCAGGAGCACCGTGCTGATGTGCAAGGGGCAAAACATTCCCGATGCTCCCGGTGGCTTTGACGCAATGCCCAGGAGCCAGGCCTGTCCTCCAAGGCCGTTCTGAAGGCCACTGATATCCGTGTGACGTTCAGGCAAGGAAAACGTGTTTTGACTCTGGTCGCATCCCAGTTTTCCAGCAAAAGGATGCGTTGGCTTGGTTTGGTGCTGCCTTCTTTTCTGTGCCGTGGCTGGAAGCAGCGTTCCTGCTGGGTGAGCTCCAAGCTCCGGGGCCCAGAGCCAGCAGCAGCGCTGCTTTTCGCCTGGGCTCCCCAAAACTGATCCAAGTGGTCCCCATCCCACCTCCAGACGGGGACACTTGGATGTGGCTCTTAGGGATGTGGTTTAGTGGTGCTGGGTTAATGGACTCAGTGACCTTAGAGGTCTTTTCCATGGTTCTGTGAGAGGGGAAAATTGTCCCTTTGCCTTACATCCCTGAATCTCAAGGAATTGGTGCTTAAATGGCATTTTGAGGGAAGGATTCTGTGCTCCCAGTAGCGTGCTCATGCTGGAGAGATTTTCCTGGCATTAATATCTGGTTCCTAAATATAAGGAGACTAAGAATAAGGTTCCTAAATATGAGGAAACTTACGAATTGGATTCCTAAATATGAGGAAATAAAATCTGGCTGCTGTTCCACCCAAATCATCCCAGTTACTCTTGTCCCTGTCCTTCCATTCCCTGGCTCCAGGACAGTCAGACTTTCTCCCCGCACCACAAAACACGGGTTTGATTTTAAAACCCCCTGAGCCTCAGGCAACGAATCCACCTGAGCTTTATTAAAGGCTGAAGGAGGCTGAGGGGACTCGGTGACTCTCCGAGCTGTGATCCGTGGTCTGCAGCCACCTTTGGTTGCTTCTCCCTCTCCCTGCTCATTAGCAGCTAAATGGCAGTGGTGGCTAAATTGGGTGGAACAGCTTGATAGTGCTGAGAGATTGTTAATGATGGGAGCCTGCTCAGGGATAATCAGGAATAATTGAACGGGAGGGGTGGGCCAGTCACTGTTCCCTCAGCCCGGGACACAAAATGAGGGCCACGTTCTGTGGAGAGCCCATGGAGCGAGGAGAGGGTGGGAAAAGGGACCAAGAGAGGAAAATGAGGCCAAACAAGAGCTGCTTGGGAGGATGGGTGGCTGGAAGGCTTTTTTAGGGTCTGGAGAATAATTCCTGTGAGGAGTAGCTGTGGGGACTCAGCCTGAAGAAAAGGAGGCTCAGGGGGAAACTTCTCACTCTCAACAACTCCCTGACAGGAGGGGGCAGCCGGGGGGGCGGGGCTCTGCTCCCAGGGAACAACGGGACAAGAGGGAATGACCTCCAGTTGTGCCAGGAGAGGTTCAGGTTGGATATTGGGAAAATTCCTTCACTGAAAGGATATTCAAACTTTGAAATGGGCTGCCCAGGGCAGTGGTGGAGGGACCATCCCTGGGAGTGTTCCGAAGCCAAGCAGACCTGGCACTTCCCAGCGCGGCTTAATGGCCTGGCAGTGATCGATCACAGGTTGGACTCGATGACCTTGGAGGTCTTTTCCAACCTTAACGATCCTGGGATTGCCTTTATCGAGGATGTGGCAGGAGCTGCTCTGCCCCGGCCAGACCCGGGGCTGTCCCCTGTGCCAAGCTGCGCGGTGGCTCATGGTGGCTCTCGGTGCGCGGTGGCTCTTGGCTCGTGGTGGCTCGTGGTGGCTCGTGGCTCACAGTGCGGGATGGCTCTCGGTGTGCAGTGGCTTTTGGTGGCTCTCAGTGCACAGTGGCTCACGGTGGCTCGTGGTAGCTCCCGGAGCGCGATGTCACCTGACACACGGTTAATTGCAGCACACGGTGGTTCTTGGTGACTCTTGGTGGCTCTTGGTGTGCAGTTGCTCCCGGCATGCAGTGGCTCACTATGCATGATGTCTCCTGGCATGTGGCAGCTCTCAGTGGCTCACGGTGACTCACAGTAGCTCTAGGTGGCTTGTGGTGGCTCGTGATGACTCTCAGTGGCTCACGATGGCTCTCAGTGCACAATGTCTCCCAGCGTGTAGTGGCTCTCGGTGGCTCTTGGTGCCTGGTGGCTTTCGGTGCACAATGTCTCCTGACATGCGGTGGCTTATGGTGGCTCTCGGTGGCTCACAGTGGCTCTCGGTGCATGGTGGCTCTCCATGTCTCGTGGTGGCTCTCAGCGGTATCTCGTGGTGGCTCTCAGTGGTGTCTCTTGGTGGCTCTCAGAGCATGGTGGCTCTCAGCGGTGTCTCTCGGTGGCTCTCAGAGCATGGTGGCTCTCAGAGCATGGTGGCTCTCAGCGGTGTCTCTCGGTGGCTCTCAGAGCATGGTGGCTCTCAGAGCATGGTGGCTCTCAGTGGTGTCTCTCGGTGGCTCTCAGAGCATGGTGGCTCTCAGCGGTGTCTCTCGGTGGCTCACGGTGCCCTTGTCTCTCACAGGTCTCCGTCGGACACCCAGCCGGCTGTCGGGGCTGAGCACGGCCGGCGCGCTGCCCAGCCCTGGTGGCCCCCGGCTGAGCTGTGAGCTGCAGGACTGTCCCTTCTGCGCCAGCCTCCTGGATGACCCCGAGTTCGCCCTCAGCGACTCGGACAGCAACGGCGACTCGGACAGCAACGGCGTCTACGAGTTCACGCAGGACCTGCGGCATGGCGACCACCGGGACCAGCTCCAGCAGCAGCGGGGCAGGAGGAGGAGGAAGAAGAAGAAAGCCAAGGAGAGGAACAAGGTGACAAAGCTGTGGCGGGCGTTTGGCACCAAACTCAAGCAGATCGTGGAGAGCAAATACTTCAACCGCGGGATCATGATCGCCATCCTCATCAACACCCTCAGCATGGGCATCGAGTACCACGAGCAGGTGAGTGACCGGGGCCCTCGGGGTTTGGGGTTCAGGTGCTCCTGGAGTGCTGGTTTGGGGTGACTCTAAAGTGACGTCAAGAGGAACGAGGGTTGTCACTGTTGGAACTGGGGCTGAAGGTGATCCTGTGAGGAGCAGGAGAGTCCTTTAGGGTGTGGGACACCTGGGAGTGCTGCTGGTGTGTGCAGGGCTGAAATGTGTGTGTCGGATGTGTCTGCTCAGAGCCTGGCTGCTGGTTGGCCGGGAATTGTTCGTATAAACAGGAATTTTTGTGGTGGAAATACCTTTGGTCTCGTAGTGGTGGTGGAGATAACCCACACGGTAATTTCCTCTTTGATTTGGACCTTCAAATAAGACTTAAACTATCAGGCAATGCTAAAAGCAACAAAGAAAAAGCAATTAGGGTCTCCCTGAAGGCTCCAAACCCTTTAATTTGCTCTCACAGGGTGTGAGTAGGTCTTTATTGAAGTGTTCGGAGGGAGGGAAGAGGAATGGTGCCGTTCTTCCCAGTGTTGGGGTGGCAGGAGGCGGTGCTGGAGCTGAGGACCACTTGGGACTGGAGGGGCTGTGCCATGGGAGAGGGAGCTGAGACATCCGAGCATCTCCAGTTGGTCCCCCTGGCAAAGTTCTGTTCTGGGCTTTTCTTGCTTGGAAAAACTGGGGGTTTTCGAGGCATTCTCAGGAATTTCTCGTGTCACCTCTGTGTCAGGTGCAGGAAACGCGTCCCAGGAAAGCCGGGATCTTCTTTGATCTTCTGGGATCAAAGGCATCCAGTGCTCCCCCAAAACCTTCCCTGCAGGGTCATGATCAGGTCAGGGGTACTTTTAAAGCCGCTCCTCCTCTCTTCCGTGGTCTGTCCGTTTGGGAATGAGGAGGAAAGGCAGAGCAGCGTAATCCACCCGAAGGCAGGACAAGAGGCTCTGCAGCTCCTTCTCCATCATTTCCCAGGATTAAGCCCTGCTCAGGACCATGACAGACAACCCTCTGGAGTGCTGCTGCTTCATTTTCTCTTCACTCCTGTGCTTTAACCGCCCCCCCCCTGTTTTAGGTTGAGACTTATTTTCCTTCCAAAAAAACTGGGACTCAGCTAAAACCACCTCAGCCGTGCAACAACAAATCAGAATTACAGCAAAGCGTCCGGATCCAACAGGGATTGAGCTGTCCCTGTCAGCTCCCTGTCGAATCCTGCTTAGTTGTTCCGCAAGAAGTTCCAAAATTGGGAAATACACCTTGTCAGTGGCTTCTGAATAGGCCATTCATCCCTCGTTTCTGCATGGATACTCTTTTGTCAGGCGGATACAGCTTTGTCAGCCCTTGGATATTGCCGTGATGTGAGCTGGGGGAAAACCTGAGGCAAGCAGCAGGGAGAAAATCCAGGGATGGCGTGGAGTGTGTCCCCAGTCCCTCCCATAAACGCAAATTGGGATAATTACAGCCTCGCTGCTGACAAAGGAGAGCTGTAGCTGGCTGGCTTTTATTGGATTTTACCTTGTAAAAGATTGGCTTTAGGGCATCTCAAAGCCAGTGGCAATAAAGATTCCAAAGCTTTTTTGGCTGCGGAGTGTCAGATTCCTGCCAGCTCTGCTCGCAGGCGCTGCCCAATAAAAAGGGGAGGAATTTGGAAGTGAAACCTGGAAAAGTTCCTGCACGTGCCTGGGACACTGGGGTAATGAGGCGTGGAGTGTCAGAGCCCAGCTTGGTGACACCTCACCCAAGCCCTCTCCTCCCAGCGGTGTCCCAGGGGCTGAGGCACTGGCCAAATCCAACAAGAAATGGCTCTGGGCTCCCAGATGTGGCACGAAAATCTGTGGGCGAAGCGGGGCGATTTGGGAGCGCCCCTCGTGTGAGAATTGGCTGCCAGGCTCGGGGTAGGGCTGGTTTGTGTGGAGAGCAGCAGGAGGGCTCTGGGGAAAGTGTCCCAGAGCCACAGCGTGGTGTTGGGGTGGACAGGAGGGAAAATGGCTCCATTGGGGACCATGAGCCTGCCAGGAAAAACAGTGGGGTCACAGCTCTGTGGGTGCTGCCCAGTCACCTCTGCTCCCAGAGTATTCCAAGTGGGAAGTTCTGCGCCTCCCCCAGGCTGTAACCAGGTGTGGGTGTTGCCGTTGTCATTTTCTCTCTCCTCCCAAGGCCAAATCAGGAGGCCATTCCCCGAATCCTAAGGATTTAGGAGCTGCTCTGTGGCTCTCTTCTGTTTTCCTTGCTCCCACCAAGCTGTCCCATGTTACTCCAAAAGCAGAATTTAGGGAATCCTGGGAAGCCTGTACTCTGTGCCTGCTGGTGGCAGCACGGGAAGGGGTCTGCTGGGCCCTGAATCCCTGCAAAACAGAATCACAAAATCCTGGAATGGTTTGGGTTGGAATGCTCAAGTTCATCCAGTCCACCAGCAACACCTTCCACTGTCCCAGGCTGCTCCAGCCAGGCCTTGGACACTTCCAGGGATGGGACATCCACAAGTTCTCTGGGAAACCTGTCCCACCAACACTTCCCACCATTTATTCAGGGGGAAACAGCTTCAGCAGCTTCGCTGCTCTTGACTCTGGCCACTTACTTTAGGCCATTGACTGATTGTATCAAACTGCAAACAACCCAGAGCAGTGCCCCAGGGAAGCCCATCCCAAACCCCACTGTCCACAGGGAAATGCCCAATCCCTTTTATAAAATTCATTAATGGCTCCTTGCTTTTCTTTTCCAATTTCTCAGTAGTCACCAGTGGCTTTGCAGAGAGAGGGACACAGCAGACAGATTTCGATTGGGTCTGATCAGAGCCAAGGCACCAACCCTGTGTGTGTGGGAAGGGTGGGGGGTTCTGAACGTACGGGGAGGGAGATGGAGCAGGGCTGGTCCTGCTGTTATCGCTCCTCTCATCCTGGGACGCGGCAGAGCTCAGCAGAGAAGTCTCACGGAGCCCTCTTGAGGCAGTGGAGCATCATTGTCCAGCTCTTGTGGATGAGGGAATCGAGCTTGGAGGGTGCCAGGCTGGAGGTGAACCCCACTGGGCTTATGGGACTTCGTCTTTGGAATCACAGAAGCTCCTGGGTTTGGAGGGCACAGGGATCATCCAGACCAACTCCTGCCCTGCACAGACACCCCAAAATCCCACCCTGTGCTTCCCTGGGAGCGGTGTCCAAGCGCTCCTGGAGCTCTGGCAGCCTCGGGACCATGCCCATTCCCTGGGGAGCCTGGGCAGTGCCCAGCCCCCTCCAGGGGAAGAACTTTTTCCCGATATCCAACCTAACCGTCCTGTGAGACAGCTTCATCCCATTACCTGGATCCTGTCCCCGTCCCAGGGAGCAGGGAATGGAGGAGCTGTAGGTGGTACTGCCCCAGCCACAGGTGCTGCCTCCAGATAAAGGAGAGCCCTGGCCATATCCAGAGTCCCTCAAGACTTCAGTCCGTGTTTTTGTGGGAATGTCAAGCTGCCACCACTCTGCTGACAGGGCTGCTCTTGGCTAAATGGCACCACCCCCTTTAATGCATGGGGCCTGGGTGGGGTCATGGAATCATGGAATGGTTTGGGTTGGGAGGGACTTGACACATCACCACATTCCCCCCTGCCCTGCCACGGGCAGGGACACCTCCCACTGTCCCAGGGTGCTCCAAGCCTCATCCAACCTGGCCTTGGACACTGCCAGGGATCCAGGGGCAGCCACAGCTTCTCTGGGAATCTGTGCCAGGGCCTCACCACTCTCACAGGGGAGAATCTCTTCCTGACACATATTCCAAACCATTGTTCCAAACCGTGTCATTCCCTCGAGGCCGGGATCCTGTCCCATGCATGTGGACACCACAGCTCACGGGGGAGGCGAGGAGATGCCAGACCTGCTTTGCAGAGCTGATCCTGCTTTTCTCACGAGGCACAGCAAAGATTTCATGGCAGCACAGCCCGCTGGTGGCAGGAACTCTGGGCAGCTGCTGATGGGAAGCATTTCTTTGGCATTCCAGGTATTGGGAGCTGTCGGATCCTGCCCAGCACATCCGCAGGGTTCACAGCCAGCTCCACCTTGGACGTGGCTGGGAATTAGGAGGTTCCAGGGTGCTGATCGTTAGCAGCAGCACAGCTTGGATTTCAAAGGTTAATTGCCTGGTTTGGAGTCCTTGGGGGTTTTTTTCCCTCCTGTGCTGTGTTTGTTTATTTACTTATTTATTTATTTATTAATTTATTAATTAATCTGTCCATCCCCGGCACAATGAGTGCTCCCACGGACGAGCAGAGCCAAGTACAAAGAGGGAGGCGATCCTTGCATTAATCTTCCGGGCAATTTCAGAACATTGGATGAGTTTGTTCTGCATTCATTGCAGCTGACAACTCTCCAGAGGAGCTGAGAATGTGCCACGGCACTGCAGCAACCGAGCAGGGAGTAGGGCACTCCAAAGGCAGCACCTGTGGGCTGGGATACCTGGCACAGGGATCCTATTCCAGGACGTTTCCAACCGATTCCTTTTTGCCCCAGAGTCAGCTGAGGGCTCTGAGGAAATGATTGCTCCTCCAGCCTGCCTTGATTCCCAGCTCCATGATTATCCAGGAAAAGGACAGAGCCCTTCATTTGCCCGGGAGAGGTGCTGGTGTTATCCCTGCAGAGGGAAGGGATCCAGGAGCCCCCCACTTGGCTTCCCAGAAGAATTCACTGAAGGAGCTGTTGATACTCGTAATGATTCCACATAAAAGGCTCCATTTACATCGAATGGCACTAGAAATGTTATTTTATATTCTCTTCTCAGCAGAGAAGTACAAATTAGTATTTGTTCCAAGCTATTGCTGTTCAAAGAGCTTTTAATTGCTTTTCTGATCCCTGGTCCATGGCGTGCTTCGTTGGGAGCAGCTGCCTTTGGAGCAGGTTGGAGCTGACCTTGAGGGGCAGCCAGTGGTCCGTGGCTTGTCAGAGTGAGAGCAGCGCTGGTTTGGAGTAGAACATTTCATTATTCTGGAGTAAAAGTCGTTCTGTGTGATTGAAGGGAGCGCTCGCTTCAGCAGTGACGTCCTGCTTTAGCATTTGCCAATTTTGCCTTGAAAAATTGGTTTGGCATGGAAAGCTCAGCACTTACTCAGAAAGCAGAGCAGAATTTTTCAGCAGTGTTTGAAGCAAATTGCTGAAATTCCTTTTGAGTTGCGAGTCAATAAAATATTACCCTGAGCTGAGACTTGCGCTTTCAGCTGGCAAAACTTGTTCGCTCCTCCAGATTTTTGCAGGATCCAATTTTAAGGACGCACGCACCGGCTGGATTTGAGGAAAACCGACTCCCCCAGCCCCGGCTGGCATGTGAAAATCCATCCCAGTGTGTTAGTGGTTGTTGTATGAATGGTGTGAGACTCATCCTGCCCTCAGGAGTCCTTCAGTTTGTGTTTGGGCTGTGCCCGCTGCATTCCAAGCTCTCCCTTCCCTGCTCCCTCTCCAAAGTCCCAGCAGCGTGGAGACAACTTTCCCCAAGCTTTGGCTGGATCAGTGGAAAACACATCTGTGATGGAAATTGGGCTTTTTCCACGACCTGTGACTAACCTGAGTTGTGTATCTACTCTGGGAAGGGCTTTGCCAGGTGGACTTTGGGAAGAAAGGGGTGTTTTCCATCTTTTGTGCCCCAAGGTGTTTTTACTGCACATCCAGGCCCTCTTCTCTTCAGGCAGCCGCTGTCAGGTCAGCACCAGGTTGGGGATCCCCTCTGGTCGGAGCCAGCAGCAGCTCCCACGTGGAGATTTACACGTGGAAGGTGCCATTCCCACCTTGGAGGGAATCAGGGATCAGAGGCAGGGTAGTATGAACTGGTGGCAAATGTTGGCAGGGAAAATCCAGGTGTCCTGGGTCAGCATTGGATCATTGTCATGGATAAACCACGTCCTTCCACACGGAGCCTGCTCTCTCCCCCTTTTCTCCAATTTAAGGGCTCCTCCCCTGCTCTGTTTTCCTTCTCTTGGGATATTTTCTTTTACTATATAAGGGAAAGAGATCCCAGAGATCCTTCCATTCCTGGGCCTCGGAGCGGACAGGAACAGCACCTCTGCAGGGCAGGGCTGAGCTCATAACTCACCCCGGCGCTGACACCCCGAGCAGCCCGGGCAGAGCCAGAGTGACTGGGGCCTTTTAGCCGGAGCTGGTTCCTCTGGATGTGCTCATTAGCCATGGGAATATCCAGATATTCCCTGCGGAACTGCAGGCACGGTTCCCGCTGCCACTGCTTCCCCTTGCTTATGCCATTGGTTGTTCTCTCTGGTGAGGGATTGGGATGTCAACCCCAACTTCCCAGGCAGGTGACAGTGACAGCTTTCCCTGCTGCCTGGAACCTGGGGATGTGCTCAGTTCCGCAGCATGCAGGACCCCCGAGATGTGTTTTTTCCATCTGGATCCCACAGGGAGCCATCCCCAGTGCCCTGATCCCCTGCAAACCCCCACCCCAAAAACCCCCGGGGTGGCACGGGGCCGGCAGCTGGAGGCTGCGGCCAGATTGTTTGAGTTTCAGCTGGCAGGTAAAACAAACCGAGCGGAATGCAGCCCCCAGGACGAGAGCAGAGAGCTCCTGGCAGCTGCATCCCGTCAGGAATGTGTGTAAATCCCGGCCAGTGGCTCTGATGCGCTCCAGGCCGGGCAGGGTTGGCACCGTGTGGCAGCTTTGTGCAGAGGGACACGGGCCTGCGATGAAGTGGCTTCCACAGCCACAGAGCAGGGCTGTGTCGGGTCCGGGCCTTCCCACTGCCGGGCAGCTCCGTGCTTTCCAGCTGGGAGTGGGGTTGGGAGAGGGGGATGGCTTTGATCAGCGAGCTCCGTGTTCCAAAGGCAGCCCCTCGGCTGGCAAGGGGCGAGTTCCGGGAACAGCTCTGGGGCCTGCCCGGTGCCAGCTGTGATCAGGGACCCCGGAGGCGTCACAGTGCCCCAGCCAGGTCCCCCCAGCACCCCCTGCACGTGGCAGCAGCTCCCATCCTCCCAGGTGCCTCCAGGAAACGCAGGGACAAAAGCGGGGAGAGCAAAGAGGGAATTGTGAAAGACTGGGGCAGCTAAACGAGGCATGAGGCAGGAAAATTCTGGCATCTTGGGAAGCAAGGAGTGGTTTGGATTGACACGGGAGGGATGGAACTGCTGGTGAAGCAGGAACACCATGAGCCGAGGATGTTTCTGCATCCAGCTTTTGTTTCCTGGGATATTTTGTTCCCTGAGACAAGGATTGCAGTGTGCTCCATGCCACGTGGGGCGCCCAGCCAGATGGGTCAGGTGGGATATTAGGAAACGTTTCCTCACTGGAAGAGTGGTTAAACACTGGAAGGGTCTGCCCAGGGCAGTGCTGGGGTTAGCATCCCTGGAAGTGTTGGAAGAATCAGCGGCTGTGGCATTTCAGAACATGGGTTTGTGGTGTTCAAAGGCTGGTCTTGATGACCTTGGAAGTTTTTTCTAATTTTAGTGATTCTGAGTTATTGCAAGTCATAATAAAATTGGGAATAGGAACAGAGCCCTGCACTCTAAAGCAGATTTAATGGGGAAAAATGTCGGGAGGCATGGAAAAACCAGGCAGGTGTGGATTAAAGATGCTCAGGGTAGCAATGGAGCTCCTTCCCTCCGGGCACCTAACCAGCTCCATTCCCCGCTGCTGCCAGCCAGATTTTCCTCAGGTTTTAACCAGGATTCTCCAGCCAGGCCGGCGAGATTTCCCAGAATTATGAATGAAGTTTGAAATGTCACCTTGAAAGCTCCTTCTGGGGTTTGTGTTCCGAGATGGGGATGCTTGCTTAGGAGTGGCTTTGGGAGGTGGGGGCAGAAAGCTGATCTGAGAGGAGCGAGACTCTTGGAAATGAGGGAGCTTTGGCATCCCGGGTTGCATTCTTTTCAAGCTCTATTTTTGTTTGCTCTGTCTGGTTTACGGCCCTAAAGACAGCCCGACTCCCAATTTGGGAAAAATGCTGTGCACGGGCCTCGGAGCATCAGTGGCAAAGCTTTTCAGAGCGGGGAGGATGGGCCAGGAGACCACTTTCCCAGGAGTTTTCTCTCCTGCCTGATCCCTGTCCAGATTAATATCTCCTCTCTCCTTGTCCTTGTCCTCTCCTTGTCCAAGTCGCAGGCAAATCCGAAAGTTTGGACTGTAGGAAAAAAGAGAAAGCAGCGTTTAAAAAAAAAAGGAATTAATTTTATGTACTCCAGAGGGAATTGGCTTTGCTGCAGACAGATGGATCCTGTAATTCCCTGCCTCTCAGCATGACTATACATGGATTGCTCCGTGCTTCCCGGTTCCTTTGGGCTGGGGTGGCTTGGGAGGCCAGAGGGTGCTGGCTGCTCCCAGAACTCCACCTGCAGCAGTGCTGGGATCGGGGGCACAAATCCCTGCCTCCGTGTTCCCCAGGCACACCGGGCAGGAATTGCACAGCTCAAATCCAATCAATAAACGGGAATGAATCAAACCACGGGGCGAGAACGGGGTAGGGGAGAGAATCAGCGTTTTCCTTTCATTCCTGAAGGGTTCAAGGTCAAAACTTCCACCCTGAGGGCATAGTTCGTCCCGGGCGCTGCTGCGGGGAGGACAAACAGTTGGAAGTCGTTTGTGGAAATGATTTTTGAGCCGGGGGAGGCTGAGAAGAGCGTGGGTTGCTGGGCAATTATCTCCTCCGCGGCGGCCTGCGGTGCTGCAGAGCCCTCCCTGGTGCTGAAGTGTCTGGGAGCTGCCAGGAGGAGCGATCAGCATCTCGGATGTCTCTGAAGCACAGCTCCTGGTGTGCTGCCTGCGGTGCTGGCAGCGCCCGCTGCTGCCAGTGCCAGAGCACGAGGGGCCGAGCTGCAGAGCAGGGAGTGCGGGGGGCTCGCTGCCAGGATTCCCAGTTTGTGCTGGGACTGGGGCTGTGGATGCCTCCGGAAGTGTTAGAGCCAGAGGTGATGCGGGGAGCAACTCATAACCCCCCAAAACGCTTCTGGAAGGTAACCAAGAGAGCATTCCCATTTCTCTGCGTCTTTCCCTGACTGTGCCACCTCTTTCCAGGTTGGGAATTCCATACCTCCCTTCCCACTGCCGGGCTCCCAGCACACACAGACACCCCCAGAGCAGCAGGAATCACTCCCTGGCTGCAGCGTGAGGAGTTGGATTGCTGGGGAGGCTCCTCAGCTCCTTCCTTTCCCAAGCACAGCTCCGTCTCTGTTCCTGAGGCGGTTTAACCTGGGAGGGAGTGATGGACAGGTGGGCTCAGGCTCCCAGACAGGTAACGAGGGAAGCAAACGCTGCACTGGATGTTTCCCACCCGACTTGCACAAGTCCTTTTGTATTTCAGAAATGATTTTAAAGCCGCGGATTTCCTCCCACTGCTTTTTTTGCCCCCCCTCCTCCTCCTTGCTCGTCAGCGCGTAACAGCAGAGCGTTTCATCCATATTTGATTTCTTAACTCTGACACCAAACCTGAGTGCTGGATTTATGGCTGCAGCTGTCACTCCTCTGCAAACAGGCAGGGAAATGAAGGTTAACAAGTTTGGGCTCAGGGGAGAGCTTGTAAAACAGCCCTGCAGCAGGCTCTGTGTCATCGCAGCCGCCTGAAGAACAGATCTTCTCCGAGGTTCTCCAGCCCGGGGTAATTTATCATCATCTGCAGCAAATACTCTTCTGATTGTATATCCTTGTTGGGAACTCTCGAGACCCCAAATGGAATGCTTTCCCCTTGTATGAAACAGAGGGAAAATAGAGGCTGGGGACCCTGAGGGGCTGGTTTGATAGTTACAGGATCAGGCTGGCACTGGGCAGGCTTGCTGCAGCCATATGCTCAAATCCCAGGGGTGAGCACTCACCAGGAGGCAGAGGATGCTCCAGAACATTTCTGGTGTGTTCTCCAGATGTCCCAGTCCCTGTGGCTGAGGGTGGGGATGCTCTGCCTGTCCCCCAGGCTGCCCAGTGTCCCCTGCCATGCTGGCACTGTCCCCTTGTGCTTCCTCGCTGCCGTGTCTGAAGTGTGAAGTCCTGGCTGGGTGATTTTAAGGCTGAAGTAAGACAAAATAGCTTCTGGCTTTTGTTTGAACGAGGAATTTGGGCTGGAAAGTATTAAATCTAGTCAGGAATAGTGTGCTTGGAGCAGGAGGACTTGTTAGAGGATGTGGTTGTGTCTCTTTGGGGTCACTGCACTGAGGTTTGGGCTCAAGGGAGTTGTGTCAACAGGATGTGAAGTGTTGGCCGTGTCCGTGGGCTTTTCCATGCCTCAGTCCACCCGGAGAAGCGGAGACTGAGGGGAGACTCCTCGGGATCTGCAGCTCCTCCCAAGGAGCAGCTCCAATCTCCGCTCTCTGGGACCAGGGAATGGCTGGAGCTGTGCCAGGGGTGGTTTAGGTTGGATATCAGGGAAAGGTTCTTCCCCCAGAGGGTGCTGGGCACTGCCCAGGCTCCCCAGGGAATGGGCACGGCCCCGAGGCTGCCAGAGCTCCAGGAGTGTTTGGACAACGCTGCCAGGGATGCCCAGGGTGGGATTTTGGGGTGTCAGGAGCTGGACTGGGTGATCCCTGTGGATCTCTTCCACTCAGGACATTCTGTGATTCCATAATTCTGTGAGTGGAGCCAAACTGGGACCCCATTCCCTGCAGCTCGGAGCCAGCAGGTCCCCAATCCCGCCTCACTCCTCTCTCCCAGCCTTTGCCGCTCTCCCAAGTTTCTGCCGTGCCCCGAAGGTGCCGTTCTGTTTTTTCAGCATCTCCGTGGAAACCACTTTGGGCTTGCAGAGTGCAGGGCTTGGATTTGAAAAGGAACTCGAGTAATGCTCCGGTGGGGTCAGCTTTCGGGCTGCCAGCCGGGCAGGAACGCGTGTCCAGCCATAAAAGCTGGGAAGGGAAGCAGTGGAAGCACTCAAAGGCAGAGATGCAACAATTTCTGCCACGTGAGCTCAGGATGAGGCTTTTATGATAACACAAACTTTATCTGGGGATGGTTCGGAGGGAGACAGGCTCAGTTCTGGCTGTCCCACAGAAACCTGGGTGAATTCCTTACCTGGGAGTAAAGTGCAAAGCTGCTTTTTGAAGTGCCGGCTCTCTCCTGCACCTTGTTAACACATCTGTGTCTCCGTGGGACCTCTCTTAAACGGTTTGAACGCAGACAGATTAATTTGCTTTTGATCTCTGGGCTAATGAAGCGCTGGGCCTCCTCTGCTTCATTTTCTAGTTCGTGGATTGAGGCTCAGGATTGGAGCAGGGCTCGGCTTGCAGCTGACTGAGGGAAAGGTTAATTCGGGGTTGGCTACCACGGGCAGCCAGGAGTCGAGGACGCTTCCCTGAATCTGCACAACCACCTGAGGCAACTCCTGGCTGGGGCTGAGCTCCAATAAAAGCCATCATTAGGCAGGGAAGGAGGAAATTCCGTGCTGTGCTCAGCTGTGCAGAGGTCACGGTGCTTTAGCAGCACCACCAGCTCGTGGTCACCAAGGCGATGACAGCTCATCGCCATGGAAACCCTCGCCACCTCCTCCAGCCCGGCTTTCAGCAAATAATTGCCTGAGATCCGCTGTGGATGCCACAACTGGAATAATTTGACAGCTTTCAGCATGGTCTGTCCGCTCTGGGAGCCCACGAGGAGGGTTTCCATCAGGGCAGGAGTGTTTGGGAGGTCGTGGCTCTGCCGGTGTTTGCGCGGGGTTGGTGGTGTGGCTTTAGGAGTTTATTAAAGCCACCAGGCAGGAGCTGAGATCTAAATTCTCTTTCACTCCCACTCCGTGTGAGTTAAACCTTGTGTTGCCCGTTCCGTCCCTGCCCGGAGGGATCAGTCTGGCTTTTTCCTGGGAGCAGGAGGTGGATCCAGGCTGCTCAGAGCGGAGGTTTGGAGCAGCCCTGGTTCTGTGTCTGCTCCTCGTGGCTCTTCCTGGCGGAGCTGCTTCACCTCTGCCACTCAGAGCCACGGCAGGGCTGGCAAAAAGCAGGAGGAAAACTTGATCGGGGCATGGGAGAGAGAAAGCTGCAAATGAAACAAGCCCAGAATGGTTTGGGTTGGAAGGGACCTTGAAAGGGATCTTGTTCCGTGGGCAGGGACACCTTCCACTGTCCCAGTGTGCTCCAAGCCTTGTCCAGCCTGGCCTTGGACACTCCCAGGGATGGGCAATCCAGCGAAATCGTTGTTGATTCATTTTTCCAGCTTCTCCCCAGCTGGATGTGGCAGGGGGTTGGCAGAGCCTGGGATTCTCGGGATGATTGGTGAGGTGTTGTTATTGCTGCCGTAATTAGTGGCAGGTAATTAGTGTTCATTAACAGCCCCCTTTGCCCAGCTCACCAAGCTGAACTAACGACCCCCAGAACCAAATTCATCCTCTCCTGCCTGGGGAGAGTCTCAGGTGTTCACCAACCTCATTAATAGTGAATTGCAATAATTTTAATTGGTGCTGCTGTTATTAGGGCTGATACAGCTGAATTTCATTATTTTAGCAGTGATTTTATGCCATTGTATCAAATTAGAACCACTGATTTTTTTTTTCTCCTGTATCATTTTGTTCCCATAACAATAAAACCACACTGAAATCCAGGGCATGCTCGGGGCTGAGGCATCGTTCCTGCAAAAGGAATGAGAAAAATCCAATGGAAAGTCACCTCCTTGGTTTGAAGTCCTGTTTTCCAGACTTCTGTGCTCTTCTCCCAAAGTTAGGAATCAATATGACAGGAGAAGCACAGTGCCGAGTCAGCACGGTGATCTTTGTGAATATTGGTGGGGGTTTCATAGAATTTAATTGGGGGATTTCTGTCAAGAAGGTGAAAATGTGGGAGCACTGGGCCATCTCCAGACTCTGAAATCAAGGAATTCTGCCAGGTGAAATAGCTGGATAGGATTAGAGGATACAAACAGATGATGAGGAGCGGGAGTCACTGAGCTCTCCTGCTGCTCTGTGCTCCCACTTGGTAATTCCAAGCTTTCCCTCAGTGCAGTGTCCAGGTGATCCGACTGTGCTGAAGGGCAGCTCCGCCTTGGAATTCCTTCCTGACCTGTGGAGTCCTTCCCTGCCTCAGCATCACAAACTGCTCCTGTCTCAGGGAGCAGGAGGGATGTCGGTGGTGGTTGTTATTTTTAAGTTCCTCAGACACAAAGGGTCTGGAGCTGCTTCTGAGGGCCATGGAGAGCTCTGCTCCCCGGTGGAGCTGTGCCAGGGATGTTTTGGTTGGATTTTAGGGAAAGGTTCTTCCCCCAGAGGGTGTCAGGCACTGGAATGGCTTCCCAGGGAAAGGGCACAGCCCCAGAGCTCCAGGAGCATTTGGACAACACTCCCAGGGATGCACAGGGTGGGGTTTTTGCAGTGTCTGTGCAGGGCAGGAGCCGGACTCTGATCCTCATGTGTCCCTCCCAGCTCAGGGCATTCCATGATCCCATAATTCCTGAGCTAAAACGGAGCAGGAGATCCCGGGAGCAGCTCATTCCCGGTGCCAGCTGCACGTGCTGGAGGCTGCCGGTGAGCACAGCCTCTGCTTTTGTACCTTTTTGTCTTTTTGCTTTTCCTTCCTGCTCCTCGCGGACGGGCTTTTAATTGCTGCTTCAGCCTGGTGCTTGTGGCTGAAAGGAGGGATCAATAATTCCCTGGGAAGAGCAGCGTGAGACTCCAAGGTTCCCATCTGCCCGCTTTGGCTGCGGGCTGGAGCACCCTCGGCTGTCACAGCTTTGTGTTTTCTGGGACAAAAAGAAGCTTGGAGTGATCACTGGGGTCGCTTTGGGTTTGCTGGAGGGGAGGAAAGGTGGATTTCCCCTGGATTTGTTCTCCTGGCTCCGTGTTTGATCTGAGCAAGGAGGAGCGGCTGCCTGGGTTGCAGATGTGGGTTTGCAGATGTGCATTTCCGTGCCATTAAACCTTGGAATCTTAAACTCTTTGGGAAGCTGTATCAAAGTTGGGGCTGCACCAAGTGCACTCCAGCTTTGGGAGATAAAAGGCTTGGAGGTTCCTCCAGCTGTGCTGTCCCCACTGGATATCCCTGAGCTTCATCAGCCTGTGGAAAACGTGAGTTACTCACCCTAGGAATGACTTGGATCCTAAGATCCCAAGGGGTCTTTTCGGTCCAGTGTCACAAAAATCGCAGTAAACAGAGCTCAGTTCAGCTGGTCCTTCCTTGGGCTCTAAGGCAGGATCGAGTGTTCCCTTGTCAGGGTGGTCAGAGGTTTCATGGCACTGAGAAGGTGAGCGTTCCTGGTTAATTGGGATTAACTGGAATTGGGATTGTTCAGCCTGGAGAAGAGAAGGTTTTGGGGTGACCGAATTGTGGCCTTTCAGTGCCTGAAGGGAATCTGCAAGAAAGATAGGGAGAGACTGTTTGTAAGAGCCTGGAGTGACAGGACAAGGGGGAATGGCTTCAAACTGCCAGAGGGCAGGGATAGATGGGTATTGGGAAGGAATTCCTGGCTGGGAGGGTGGGGAGGCCCTGGCACAGGGTGCCCAGAGAAGCTGTGGCTGCCCCTGGATCCCTGGAAGTGTCTAAGGCCAGGCTGGACAGGGCTTGGAGCACCCTGGGATGGTGGAAGGTGTCAGGGGTGGGAATGGGTGATCTTTTAGGTCCCTTCAACCCCAGCCAGGCTGGGATTCTGTTTTCCAAAGGGAAACCCGTAAAGAACTCCCTGTTCCCAAATGAAACACACCCCCAGCATTTCTGCTGGTGTTCTCCAACATTTTCGTTTCCTGCTTCTATTCCAAGACCCTTGAACCTCTTCAGATCTCTCCCAGTTTTCTCCCATCTCTTCATGCCCCACTTGGGCACTCAGAGGTCGGGTCCAGCCGCGGGCTCCCATTTTCCTCAGGGATCGCCCTCTCCTTGAACCCATCTCCCCCTCCAGCCGCTCCAGCTCCTCTCCTCGGGCTGCACAGATGACTAAGCCAAGGTCTTTTTCAAACACAGACCAAACACATCCCCATCTTTCCTCCCCAGCAGCAGGCCCTGCCGTGTTTTCCTGATGTGTTCCATCTCTGCAGAGCCCGCAGATCCCAAAAGTGCATTTTTCAAAGGGACTCTCCATAAAGCTCTATTAGCAGGGGATGAGTAATGGCTTGACAAACCCGATTTAAGTGGCCCCTTCTGAATCATCTTGGCAGTAATAAGGGGAGTGTGTCCATTTTTTGATTAAATATTTCCAGTGCCATTAACTCGGCCGAAGTAAACAACTTCTATTGGGTTTGTCTGCTAATGACAACCCAAAGGCCTTTGATCCCGGCGTTTCAGAGAGTCGGGAGCTGGATAAAGATCATGGAATTGGTGCTGAAGTAGCATCAAAGAGTTGGGAAGTGGTTCTCTTTACTCCCTCTGTGTGCACGTCCTGCCACCCTCAGTGGACATGGTGCCACCTGTGATGGGCATCTGGAACCCCTGGGCAGTTGTGGGGTGTGGCTGGGGGATTTTTCCGAGAAAAGTCCATTATTAACCCTCATTTCTTGTGCCAGTTCCTTCAGGCAGGGTCTCTGTGTTCCTTTTTGCCTGCGAGGGCCTGTAGAATATTCCGTGGGTTTTGTGTGTACCCCAGTCTTAAATATTCCAGCTCTTCATATCCCAGGACTGCGTTCACACCTAAAAGGAAAAGGTAGAGGCTCGTTCTTTCTAATTAATGAAATACGAGATGTCTTCAGCCAAAATATAAAACTGTATTTATTAATATATATAAAAAAGGACCATAAATCAGTAGGGATGCTGCATTATATTTGAAAAATTAATTCTTTGTGGTTAACCAGCCAAACAGAGCTGATTTCAGGCACCGGGCTGACGATTTTGGGGCCATTAATTACTGACTTCAGTGCGGAGCATGGTCAGGAACAGCTTTGCAGTGGGCAGGAGCTGTGTGGAGAGAATTCCTTGTGTGAATGTAATTTTTTTTATGGCGAGGGAGAAGCCAAATTTCCTGGATGAGAGGCAGCCCAGGCCCTGCTCCGAGATGTCCCGCCCGGCAGATCTGCTGGTGCTTTGAAGGGCTCCTCAGCATATGGATGGGAATGATTCAGGCTGGATGAATTCCCTGGATTTTGGCCAGAGGCTTTTAAAGGAGCCAAGGCTGTGCAGGGTGGGATGGCAGCGGAGAGAAACCTGCTGCTGTTTCCAGGGAAAAGGCTCCGGTAACGGGTCCGGTTCTGGAATGCTGGGAAGTTGCCAGAGCATCTCCCGAGGCTCTGCTGAGGGTGATCCCTGCACCCAGCACAGGAGACGTTCCCTGGCCTCAAGGCAGCTGTATTCCCGTTCTCCCTCTTTTCCTGACAGGTGGGACCAGTGTGCAGATTCCAGTTCTCCCAGCTGCTCCTGGGGCATTGCTGGAGACATTCCCTGCTTGCTTGGAGAGCTGGCCCCTTCCTGCTGTGCCTTCCTATTTAATAACTGAACCCGCGCGTTTGTGGCCTGCTTTGGGGCACTGTTTTATAGGGTTTGGGTGGGTTTTTTTCATTTGAAGGCTTATTTCCGAGCCATCTGTCGCTCCAAGTGATCCTCTGTCTGGATATAATCCAGCTGATTGGCCTGCTTTTCCGAACGGTTCTGCTGATAACGTTTCAGATTGCCCATGTCCCGTCCTCCAGAGGCTGCAGGAGGCAGCAATTGATCTAATCCTGCTTGGCATTTATGTCACTGGAAATGAAATTGCAGTTTGCTGAATGAAACTGAGAAATGGGAAAGTAATACCGCAGATATGTCCTGCCACGCGGGACCTGCCGCCCGGGAAGCTTCCGAAGGAACTTGTGGAGGAGTTGATTATCCCAGAGAACAAACTCTGCTCTGCGGCTCTTGCAGGAGAGGGCAATGTGGCATCCAGGGGTTCTTCTGGAGAAAACACTCCCAGCCAGGAGACAGAGAATCCTGGAATGGGTTGGGTTGGAAGGGACCTCAAAGCTCATCCAGAACCATCCCCAGGGACACTTTTCCTGTCCAGCCTGGCCTTGGACACTTTCAGGCATCCTGGGGCAGCCACAGCTTCTCTGGGAATCTGTGCCAGGGCCTCCCCACTCTCACAGGGGAGGATTCCTTCCCAGTATCCAAACCTGAACTTGAAGGACTGGCCCAAAAATCCCAGGGAATGTCTGACTTTGGGATCTGGTCACTGCTGGAGAACCTGAACTCTGCTGGCTCTGGGTTTTCATGCTTCCTCCATCCATTCCCCAGTGTCCTGTTGGCAGCTCCAGGAAGGAGCAGAGTTTTGCATCTGGGTATGGAGTTATGAACCATGGAGCCGAGAGTTAAAAGGAATTTTACAGAGCATTAGGAGATCGAGTAGGTCAATTGAAAGGAGGAAAAATTACCATCAGTTATCCTCAATTAAAGTGTTATCGCTCCACATGAAGGATCCCATTTAGAGGGAAGCATAAAACCTGAGAGCGGAGGTGACTGAGAGAATAAATTCCCCATTTTTAATTCCAAACTCGGAGAGGGAACATCCATCAGCAGGCACGAGGAGGAGATCTCTTTTCCCTTCTGTTTCCAGCCTGCTTTGAAGCAGAGCCCATTTGGAAATCTCTCGGTGAAACATTCTTTTTTCAGTGGGAAGCACAAACTCCTTGAAGCCACAACTTTTAGGAGAGACATTAATAACAGAGAAACCCTTCTTGAGCAGGACTTGTGCTTCTGAGAGATTGTGGTTGTGTCTGGCTGTTAAATTCGGGGCAGTGGCACCCCAAAATAGCAAAGATCTCAGTTTCCAGGGATATCCTGGTTCAAGTCCCTGATCCCTTTCCAAGGCCAGAGAGCAGAAATAACTTTGAACTGTGCTCATGAGCCTGGGAAAACACCACCCAAACCCTTTTTTTAGGCAGTTGTATCACGTAAGGGAAGGCAATTCCTGTGGTCTGGATTGACTAAACCAGTTTGAAGTTGATTTTAAGACGTGAAGAGTCCGATCTTGTAGTAAATAAACCTCATCCAAATGGTTTACACAGGAGATATTTTCAAATGCAGGAGCTGAAAAGCCCACTTGTATTATTGCTGGGGTTTTTTGGGTTTGTTTCTTTGTAAAGGCAGGGAATGCAGAGGAGGAAGCAGCCAGGTCTTCAGTTGCTCGGGGGTTTCTGCTTGTTTGCTTTGCTGGGTTGTTTACTTACCTCAGAAATATCAAAATTGCTCCGTTTGATCTTTGACAAGCAAAGAAGGAGAGAAAAATAAAGGTCAGGGCATAGCCTTCATCTTTGCTGGGGTGTCGCTTACAGCCCCTGACAGCTCTGCTTCCGCTGCCAGCCCCTGGCTCCTGAAGCTCCCTGGAAAAGGACCTTTTCCCCGCCTGCTGCAGAGGCATGGGAATGACACAGCTGGAAATAAAACCGAGCAGGTTGCAGAGTGGAGGGCAGCCTGTCCCTTCTGTGCGGAACTGAGCGTGGAGTCTCCGCCTGGGAGATGTCACAGCTTCCCTCCTTCCCTGTTCCTCGTCCAGGGAATGCTCAGGTTTTTCCCTGTGAGGGTGCTGAGCCCCTGGCACAGGTTTCCCAGAGAAGCTGTGGCTGCCCCATCCCTGGGAGTGTCCCAGGCCAGCTTGGATGGGGCTTGGAGCAGCCTGGGATAGTGGAAGGTGTCCCTAGGTGGGACTGGATGGGCCATAAAGTCCCTGGATTCCTTCTCTCCTCTCCCTGTCTCTCTCTGCATTCGCTATGGATTTTAATTCCGCGACATGGAGCTGCAGACAGGTGAGCTCTGCTGCAGTGGAACACCTGGTAATTGGAGAATTATAATTGCCCAAAAATGAGGTGAGGGGAGGAAACACGGAGTGCCCGGGAGCCAGGCGGGGATTGACAGATCATTACCGTGCCTGGTCAGAGCCTCTGAGGGCTGAACTGCAAAATACAAAGCAGAAAAGCCACCACAAACAAGTGCTCCGAGTCCCACTGGCAGCTTTAGGCTCGGGACTAGAGAAAAAACAACCCAAGAGCAAAGGATGTTTATGAGACTCAGTGTTCTGGAGTTGTTTACTGCTCCTCAGGGCTCTGCCACTCTCGGCTCTCCCGGCTCGGGAAAAGCTGAGCTGCTTTGGGGGGGGTTCTGAAGGGAAGCACATCTTTTTCTCTGGAAACTTCGCTGGTCACTCAGCAGGAGGGAGGTGGTGTGGAGGAGCCTTTTTTGCCAGTGTGAGGGCTGCAGGTGTGATTATTTCTGCCGGGTTTCAGAGCAAAAAGGTGCCCAGTTGTCCTGCTGGGATTGAGCCTGGATTGTGTAAAATAGCAGCTGGTGGATGCAGCAAAGGAGAGGAGGGAGAAGACGGGAGAGAGGGAAAAGAGGCACAAAGAGATCCCGGTCCTTGGAGAACTGCGGTAATTCAGGTGCACAAAGAGAATCTGAGGCTGCAAATTCCACTCCTTCATTCTCTGCTTGGAGGAGCCGTCGATGATTTGACCATTGTGGGTTTCTCTTTTATTGGACTCCGTGGTTCCAGGAAGGCTCTGGGCTCTGTGCAGCGCCTTGCTAAAACCAGAAGTGGCAGATTCTCAGAAAGGGCCCGGCCTTCTGAGGTTTTCAGACCTCAACTATTTAGGAAGGGATTTTTTGGTCTGTTTATCTGAACTTGGAGTGAACTGTTTGAGGTTTGTCCCTAATAAAAGCATCGTTTCGAATCGCTGGAATATTCTGCAGCATAAATATGGCCTTGAAAATGGGCAGAGGGGGGACGTGTTCTGCCTGCAGTCAAGGCTTGCTCTTACTTTAAACTCAAGCATGCTGAAATCCCACTAATTGATCCCACACAGTTCCTGCCCTTCCCTTGAATAGTGGGAAACTTAACCCTGCAGCCCAAGCTTGATTTGAATCTCAAATTATGAAGTTGAGACTCAGATCTGAACTTCTTTTGAGCCTTCCCTGGGAGCTGCCAGTGGGACTCAGGGTTAAATCATTCTGTGCTCGTTTTTGATGACAGTTTCCAGCACGGCCATTCCCATTCCAGCCTCCACATCCAGAGTGGGGGATCCTCGCGCCAATCTTCTCCCAAATTCCGGGGATTCCTGAGCATTTTGGATCCTCCTGCAATGCCATGTGGTCACCTTTTGGCTCTGGAATCCTGAGCTGACGTAAAAGTCAGTAACTGCAGCAGCAAAAGGTGTGGGGATCCCCAGAGCTGCTGGGGGGTCATGCTCTCCCTGTCTGTGTTTGGAAAAGGAGTTGTTCCCTGATGCAGCTTGGAGCCCAGTGGTGGGCAGGTATTTTCCCTGCCAGAGTCGTTAAGGCTTAGAAAAAAATCGGCAAAAAGCAAAAACCACCACTTTAGGCCAACTCTCTTGGAAGTGCCTCGTTTTGCTGCCAGGCTTTGTTACCCATCCCGATCCGAGCTGCCTTTCGTGACACAACCGCTTCCTGAGCCAAAAGCCTCAAGTTTCCAGTTCTGAGAAGGTCAAAAGGAGACATTGCAGCAATTTGAAAGTGTTGTTGCAATTTCGTTTTCTTCCAGCCAGAAAGCTGGACGAAAATAATCCTTGCCATGAAAAGCTTTGTTTTCAGCAAATCAACGCTTTGTTTCACCCGGAGATACAGACTCCTGGAAAAATTCCTGCTCAGGAATTGGCTTTAATTCGGACAAAAAACAACAGTGGCTCCTAGTGGCTGACTCCAGGGCAATGGCCAAATCCATCTTGAGTGTCCCTTCCTTGACCCTTCTCGTGGATCTTTGCTCGTCGGGGAGTGAGAGAAGCGGGAAATTTGCGCTCCGAGCAATAAACCATTTCAGAAGGCATAAAAATATCCACGTTTCCCGGGCTCCCGTTGGTGTCAGGAGAAGGTAATTACACTGGAAGGCCGGAGCATTGGATGTTTGGCTCATCTGCTCCTCAGCTTCCACTCCAATAATCCCCAAGCTCCCAGCACAGCCTGGCCGCCGTTCAGGGCTCTCCGTCCTTGTCCGGGTGCTGCCTGGTGTCCCAGCAGGATCCCGCTCCAACATCCCTGCTCACAGCTGGCCCTGTCATCGCTTTAGTGCTGCCTCGCCCCAGACATGATCCCAAAAGGATAATGAAGATCCCTGAGGTGAGGTTTTGCAGTGTCAGCCGTCCATCAACCTTTCCCAGGCGTCCTCCCGTGCTCCAATCTGCTGGATCAGCTCCTGGGCACAGCTGCTGACGTTCCAGGCCACCTCCCTGTCCTCTTCTGTCCCCGTCCCTCGTGGCTTCTCTCCCCTCCCCTCACAGATCACTGCGGGTTTTCTCCCGAACGTCAATAGGAAGCGAAAGTCACGGCGCTGGATTCAAAGCCAAAAGGGCACAAATCCTCAAAAGGGAACTGGGAAATAAATTCAGGATTGGCTCAGTGCTCCACAGGCCACAGGAAAGTCTTGGGTTTGCCTCAGAAAACTTGGGATTTTAGAGGATAACAATGTACAGATTCCTTTTATGTGCCTGAGGTGTTTCTGGGGTTGTTCAGCTTTTCAGACTCAACACTGACGTTTTTGGTGATGATTCTGAGATTGTCTTACCATGTCAGATTGGAAGACCTTTGAGGTCTTTTCCAGCCTTAGTGATTCTGTGCTTCTATATCCCCATCATTCCAGGATTAGGGATTTCAAAGTGATCACCAGGAAGCCAAATTTTCACGATAAAATTGTGACTCTTGGCAGCAGCAAGGGGAGCTTGGAGAACCCCACACTACATTTGCCTTTAGTGCATGAGGCTGCTGCTCTGTGGCAGAGGATGAGGTTCTGGGAATAGCAGTGGGCAGGTTTTCCATGTTTCCCAGCAAAAAAAGTGCTGGGAAACAGCAGGGAAAACAGAAAAAATCCGCCAAGGTGCAGATTCCTGTCAAGAATGATGGCGGCCTCTTCTCCCAGACAATCAGCAACAGGGTGAGAGGGAATGGCCTCAAGGTGTGTCAGGAGAGGTTCAGGTTGGAATCAGGAGGAATTCCTTCATGGGAAGGGTGGTCAGGCCTTGGAACTGCCCAGGGAGGTTTGGCGTCCCCATCCCTGGAGGTGTCCAAGGAATGTCTGGATGTGGCACTCAGCGCTCTGGGCTGGGGACAAGGTGGGCATTGGGCACAGCTTGGACTCGATGGTCTGGGAGGTCTTTTCCAACCTCAGTGATCCTGGGATTCTGTGTGATTCCTGATGATTGCCTTTGATTTCCCAGCCTCAGCCCTCCTCAGCATGCCACCACCACCCTGTTCCAGGAGCTCTGAGCCTGTGCCTGCAGGGACACGAGACTTTAATGAGTTATTTTGCTCCTTGTCAAGAGTTTGCTCGTCCAACCCCGCCCGGGGGGGACCCTGAACGTGCCAGGTCCTGACAAAGAGCTCGGGGACGCTGCCAGCACGGTGTCCTGTCACCACTGTGGCTTGGAGCGGGACAGCCTGGAAGCCTGTAGGGCTATTTTAGGATCAGTCTCTGTGGAGAGCTGGTTAAATTCCATCCCAGAGCAGCCCTGAGCCTCAGCTGGGGGGGTTTTTTTGCCTCTCTCTGGGTTATTTTGGCATCGTGAGGGAAAAGAATAGGATGGATGAGCTCTGCCTGATGTGAGGGAATCGGGCCCTGCTGCTCAGGTGCTGGCTGGAGACTAAAGAACCGAAAATTTCCCAGTCCTTCTCCCGGTATCCCGTGGCAATTAGAGTGTATGGATTAGAACCAGGAGCTCTGAGTGCTCTTCCCCCTGGATAAATGGGTGAGCAGCAGACAGACATTGCAGGGAGTAATTTAGCAGTGAGTGATGGCTCATTAGCAGCCCACGGGCTGGAGGGGCTGTGTGGGCTCCTGCTGAATCCCGGTTAACTCTTTCACCCTCTGCCAGGGTCGGATTTGCAGCGTGGAGTTCAGCGTGAGGGTGCCACAGCATCACAGTGGTCTCTCCTTAGAGCCTCAAATAGTGCAACAACATCCCCAAAACTGGCCCATTTTTACCCCCCTCCCCCCACAACGAGGGATGGGGAATAAAGGAAATTATTATCAATCCAGGAGATGAGTCAGATATGAAAATCACACCTTTTCCCAGACAATGTTATTACACTGAGGAAAAGGAAATGAAAAAGACTCATTTTGTCTTGCAAAGGAGCAGGCCTGGAAGGAGAAACGCTCATTGCAGAGCTTGGTGGTGTTGGAAGGAGCAGCTCCAGTGAGTGAGCAAATCGATCCGAGCTTTTCCCATCTGTCCCTGCCACGTTTGGGAGCCTGGGAACTGGGCAGGCTTTGCTGTGCTTCCCAGGAAAGGAATGGAACAGCTCTGGCTCTGTCTGGACACCAGGTTGGAGCCCCAGGGAATGTGGTGCTGGGAGAGAGGATGGGTGTCTTGGGGTGACTTTATGCTGTGTATCCCCTATCACCGTTCTATGCCCAAACATAACTCCTATGCCTTTCTATGCTTTTAAAACTGAGTGCAAGACAGAGAGAAAAAAACTGAGCAAACTTTTCAAACAGTCTGTACTTCAAAAACACAGAGATTAGCTTCTTGCTGCTGAGGAGGAGAGGAGCAGGAAAGAAAACTCTTCTTGCTGTTTTCAGCCAGTTTTGTTTTTTCTGGCTCTTCTTCTTCGGAGAGAGACAAAGAGTGGTTTTTTTCGGGACTTTAGTTTCTTTTTTTCCTCCTCTTCTGGACTTGTTCAGAACACCAGAACATCAAAACCGAGGGACCTTCCACCGGCCTGGAGGGGGGCCCCCACGCCGACCCAGCTCCGAGAAGGAGAGAGACCACACCTACAAAAGAACTCTAAAATCTTTCAGGTTTTCTCTCACAACGAGAGGTTTTTTTGTTATTTAGCATTATTATTATTCTTTTCCTGTGCGTTTGTTAAATAAATAGTTTTGTTCTCTTTTTCACATTCCTCCGAGAAAAAATCTTTTTTTTTTTTCCCGAACCTGGTGGGGGAGGGGGGGCTGTAACCCGTCTTCCTTTGAGGAGAAGACATTCTTTTTGAACGTTTCCCTGAAATTTGGCTCAAACCACCACAATGGGCATGGAAAAATCTTGGATTTCAGATCCGTTAAATCTTGTACACCCAGAGGGACTCAGAGATCCTGAATGCAATCCTGGCACTCAGGGCTGTGCTGCTGTCACTTAAAATCTGCTGGTTTTAGGAAAGACCATTTTGGGGTGTTGGGGACAATTTCCAAAGGGAGATAAATACCTCGAGAGACATAAAACTATTGATCCCACTGACTTGAAGTGGTATTTTTTTCCCTAATTCTCTTTGGAGATGCCTGGAAGAAAAATGCTTTGTTGTAGTGAATAGAGCTGTGCAGATATTCGTACATCCAAACCAGTATTCCCAGCTTGGCTGTAGCAGCATCCATAAAGTTCTGCTGGAGTTAGTGCAGTACAAGAAGACTGATCCATGGGAATCCAAGCAGGTAAGTCATTCCAGCCATGCCCTGGATAATTCCACTTTGGAACAGTGAACAAACCCTCTCCTTTGCGTAGCTTGAGTTGTTCTGGATTGGGCACAGTTGTTCTCCAGCTGCTCCAGAGCTGGGATGGTATCCTGTGATTCCAGTAAAACCCACAGGGACTCTCCAGGAGGTTTATCTGCTGTTCCCTCAGACATTTATCTTTCTCCGTGGCTTTCCAGAAGGAGCACAAATCCCAGTGGGAGGAACATTCCGGCCTTTCCCGTTTTCTCTGACCACGTTACTTTCTGCCCATAGCCAGACGAGCTGACCAACGCCTTGGAGATCAGCAACATCGTCTTCACCAGCATGTTTGCCCTGGAGATGCTCCTGAAACTCCTGGCCTTTGGAATCTTCGGCTACATCAAGAACCCCTACAACATCTTCGACGGGATCATCGTGGTCATCAGGTCACTGTCGGTCCTTTCCCCACCTACTGAGGGCTCACATGGGTTGGGAAGTGGGATGTGGATCAGGGATGGCGTTCCGTGAGCTAATCCGGGGTTGGGGTGTGCTGTGGTTGTGTTGGCCTTTTGGATTCCCGTCCTCAGGAGAGCTGCCCAAAGTGAGTGGACCTGGCAGCTGGAGAGAGAAGTCTGTTTATGCCCCACGTCTGGCACTGGGGTGGATTTTCCACTGAAGTGCAGCGAGGCTGGTCCTGGGAAAGGAGAACTGTGAGAGTCCCTATCCCAGCAGCGTGTCCTCCCTCTCCCACACTATCCCAGCTCAGCTGGAACTGGGCGAGCAGGAGGGGGAGGGAGGGCCCTGTTCCGCTGTGCTCTCCAGGGGACACTGCCCCAGCCTGAACTGTCCCAGGGAGCCACACCCCTGTGCTGGGATCCTTTCTGATCACCCCTCAATCAATAATTCAGGACACAGAATTCCAGGATCACAGAGATGTAAACCAGGAGAGTGCCCTTGGCACATCCATGTGATTCAGATGAGGGAGGAGCAGTCAGGGTTCAGAACAAAGGTCGTGGCCTGATCAAACCAAACCGCCCCAAAAACATCCCTCAGGATTTTCTAAAGGGAGATAAATACCTCCAGAGTCATAAAACTATTGATACTACTGACTTTTAAGTGGTATTTGTTCCCCTAATTCTCTTAAGATATGTTGGAAGAAAAATGCTTTGTTTAAATGAACAGAGCTGTGCTGATATTCCTGTGTCACAGCAATGGATATCCTGGGGCAAAACTGTGATCTACATTGTTGTAGTGGTGCCGACATGGAGAACCCCAGAAAAAAAGGGAACTGAGGAGGGAATCCAAACCAAAACCAGCCCTAAAGGAGATAAGTTGTGCCCTGAGAGGTGCGACCGCACAGCCGGGGGTGGAGGCGGGGGGCGAAGGTGCTTTTCCAGAAGCAGGAGAGGAGCAGGCAGAGGGGTGATTCCCGGAGGGAAGCAGGTCCCCTGGAGCAGAGCTGGTCCTAGCGGGTGTCCCCGTGTCCCCGCAGTGTGTGGGAGATCATCGGGCAGTCGGACGGGGGCCTGTCCGTGCTCCGCACGTTCCGGCTGCTCCGCGTGCTGAAGCTGGTGCGGTTCATGCCCGCCCTGCGCCGCCAGCTCGTCGTGCTCATGAAGACCATGGACAACGTGGCCACCTTCTGCATGCTGCTCATGCTCTTCATCTTCATCTTCAGGTACTTCTTCATCGGGCAGCTCTTCCTCGAGGCGTTGTTCGGGTGGAGGGGTGTGGGTGGGGACAGGGACACGCCACCTGTGTGCGGGAAGGGCTCACAGTGGCATATTTGCCCCTTTCCAGCCTGTTTTTCGTGGAATGCCATCATTCCAGAGGTGAATGAAGGGCACAAATGGGCAGTAATTGCCCCTCAGAGGATCCTGAGCTGTGCCTGCCACTGACTGGCCCCTACCAGTGTTAGATTTGGGGTGGAAGCTGTGCAGACCCCAAGATTTCTGTCTGTTGGACCCCCTAATGCCCCTCAGGATCCTTTGCTTGGAAACCAGGGCGCTGGTAGCGTGGTTTGTCATTTTTCCAGACAAAGGAAATCCTGGATTTGCCTTCAGTGCAGACAACTGGAATGAAACGTGAGGCAGGAGAACCAAATTGCAGGGTCAGAAAAACCCTGGGAGCGGAAAAGTGTCCATTAAACCCCCACAGCCCTCCCTGCAGCCACATTTCACCCACGTGTTTCTCCCATCTCCCTCTTCCCCCACTCCAGCATCCTTGGCATGCACCTTTTCGGATGCAAGTTCAGCCTGAAAACCGACACGGGGGACACAGTTCCAGACAGGAAGAATTTTGATTCCTTACTCTGGGCCATTGTGACCGTGTTCCAGGTAAGCTCCGGCTCCTCAGGGACATTTTAAGGGGGAACATGAGGAGTTTTTGTAGCACAGAAGTCTTCCAGGAGGTGTCAAACTTGGAGTGAGGCAGCACCATAGAGTATTAGGGCAGAGATGGTGTTTTGGGGTCTAAAAGCCCTGATGGAGAAAGAATCTAGTCAAAATCAGCACTGTCCATATATCTTATCAGTAAAAGGAAAGCCTAAGGAGGGAATTCATCGTTATTTTCCTTTCTGCTGCCCATCCTGCTCCTACTCTGCAGATCTGTCTCCTTCGCTGCCCCAAAAATGCCCTTTGCAAACCGTTCTGTGCGACTGGGAGTGACAAATCCCCTCACAAATCAGAGCTGGAGGTGCTGGGAAGGCCTTGATATAAAAAGTTGTGTTTCCTCTGCAGCCGGGTTCTGGTTTGCGCCTGAAATTCCTGGCAGGTCCCACAACAGAGGAATCAGCTGCTGTTTCGAGGGTATTTTCAACATACAGATTAGACTTTTGTGTTTCAAAGCCCAGGCTTTAGAATCTGAGTGCAACAAGTGGAAGTTTGTAAAGGCAGAGTGGGTGCTCAGCACAGCATCACTCAGGGTGGAAACCAGTCCAGAGCCTTCACTGTGGATAGAAATTCTTACAAAGGAATGAGGAGAAATCAGCCCCAGCCTCAGAGGTTCCCATTTTTCCCTTCCCAACACACAGATTGCTGCATTTCTCCTACCAATCCCTTGGGAAGTGCAGCTGGCACAGAGCACAAGGGCTCCGTCCTGTGTCCCAGGAAGGTTGTTGAGCAGCATGACTCAGTGCAGCACTGCTGTCCCCAAAGCCACCTTGGTTCAGGGGGTTTGAGGCCATTTTCATTGCAAGAATCAACGTGGAACTTGAGCCTGTCATCCATTTTTCTAAGGCCTCCAAGATTTTTGAGCTCCAGGGAAGCTGGAGAGTGGAAATCCCTGAGGAGGATCCCTCAGAGCAAGGCTTTGCAGTGATGGGTAATTTTTTGCCCAGTTTTTTTACCTGAAGGAAACCACTTTGCTTCCCTGAGTTCCTGGAGCCACCCAATGTCATTTATCTCATTAAATATCCAGTCCCTTACCCTTCCCTTCAGCTCCAGCTGCCTTCTAAAGAGCAGCCTGAAAGGAGACAAGATCTGTGGCCTCAGGTCTGTTATCTGCTGATGGTTATTAGCGGAGGCAGTACCTCCACGAAATAATGGGATTAGGACAGTGCATCCTTCACGTTGGGATATCCGGGATCGGAACCAGTCCTCTCCGGGCAGGGGAGTGCCAGACCTTCCTGCAAGCAGGGAAGGCTTGGCCAGGAGAGGTGCAGAGATCTAAATAAGGGACATTTCTACAACGTGATCTGAAATCACATGCAAAGACCTAAATAAAGGCAGTTTCTGCTGTCTCATCTCATGAGACCTGCGAGTGGTTCCAGGAAAGGTCAGAAGGAGAGGGAAAATGGCAGGATTTCAGTGCAGCTGCTGTGCACGGAGGAGTGGAGCCACTGAGGGTCTTCCCCTTCCCTTTCCCCACAGATCCTCACGCAGGAGGACTGGAACGTGGTGCTGTACAACGGGATGGCCTCCACCTCCTCGTGGGCCGCCCTCTACTTCGTGGCCCTGATGACCTTTGGCAATTACGTGCTCTTCAACCTCCTGGTGGCCATCCTGGTGGAAGGATTCCAGGCAGAGGTGAGAGATCCAGGCAGAGGGAGGGGCAGAGAACCAACACACACGTGTGGGGATGAGCCCTGTCAGGGAAAACACCTACCCATGCAGTCAGCCCAAAATGTGAACTTTAGGGGTGCCAATGATCTGTGCTGGGCACGTGAAGCTCTTCTGAATCAATCTTTGCAGCCCTAAATTTAAATTTAAGGGGTGTAGGTGAGCTGGGCTGGGCACGTGAAGCTCTTCTGAATCAATCTGTGCAGTTAAAGCCCACTGGATGTGAAATGGGAATTGTGGGACCAGGACTTTGATCTTCTACATGGCCTGCTGTGTGATGTAGAAGAAATAATTTAGGATTAATCTTAATCTCACCAAATCTCCTATATATCCCGTGGTTTGTATTTCTTTGTGGTGGAACTCAGGATTTCAATGTATTTAAAAGTTTTACTAAAACCCAAAAAGATTAAATCAACTGGCTTCCCTTGATAAGGGGGGGTTACCTTGTCCTAAAAGGAAGTCGGGGTTGCGAAGCAGGACTTTCCCCTTGTGAAGCCACCTGTGTGGTGGAAGTGCTCACAATGGGATATTTACCCCTTTCCAGCCTGTTTTTCATGGAATGCCATCATTCCAGAGGTGAATGAAGGACCGTGTGCTCCATGTGACTGGATATCCTGTGATTCCACATGTTCCAGCCAGTACTGGGACCCAGGCAGGATGAGACCTGGCTCTGAGTCCAGGCCTTTCCTTGGAATTCTGTCCCTTCTGGGATATTAAAGGCCATGAGGATGGCTGTTCAAAAGCCGTTTCCGGGTTCCTAATGTGAAATTCTCAGATATTTAGGACGATGCTCTAAGGCAGAAGTTTTCTCTGCTCGGCAGCCCGCAGGGAGCTCTGCAGGGAACAGACCCCGTTCCTCCCCTGCCCTCTGGGAGGCTGAACCTCCTGCTGATGTGAAGCCAGAGCTGGGCAGAACTCTCTGAGTGCCTGATTACCCCTCCAGACAAATGGCTGTGGTTTCCCTGCTCAGCCCTAATGGCTCCTTTCAGAGCTGTTATGGACCATGATTTAAAAGTGTGTAAGCTCTGCTTTTCCCAGCCTGGCTTATTCACCCCACGCTGCCTCCCCAAAGGCCGGCAACCACAGGCATGACATTTGCAGGGCGCATTTTGCTCTCCACTCCCATTTGTTATCAAACCTGACATCAGGCCTGTGGGCTTGGCGCTGGTCTCGGGGAGAGGAGTTACAGAAAACCCTTCTCGGGGCTGCGTTTCAGCTTCCAGGGCTCCTCTCAAGCCTTGCACTGAGAAATCATGGAATCCTGGAGTGGTTTGGGTTGGAAGGGACTTTAAAGGCCTGGTTCCAACCCCCTGCCATGGGCAGGGAAGCTTCCACCGGACCACGTTGCTCTGGTTGCAAACCAAAGAAGAATTCTCAGCGGAGCTGGGTTTTCTTTTGTCATCCCTGGTTCTGTTGCTACGTTGAGAATGCAGTAGGATTCTTGTTTTGACCTCTTTGACTTTGCACTCTGACAGGGGGGGTTCTGAGCAGTCACAGGAGTCTCTGAGGTGAATTTCTCCTCCATTTGCTCAGGTGTTTCTTTTATTTATCTGGAGAGGGGCTCCTGGGGGATTTGTGCAGCTGAGAGCTGCTCTTAGAACCATCAGCAGCGTTTCAGCAAGGACACTGAAAATTGTCCTGTGAACCACAGCACAGGCTCTCAGCCTGGTCCCAGGTCCTGCTCTGCCTCTGGAGCAAGTTTGCCAGGAGTTTTCCTAGAAAAGAACAGACTTAAATGGCCACAAACCCATTTTTAGTACATTTGTGCTTAGCACAAGTAGCCAGACTTCAAACAGGGCCATAATTGCATATTTGTGCTTACACTGTTCCCACGTCACTTTGAAATCTCCCCCGGAGCTGCTCTGGGAGAGCAGACAAACCTTCCAAAATTGTGCGAATCTTTCATCCACTGTGCACTGGTGGTTCTGCTCTGAGACAGAGGAGATGAATCAGGGAGCTCGAGCCTTTCAGTCATCCTGGCTGCAGCGCTTTGCAATAAATCACAGACAAAATGAAGTTCACTGCCACTTCAGCACCGTGTCTCTGCAAGCCGTGGGGATTTGTTCAGGCACCAGGCAAGGAACTGTGCTCCTTTTTCTGGGATCAGCTCTTTAATCCAACCATTTGCTATCAATTTGCACAGATTTCTGCAGTGCTGAGGAATCCAGCCAGAGTCCTGCTGGCATTCTGCTGGAATCCCTCCCCCAGCAAGGAGAACCTGAGGACGGCTCCTCTGTCCCAGGCTGATCATTTTTTGGTAGCAGATAGGTACAAAAGGGAAAATGAGCTGGGCTTCCAGGAGGAAAGGCAGGGTGAGCTGCCCTGTCCTGAGGTGGCTGTTCCTGTCCTGAGACGGTGCAGGGCTACTAGGCAAACTGGCCTCATTCCCTCTGCCTCAGGTTGCCAGGAGATTTCCCAAAACAATCTGTTCCCAGCCAGCACGGAGGAAGCAAATCAGGGTTTCCAGACCTAAGTCAAACTTAAAAGTGCTGTCAAATACAGAATTAAAACCCTCTGACATCCTTTGACAACCAACCCGAAGTGCTTTCAGCTGGGATCACAGAGAGTGCAACAAGGAGCCCCACCATGCCAGGGTTTTCAGTCATTCCTGCAATCCCAGCTGCTCTGGGATGCTTTCCCCTGGGATTTGCTTTTGCAGGAGCCTGGAGCAGTGTAGGAAGCACAGCGGCATGGCAGGGACATGGTGACAAGCACAGCATCGTCCTGTCTGTCCCAGTTCCCAAATGAGTGAAAACAAGGGAGAGGGACTTGCCTGGGATCATTCCAGAGGGAATTTGGCTTAAACCAACCACGGGGAGCAGAGGCAGCTCTGAGCTGCTGAGGAACCCATATTAACTGGGTCTGTTAATTACCCTCCTCCTCTCTGCAGGGAGATGCCAACAGGTCAGACACAGACGAGGACAAGACGTCTGCCAACTTCGAGGATGAGTTTGAGAAGCTGAAAGACCTCCGAGCAACAGGTGGGGATTTGTCCCTGCGTTTTCCTGGGAATCTGGGAGCTACAACTCTGCTTCCACATCTTCCCACAGGAAGTGGAAGAATCCAGTTTATTTGGCAATTAATCCGAGGCAAAGTCACCAGAGCAGCTCCGCAAAGTGTAGGGGAAGCTAAATGAGCGCTGATATTTCCTTTAGACAGATGTTTTTCTAATTTAAACTTCCCCAAGAATTTTTAGCTGCGTCTCATCCTTCCTCCTGCACCATTACCACGGAGTGCTTTGCTGACAGCAATGTTCTCACCCCACTTCTCGGCAGCTTTTCCAATCAATCATGTTCTCATCTGTTCCTTTTTGTTTCCCACACAAAATGCATTTGGGTGAGGTTTGATGGATGGAAAATGTTGCTGCTCATTTGTGTTCCTGGAGGGTCTGGCAATCGATTTGAGGGAAGGCCCACACTGTGCTGGTGTACCGAAAACATGGAATTGTAGGTGACAGCCTTCACTTTGCAGCCAGAGGGGTGCCAAGAAGGGATCACACATTTTAACAGTGAATGATGGTAAACAGGAGCCACGTTAGTTCCCGCTTCCTTTGATTCCCAGCTTGGGCTCTGTTAGGACCCCTCCAAATGCCTCTAAACCAGGATTTGTTTCAGGAAATGCTGATTGTGGGGAGCAGATGGAATTCAGCTGAGGGAGGGGCAGAATCATTTGTCGGGGAAGCTGAGGCAGAGCTGGATCACAAGGAGGTGATGGAGCTGCTTAGTCTGGAGATGAAGCAGAAAATTCCCAACACCAAGTGATCAAATGTCCAGCTGCAGCCTGTTCTTGCCATACAGCTAAAATAGTGGGTTTTTTGGGATTGCCACAGGGCTGTGCCATTGGATTTCTGTTGTGGGTGGGGGTGTAAAAGCAGCTTCCATCTCCTGTCCTCAATGTTCGCTGAGTGCCTCCCCCGTGAGAGAACTTCAGGCACGTCACAAAGTCATAAAAATCCCTGCGCAGCTCTGCGTGACACGGACAGGAGGTGAACTTCCTGGGTGGAATTCAGCCTCGAAATTCCCTGACAAAACTGTAATTCCACTCTCTAAATCCCAAGGAACAGAGAGAAAAACCTCCTGTAAGTGCTCAAGGTTCCAGGGGCTTGGAGCAACC
This sequence comes from Machaerirhynchus nigripectus, assembly GCA_013397975.1. Classification (NCBI taxonomy): domain Eukaryota; kingdom Metazoa; phylum Chordata; class Aves; order Passeriformes; family Dicruridae; genus Machaerirhynchus; species Machaerirhynchus nigripectus. The sequence continues at coordinate 282,804 of VZRQ01011181.1, forward strand.
TGATGTAGTGGATGGCATCCCTACCTTTGGAAAGGGACTTGGAGTGAGGAGATGGGATGAGATGGGATGAGATGGGATGAGATGAGATGGGGTGATATGATCTTCAAGGTCCCTTCCAAGCCAAGCCATTCTATAATTCCATGATTCCTGTGGAGGACACTGAGTTCCCAAAGGCCCCTTAAGAGGTTGTGATGTTCACCCGATGCCTTTCAACGCAGCGGGGGGGATCTTACTGCCCACAGCTCCATTTGGCAGAGCTCCTGGAGGTCCCCAGGAGCTGTGTCCCCTCACGTGGTGTCCTCTGTCCCCTCGTGTGCAGAGATGAAGATGTACTCCCTGGCTGTCACCCCCAACGGGCACCTGGAGGGCAGGGGGGCCATGCCCCCGCCCATCATCATGCGCACGGCGGCCACCCCGATGCCCACCCCAAAGTGCTCCCCACACCTGGACTCCCTGCACGCCTTCGGGGACTCGAGGAGAGGCAGCAACGCCTCGCTGGACCCCACGGGCTACGACCAGAAGTCCTTGGTAGGTTCCTGTGGCCAACAAGTCCCCCTCAGTGCCACAGAGCACGGGGTCTCGGGTCTTTGTTTCCAGGTCGTGGGATGTTCTGGGATGGAAGGGAGCCACAAGGATCAAGGGAATGGCCCTCACAGGGATTGGTCCCACAAGTTTGGTGTTACCAGCACCAACTGAGCTCAGCTCAGGGTCACGTGAGACATTTGTGACAGACATTGCTGGAAAATACAGAGGAAGGTGATGGAGGTGGGAAATGTGTGGAAGGGCGGGAGGAGAACAGAGTCGGGGTGAGCAGTGCTGGGGCAGGGCACTGACAACAGAGCAGCCAAGGACAGTGAGTGTGAAAAGGGGAAATAGGGATGTACCGGGATTCAGCCTTCTCCTGCCTGCTGCCTCACGGGAAGCCCTTGCCAAACCATCTCACTGGAGAGGCGTAGCCCTAGAGAAGTCATAAGTTCATGCAGTGACCCCACCGACCCCCTCAGAGGAGCAGCAGGAATCTTTTCCAACCACACTGGCCATTTGGGATGTCTTGGAGAAGCTGTCAGGTGTTCCTGTGAGGATGGGACCTGTTTCCCCCCTGGTGTTTTAGGGTTGTATCTTGAATTTACGCTGTGTCAGGAGGACAAAGCATTTTCCCTTCAGCTCTGGTTACGGTCCAGCAGCCCCGTTGGAGGGAAAATCGAGGGAACAAGGGATGAGCTGCTGGATCGCACCAGGATCTGGCTGGAGCTGCTGCTCTGGCAGCTGTGCCTGCAGCAGGGGGGTGGGAGGGCAGCTCTGTGCAAACAGGGAGCAGAGGCACCAGGCAAAGTGGATTTCTGCCGCGGTTCATCCGTCCCACTCCTCTGCTCCATAACTGCGAGATCATGTTCAAATCAAGGCAGCAGACCGTGAAGGCTCCTCACGCCGAGCCACAGCCACCATCCCCCTTGCTAAGCTGCTTAGTCAACCTAATGCCTTTGAAAAGAAAACAGAGATGACTGCTGTTTGCCTTGGGCTTTCATGGGATTGTGAGCTGCGGGAGAGGGATGTTCATCCTTCCAATCCTTTCCTGGGGAGCGTGGCAGTGCCACCAGCCCAAGGCAGATGAAGCAGTCAGGGGAGAGCTGGCTGGCACTGAGGAGGAGGAGGAGGAGGAGGAAGGCGCTTTGCCTTGATTTGTGCTGGAAGGAAGCCATGGTGGGAAAAGGGAGTTTTCCTCCTGGCTCTTCTGCGCTGACCTTAAGCTCTCTCATCCTGGGAATTGCCCGGTACCTGCCCGAGTGCACCGACACGCGCTGAAATTTGTGTAGAGAAACGTTCACTCCATGTCCTCACCCAGCAAATGGAAGGACAGTAACGGAAATAGGGGCACAATTCCCACCAGGCACTTGGGTGACTCAAGTTCCCTTTGGAAGGCGGGGAAGTTGTGAGCTGAAACCACTTGAAAGTGAGGAAAGAAAACATCAGTTCAGCAAAATGCCTCTTATTGGTGCCTTTGGGTTCATTTTTTATGGAGAGCTGGTGTTGCCAGGACAGAGGGTTGGTGGCTGTGCTCCAGCTGTACTCCAGGAGCACTTTCAGTGTGGCCTTGGCCGGGTGCTCCCATCTCAAGGCTGGAATCGGAGCGGTGCGAAAAAATGGGAAGGGGAGGACCTGACTTTCACCAATCTGGGCAAAACGTCCCAAATCCTTTGGCTTCCTCCTGCAAACCACCCCTCCCACGTCTGCCTTCTCTCCCAGTCCAGCCTTCGCAGCTCCCCCTGCGCCAACTGGGGCACCAGCAGCAACTGGGGCAGCCGCCGCTCGAGCTGGAACAGCCTGGGCAGGGCCCCGAGCCTCAAGAAGAAGAACCAGTCGGGAGAACGGGAGTCCCTGCTGTCCGGGGAGGGGAAAGGCAGCACGGACGACGACTCGGACGACGCCAAGTCCAGCACGCTCAGCCGGCCCTCGCTGCCGCGCCGGGCGGAATCCCTGGATTACCGCGGCTCCCTGGAGCTGCCCGAGCTGCTCCGGGTGCCCTCCCTGCGCCAGCTCGGCCTCGGCCCCGCGGCCCTGCTGCCTGCAGAGTTCCACGACTGCAACGGCAAGATGGGCCACGGCCCCGCGGAGTTCTTCCTGAGGGTGGACGGCCACAAGGAGGACGCCCTGGACTACGAGGATGACGTGGAGGATGTGAGTCCTGCGGGAGCTGGGTGCTCGTGATTGAAGTGGCTTTTCCATTCCTGGGAAGGACGGTTGAAAATCCGGCGTGGAAATGGGTTGTCTCCTCAAGGCTAGGGTCGGGAGCAGTGATCCCGAGCCAAGGGATGGGTCTTTAATTCCTGAAAGATCCCTTTTCTAAGAGGTCTTTTTTGGGCTGGGACACTGCAGTCGTGTCCCGTGAGGTAAAACTTCCTTTTTTCCAAAAATGCCTCAGTTTTGGGCTGATTGGGATTGTCCCACTGGCCCAGGATGCCTCCAAAAACGAGCTGCAGACACAGCAGGTGAATGGCTTTACTCACAGGCTGTTTGGTGTCACAAAAGCTCGAAAGCCTAAAAAGAAGTGTTTTCCACTGAACTTTTTGGTTGTTTGAGGCCTTTTTGGGTTTGGCACAACTCTGTATCTCAAAATTACACCTGCCCAGAAGTCTTGCTTTGTCATGTCCATGTCTTCCCCTTTTTCCACCCCTTTCCTCCTTATTTTCCTGGACAAGTGTGACAATGGCCACCACATCTCTGTCCCAAAAGCTGTGACTCCCCACAGGCACAGTGAAAAGCCATTCACTGTCCCCTCCTTCCACAAAAACCCTGTGAAAGTTGGAGAGGCAGGAAAATAAAAGAGGAAGAAAAGGCGTTTCTTCTTTCTTATCCAGAGTTATTGCTACCGGATCCGCAAAGCCCTGGAGCCCTGCAAGCCCCGGTGGTGCAAGACTCACGAGGACTGGTCCCTCTACTTGTTTTCCCCACAGAACAGGTAAGAAACTGCAGTGAAATTCCAGCTCAGCAGGCGTTTGAGGTGATGGAATGCTGCATTCCTAGCGAGTCTCCCCTTTGGAAAACTCCTTTGGAGTTTTAGAAATCCAGTTCCTGATTTTGAGGTAACATGTTCAGTTCGGCGTGGGCAGAACTGTGTGGTTCACTCTGTTGCTGTCAGTGCTGTAGCCAGCATTAATAATAATTAATAATTAATGATAATCATGGCCGAAGCTTGGGGAGATGCTGCCTCACCACCCGGGCTGGTGCCGGTGGCACAGCTGCAGAAGGCTTTTGGGGAGGAGCCTATTCCTGAGCCAGACTTCTGAAGGACCTGTTTGTCCCACCTTCCTGCAGGTTCCGAGCGATGTGCCAGAAGGTCATTGCCCACAAAATGTTCGACCACGTGGTGCTGGTCTTTATCTTCCTCAACTGCATCACCATCGCTCTGGAGAGACCAGACATCGACCCCCTGAGCACGGTGAGAGGCATCTCCTTCCTGGACCCACCATCCAGGTCTTCATCTCCTCAGGACCAGACCCTGCAGGATGAATGTTGGGTTTCTAACTTGCCTTCCTTTGTTGTTCTGTGTTTTCCAGGAAAGGATATTCCTGAGTGTCTCTAATTACATCTTCACTGCCATCTTCGTGGCTGAAATGATGGTTAAGGTAATTAGAGCTCCAGACCATGGCCCAGAGCGAGTTCTGGCAACGACCAGACCATGCCAGAGTTACGATCTGGGTGAAGATTTCAATGTCTCCCTTCTCCTGGCTGCAGGTGGTAGCTCTTGGCTTTTTCTCTGGGGAGAACACATACCTGCAGAGCAGCTGGAACGTCCTGGATGGAGTCCTGGTCTTTGTATCCATCATTGACATCATTGTGTCCATGGCATCAGCAGGAGGAGCCAAAATCCTGGGAGTCCTTCGTGTGCTGAGGCTCCTGCGGACCCTGAGACCTCTCCGGTATGTGCTGATAAATCAGAGAGTTTGGGAAGTGCACAAGGTCTTGCTTAATAACATGAAAAACTGAAATACAACACGGGTAGGAGCTTCTTTGGGGAGCTCTAAACTCAGTTAGAAAATGTTTGGAAACAGTGAAATGAATTCCAATTCATCTTCTCCAGCTGGGATACGAGTGGCTGGAGTTTGGAGTGAGAGGTGTTGTCATCCTCCGGAGTGAGTGCAGTCAGAGCCTCCTCCACACTGCGTTTTTATCAGCCCTTTCCAAATCGCTCTGGCTCCTTCTTCAGCTGCTCAACCTCCCAGGCGTTCCCCAGCAAAGAGGGATTTGCAGCTGAACAGGTGCTGATGAGGATTTGATAAGCTCCAGCACCATCCCTGCTCTCCCGAACATCCCTGCAAAGCAGCTCCACCCTCAGCGAGGCAGAGGAGGGCAGAGCTTCAGTGTTTGGGAACAGGAGGAAAGATAATTTGTATTTTGGTGATGATGATGCAATAACAAAGAGTGATAATGCTTGGGCAGGGGGGTTGTATCAGCTCCTGTTGTGGTTTCATCCTGCTTGGCAAGAAACAGGACCCATTTTTTGCTGAAATTTCAGGGGAATGAGACAGTCACCTCCGAAAACCTGTGAACTTTCTGGGACAAAGCTGTGCTTGTGGGAGTGATAGGAAGAGGGAATCTTTTAGAGCCCAAGAACAGTAGCTCTTTGTGCTCTGTGTCACCTTAGTGGCAAGTAAATCAGTGTTTCTGGCTCCTCTCTGTTCTGCTGGTGGCATTGGGGTCCCCAGGACACCCTGGATGAGTCACCCTGTGTGACCCACATAAGTGGGAACAGAATTGAGGGCACGGGCAGTTCATCGGGAAAGGGAAGGGGGAAAGAGGGAATTGGTCTTTGAGAATAACTAGGCCAGATCCTATGAATAGAAAGGAATTCATCACTTCTCACCATAGCACAGGATGACTCCAGGGACCACTCCTAACACTTTGGAGGTGCAGTTCAGTCTCCACATGATTTCTCTCAAACGAGACCCTGTGGAAGTGCTGCAGCACAAAACTCTTTTCTCTGGGCTTGGCAGGCACAAGGCGTCATTATCCGTGTGAGCTGCAGCTCCCTGCAAGGACTCACCCTCTACAGGCCCCTCCTAAAAACAGCTTTGATGTTCTCCAGGCAAAACTCCCACCTGGCCCTTCCCAGGAAAGCTCAGCTTGGGCTGGTTCCACTCACACATCCCAGGGGAGAGCAGTGCATTCCCCAGGCCCTCCTCCAGGAAAGCAACACTCCTGCTCTCCATAACACCCAAAACCTGCCTCAGAGCACACCAGGAAGCTGCTTCCCAACGGGATTGACCCTTTGGCTGTGGAGCTGTTGATCGCAGGCTCCTGTTAGCTATGAGCCAGTTCAGGAACTAATTAGGAAACAAATTGGAATTACTCTGTTTGGAAAGTTGTCATGGCCACTGCTGCAGAAGGAGCACCAGACGTGCTCTCCAGTCCTGCTGGGAAGCTGTTCACGTGTTGGGAGAGGAAGGAGGGTCCTGCCTGTGTCCCTGTGCTGGGATCAGAGCCCTTGCAGGGATCACCCCCCCGGAGTGAGGAACAAACACCCCACAGTGAGAGCTCTGTGATGCCCTGCCCCTCCTCACCCTGCCCAGCTGTCACTCTTTGAATCCCATCTGATGTGACTGGGAACATTCTGGTTGCCTGAAGAAGTCCCTGGTTGTGTCTGAGCGCTGCCTGCAGGCAGAGGAGGGTTGTGCCAGCTTCAGGGAGCAGAGGAGAAGCAGCTGGGTGATCGCAGGACAATTAAAAGCTTCATTGTCTTGTCGTTTTTTCCAGAGTCATCAGCAGAGCCCCAGGTCTGAAGCTGGTGGTGGAAACCTTGATCTCCTCCTTGAGGCCTATCGGGAATATTGTTCTCATCTGCTGTGCTTTCTTCATTATCTTTGGGATTTTAGGGGTTCAGGTAGAGTATTTCCCTCCCCTTGGCTGGCTGTAAGCCACTGCTGCAAAAGAGAAGCTGCTTTTCCCACCTGCTGGGGTTGAGGTGGAAATAATGAGCTGAAATGCCTCCAAAGGAAGATTTCAGTTAGGGAGGAAGAGCCAGGCTTTAGGAGAAATGATCCAGGGTGGGGTTGGCACCTGCTCCCAGCAAGGATCTCAGGATTACGAGAGCAGACAGACCTCCCTGATGAACTCCTCTAAAGGAATGAAAGCTAAATCAGACTTTCCAAAGCTGCTTCATTTTTGTTCATTTTTTTTTTAAATTTGTGTTCTCAAATGCAGCTTTTTAAAGGCAAGTTCTACTACTGTGATGGCCCTGATGTCAAAAACATCACCACGAAGGCCGACTGCACCAACGCTCACTACAGATGGGTCCGGAGGAAGTACAACTTCGACAATTTGGGGCAGGTAAAGTCCTCCCTGCAGGGATTTCCTGTGCCAGCTTTTCATGGATGTACACTTAAAATGTGTGGCTTCAGGAGGGTGCGGAGCCTCCATCACAGGAAGTATCCAAAATTGATGTTGCAGTCGTCTATCAGTGGGTTAATATTTGCACTCGGTGATCTTAGAGGCCTTTTCCATCCTTGGTCATTCTATGAATTTATCTGCAAATCTCTGTCTTTTACCCTAAATGAGTAAAAGTGGATCAGATCAACTCTTGATCTCTTGCTAGAGTTGTACAATTCCGTGTTTTTAGGAGTGTTGTCCTGAAGCCCCTGCTTTGGGGTGCAATCCCTCAACTGCCCCTTTGAGTCTCTTGATTTCTTGCTGTTCTGTTCACAAATGAAGAAAATAAGGTGCTTTATTCTGTCAGAAAAGCAGGCCAGGCCACAGGAGGAGCTGGGAGTTTCTTCTCCAGGGACTGAAAGGCGAGACCAACCTCTTCTGTCCTTTTTCCAGGCCCTGATGTCCCTGTTTGTCCTCTCCTCCAAGGACGGCTGGGTGAACATCATGTACGACGGGCTGGACGCCGTGGGCATTGACCAGCAGGTACCCGTCCTGCAGAGCCCAGCTGTGCTGCTCTCTCGAGCCTCAGGCCTGGGGGATCCGGGGTTTTTCAAGTCCCAGGAAGGAGCAGAGCTGTAGAACCTCCTTCAGGTCCCAGTTACCCACTGAGCTGCCAAAGTTTTCCATTCTTTGAAGTTGCTTTTCCAGGGGCTGTAGTACAGGCAAGGTCTAATGGGGTTTTGAATCGGAATGAGGGTGCTTGAGGATGGGAAACCACCAGGAATGCTGTGAAAGAGGCGTTCAGTTTGTGAGCTATGTGGCATTTTCCGTGGGAAGTCGAGTCTCCCATGAGTAGGACCCACCCGGAGCCACAGTAACGCTTTGGACTTAAATTTCCCCCACTTCTGCAGATCTGGTAACAACTGAGGAACATTAACCAGGAGCCCACATCTGAAAAATTAAAAATCTGGAGCCTATCTTTAGCTTGAAAGGATCTTGCTGGTGGGATGATGCTCATCCACTGAGATTTATATGAAGCTGTCTGAAATAAATGCCAAAATAATTAAATCCTGTAAGGCAGTTTAGGCTGGGCTTTACACCAGAAGTGAACTGTAGTCAGTGAGAAGGTGAATGAGAGGAAAGTGCTTTGGGAAAAATCTCCTCCCAGCCCTCTCCTCCTCCCCACACAACTCATTGCTCCAGAGCACCCAAAAGCCTGACTTAACCCACCTTGTCTGTGCCGCTTCTCCCTTGTTCTTACCTCCCCCAGCCCATCCAGAACCACAACCCTTGGATGCTGCTCTACTTCATCTCCTTCCTGCTCATCGTCAGCTTCTTCGTGCTCAACATGTTTGTGGGGGTGGTGGTGGAGAACTTCCACAAGTGCCGGCAGCACCAGGAGGCGGAGGAGGCGCGGCGCCGGGAGGAGAAGCGGCTCCGCCGCCTGGAGAAAAAGCGCAGGAGTAAGGAGATGTACCTGTCTGGTCGGTAGAGTGCCTTACAAACCAAAATCTTTCTGAGCCCTGCCTGCTCCCAAAGCAAGATTTCCTTTTCCTTTGGTTTTTTGTTGGGGTTCAGGAGGTTGTGTTGCTTCGTTACCTCTTTGGCAGTGCCTTAAGTCTCGGGCTGGCGGCGCCCTGGGATTGTCTTGGATGAGCTGGTGGGAAGCGGTACCTGTTCACCTGGCTGGGGAGAAAATCCTCCTCCAGCAGAGTCTCTGTCACACTCTGCAAGGCCACGGTGTCCCCAGCACTGAGGGACACAGGGGTGAACAGCTTCCCCTGTGCCTGGAGGCCCCCCCGTGCCTTAATGTGCCGCCTGCGTCTGAGGATGGTGGTGGGGTTTGATTTGTGAATTCTTTCCTTAGATAAAACCATGGTGATGCTGTTGGGGAGTCCTGGAGCATGGCCCCGCATGCCACGGACACTGCATGGGGGCATGGGCAGAGCCACGGCCTGGGGCCAGCAGGGCAGCCCCAGGGTGGGGCTGGAGGGACAGTTCCTCTCGGGGAGATGTCCATGACAAGAGATGCTTGTCCCATTCCAGGCTGGGACTCCCTCCTGGGACTCGTTTTGTCCTTGGAACACTGGCCCAGGACAGGACCACTAGGGTGCAACAAAAGGCCTTTAGCCAAAATTTCCTTCTCAGTGGATCTAGCAGGGACCATCAAGCCCAAAAACCACCTGAGCCTGTGCTCCTTTCCTGCCCCAAACCTGTCCATTCCCACCTCCCCCGGGCAGGCCACACCTGGGACCAGCTGCCTTTAGCATCAAGTGGGTATTCCCAGGAAAACTGCCAGGAAAGCAGCCACAGCTTTCCCAGAAGCTTTAGTGAGCAGGGATAGCCTGCCAGGCATTTTTGAGGAGGGAGGAAACCTGGCTTGGCCACTGAGATCAAAGCTGAGCTTAGTCAGGGGTAAGGCTGAGCTTTCCTGGCCCGGTTTGCTGCAGCAGAGCTGTGACTTTGCCTGGCTGTGTTGTGTCCTGGAAGGACCGAATATTGTGACCAATTGGTTGTCCCACGCACATCAAGCCATGGACATCCAGCTGGAAAAACAGCCCAGCTCCAAGGACACAGCAGGCACAGGCTTTGCTGGGAGAAACCCCATGCCATCCCCTGCATCTCTCCAGGCCTGAGGCAGGAGCTGTGTCCCTCACAGCCCTTCTCCTGCTCCTCTGGTGCTCTTTGTTAGAGCCAGGGGACACCTCAGCACTAAGTGGTAGCACTGTTGTCCCCACAGGGCCTCAATGACACCACTGGGAGAGCCAAGCCCATTTGATTTTGGCCAGTGGTGAGTTCAGTGCCTGGCTTAAAATGAAATCCAGCTCAAACAGGCACTGACCGTCTCCAGAGGTTTTGAAGAGTTCAGATGCAATTTCCTTCCCCTTTTCCCATTTTGCTTTGGGAGTCTGAGGGTGGAAATCCTGAAGGTAGCATTTCCAGCACAGGGAGATCAGTCACAGGCTCCCCGGGGTCCTCCTTGTGCAGCTTCCACCCCAAAGTGCTGACCTAAAAGACATTCAGATAAACTGGAAGTTTATATGAGATTAAAAAAAATAAAGCAATTTTAAGCTCCCTCAGAGAAAACAGGGGCACAGGTATGGAGGGACAGCTCAGTTCCTGATTAGGAAGTAAATCTTATTAAAGCCTGGCTGTGACTCCACAGCTCAGACACCAAAGAAGAGCCAGTCCCTGTCAAAGTGATGGACACTTATATTGTCCCTTTATCCACCACCTCCAAGAAGCTATTTCGGAGCAGCCGTAGCACAGATGAGGGCTGTAACATTTCATGGAGAGCACACAGGGAGGAGGACAGATTTCTGGAAGGGGATCAAGTCACTAGAGCATCTGAGAAGTGAAACATTTGGCCATGTGCTGAGGCTTCCAGAAGGTTCCCTGAAATTGTCTGGCTCTACCAGCAGGTACAGCTTGGCATCCAAACTGGAGCTGTTATCAAGGTGAACCCAAATATCTGATACATGTTTGGGAAGATTGCTGCTTCCATTTTAAGGGGTTATTTTTTGTTTCGATTGGGAGGGGTTTGCACCTCCTGGGTGATTTAGAAGACAATGGATTTGATGAAAAAACCATGGCAGACTCAGAAAGATGGGAGCTGTGGCTGTGGGGGGTGTGTGTGCTCGTGGAGCTGTGGGATCTGCATGGTGACAGCAGCTGGCAGCTTCCTCTGCTTCCATGTGTCCCTTCCACCGCTTCCATGTGTCCCAGCACTCAGTGCCACCCCTGTGGAGCAGCAGGAGAGACCCTGGTCAGCCCAGGGAGAGGAGTGAGGAGCGTGGGAAGGCTGACAGAGATCCGTGCTTTTAACTCAGTCACCATTCCCAGCATCGGAGAGACCAGGAGAGGAGCAAGGATTAGGCCACAAATGCACCCTCTGGGCTCGCTGTCTGCCTGGCACCTTGTCTGTGTGTCCTGTCCCCTGTCTGTGGTGTCCCCTGGTCCCTGGGGATTGAGGGCTGGGGGATCTGTGCCTACCTGAACACACAGAAATGCACCACGGAGCTGTGGCAGGCTGGGATCGGGGCTGGGAACGGGATAAACCTCAGCTGGGTGATCTGGGTACCGATCCCAAGGTGAATCCAGGATTTGGAACCTGGCAGAGGGATTGCTCCATGGAGAACACAGCCCTCGAATGGGATAAACCTCAGCTGGGTGATGGGTACCAATCCCAGGCTGGGTCCAGGACTGGGAGCCTGGCAGAGGGATTGCTCCATGGAAAACACAGCCCTGCAGCAGGACCCGGCTCCTTCTCAGGCGGGATGGGGACCCATCACCTGCTTTGGGGGGATTTTTCAGCAGGAAGATCTCTCTCAGCCCAATTCTCTGCTGTCACCACCTCAGACCTTTCCAAAACATTCCCTCTTTCCCATCCGAGGGCCACTTTGCTGAAGGGATTGGCAGCAGGTTCATTCTGCTCAAGGAGAGCAGAGGGCAGGGGGTGAGGACACTGAGAAATGCATTTGATGTGGTTTTGAAGGCAGAACTGCTCAGTGAACTTTTTTATGTGAAGAAGGGAAAAGAATTCAAGATAAACCAGGATATTTTCCCTGACGCAGTCCCTGCTCCATCCATTATATCCAAGTGTAATTTAACAATCCTGCTGCTCTCAGCCTTTTAATGAGCTCCTCACAAGACACCGACTGCAAGCAGCCTCCCCAGATTCAAGGTTTTGATTAAAAACACGTGGATCAGCTTGATCTCCTCTGCTTTTGGGATCCCGGGCCAAATCCAGCCCTCCTGGATCTGCTGTGTCAGGTCAGCTCTGGACTTCAAAGGCTGCAAGGGGGTCTGGGTGACACTGGGGGCTGAAAGCAGAGCGGGAAAAGCTGGAAATGGCAGAATCCCAGCCCAGGGAAGGCTGTAGCTGGGAGCAGAGTGACTTCCAGTGGTGTCCCTTTGGGAAGACCCCAAAAACGGAGAATTCAGCAATGCTTTTTCCCCAATTTCCGCTCTATGAGAGGAGAGTGGCCACAAATCTGTTCCTCTGAGGCTTTTCCCAACGGAGCTGGGAACTGTGGAAGGACAAGGCCGTTCTAAGCCCCAGCAGAGGTGCCTTTCAAAGCAGTGAGTGCAAACCTCTCTCTAGAGGGTGGCACAGGGTGATATTTCAATTTAAGCATCCCCTCAGAGCCACAACCCTCTCTGTATTCACCAGAAACATTTGAGCTGGAGCTCCAGTGTTGGGTGCTGTATCCCTGAGTGTTCAGAGTTTCCAAGCAGGGAATGATCCAGCCCTGCTGCTTATTTTTCCAGGCAGCTGCAGGTACAGAGCTGCTCTGTTCCAGGCATGAATAACCCCATTAGGGCTTTCTAATGTTTCATGCAGAGCGTTGTAATGGAGGAGCTGGAGCTGGGGATTGTAATGCCAGCTAAAAATGCTTTTAAGCCAGGGGATGGTGCTTCATTAATTTTCATGTCAGCAGAACCACAAGCAAAGTTTAAATACTCTGCAGAGAGGTGAGATTCAGGCATTAGCCAGCGTCTAAAAGTGGGGGGAGGAAAGGCTGGGATTTTCCTTTTTTCCCGTCTGTTTGATGGTTTCTTTTTTCCCTGCTGCATTTCCACCAGTTCAAACCAGCAGCTGACGGGAAATTTGTCTGTGTTTGATGGAGAGAGAGCATTTACAGAGCATGGAGTGCCAGGACAAGGGGAGTGGATTCCCACTGCCAGATGGCAGGGATTGGATGGGATACTGGGAAGGAATTGTTCCCTTGAGGGTGGGGAGGCCCAGGCACAGATTCCCAGAGAAGCTGTGGCTGCCCCTGGATCCCTGGAAGTGCCCAAGGCCAGGCTGGACGGGGCTTGGAGCAACCTGGGACAGTGGAAGGTGTCCCTGCCCATGGCAGGGGTGGGACTGGATGGGCTTTAAGGTTCCTTCCAACCCAAACCATTTCATGATGACAGAAATCTGCCAGCTGGCTGATGGGAGTCTCATCCCAAAAACCATTTTCCCTGAGAAACCAAGGCACAGGTTTTGTTTTGCCTGCTGGGATTAATAATGGATCAGGTGGCCCCTGGTTGCTGTGCCCACATCCCACGGAGCAGCGTCCTCCTCATCCAGGTTTCTCCCACGGATCCCACAGCTCTGGTTGTGCCAGCAGCAGTCAGGGTGTGTGCAGTGAACCCCCAACACAATCTGGGGACTTAAATTTCCCACTAGGAGTTAAAAATGTGAATGGAGAGTAGCCCAGAGCCCTTTGCTGTGCTGTCAACAGAGGTGAAACTTCCTGAAGGGATTGGGAATGACCAGAGCCGAGGCTGTGGAGCTCTGGCATGCAGCCTCCCTCCTGCCAGAGCTGTGTGGGGCTGCTCTCCCACTGCTCCCACCCTGCTGCAACCCCTCTGCCTTCCTGGGATCTCCCAACCCAGCCCTGGCTCCCAGGGCACATCCCGGCTCCCTGGGCACATCCTGGCTCCCCGGGCACATCCCAGCTCCCCAGGCACATCCCAGCTCCCTGGGCACATCCCGGCTCCCTCCCCCAGCCTGGCATGGGCAGCATCTCCTCGCGTGGGCACTGCATGGGGTCCCCCTGAGCATGGCCCTGCTGCATGCGGTTATTGTCACCTGTGTCACCTCCGTCCCGACTGCCCTCGGGGGTGTCCCCCCCCCGGGGGAGTTTCTTTCCTGTTGGGTAAGCTTTGGGTTGTGTGCATCCTAAAGGAGCCAGGCTTCTCCTAGGGCTCCCTCAGGTTAAGCCTGTCCCAAGTTTTCCCAGCGGGAATTTGGGCAGGCCCGGGCAGTGCTGAGAGAGAGAGACCTTTGTGCTGTAGGACAGACCCACCTTTAGGGCCGGCTGCTTCCTCCTTGGCTTTTTCCTCTCCAGCCCATGGAAGGAAGGAGCTGTGATGCTGCCAGGGAATTCAGGAGGTTTTCAGTTTAGTGCCTGACAGTGGAAAATGTCTTCTTGTGAGTCTCCTTATGTAATTAGTTTAGAAAACAGAATAAACACCTGATCTTTAGCTGAATAGTGAATAAATCTGGCATTTAGGCAGGTGAGGGGTGGTTAAAGCCATCTGCAGCCTCTTTTCCTTATGTGCTGCCAATCCATCCCTGCTCATGTCCTGAAATCCACTAATCAGCCACTCATCATTAATAAATAGAACATTTAACTATTAAGGGTATTCTCAGACCTCCCAAGGAGTCGATGATTTGCACTCCCAAGAAGACATTTCCTAAAAAATTTTTTTAAAAAAGAAGGACGAGGATGTTGTAATCTTGAGCACACATGAAAGCACATCGTACAGGCTGAGATAAATACTGTACTGCAATGGTTTTATTATTATTTTGCAGGCAGGCTGAGCTCAGTAGCGGAGACAGCCCCAGCAGTCCAAGATGACTCGTAGGATTAAGGCACATGAAAGCAACAGAAAAAAAAAATGTATTCAAAAACAACTCTGGTTGCTTTCATCTTGTTTTTCCACACCCCTTAGCAGAAAAAAAATCAGCCTTGGTGACCCTGGTCAGGAGGAAATGTTTTTCAAATGCCTCCACTGTACTTTTAACTACCAGGAAAAAAACCATGCAGTTGAAAGAGAGCTGCAGATTCTGCTTCCCTTTATCCAATTAATTTTAAAGTTTTGGATTTTAATCTGGCGTCAGTTGCGCCACAAAAAAAAAACCTCCCACATTTCAAGAGTCCTTCCATCTGAAAGGTATTAGCAGGATGAGAGGAGCGGGAGATGGATTTCAGGAGGGCACTGAGTGCTTCTGAACTGATTTCCCTCCTTATTTTCAAGGTGAAGCAACTTTTCTGAGCTCCTCGTGCATTTAAGCTGAATTTCATGAAGTATTTGCAAAACCTCCTCGCTGTTAAGAGCAATCCTGCTCTGACTCGGTGTGACCTCAGTGTCTCTTCCACTTGTAAAATCCACAGCAATGCTGCCTTGGCCTTGGGTAAACTCTGAATATTTACATTGTTTCAGCTGGAAAGGAATTCGACTCCATCCAGTGCCCGCAGCCGTCCCTGTGGTCACGGTTTCATTTGAGACAGGCACACGCAGTAAATGCAGTCCCGGGGTCCAAACACTCTCCTTGGAACAGCCCCAGGAATTTGGTCACAGGCAGAAATTTCCCTGGTTCAAAAAGAAAAAAAGGAGAGCTCACGACCAGAGGCAGAGATCTAAAATTCATCTGGTTGTGAATGGTTTTAGATGCAGCCTGAGCCCTGGATATATTGTTTAAGTATATGTTTTATAGATAAAAATTTATATTTCTGTTTCCAGAGGAGCTTGTGCTGGTTGTCCTGGCAGAGCCAAGCGCTTTGTGGCCGTGTCCTGTGTGCTCCCAACCCTCGGGAATGCCCTGCCACAGCCCTGCTGCTTTTCCTTAGGCCTTCCAAACACCCCAGAAAGCTCCTGGCACACCAGCTGAGCTCAGGGCATGTTCTTTTCCCACCTGGAATATGCCTGGCACCAGCAGGATTGGGAGAGACAAGTCCTGCCCTAAGCTTTGCCCTCACCTGCCGCTGAAGCTTTGCTGGGTTTGAAGCTTTTCCCTTGGCTTTGGGTCCCGTGTCCATCCTGCTCCTCCCCCTGCCTGCTTCCCATTCCATGAGGGGAGGACAGAGGGAAGGACCTGGCTGGCACCAGAGTTGGCTCATCCCAAAAGCCCACCAGGGCGGTCCCGGGAGGTGGAATCACTCAGGAATCACTCAGCCACGTCCCATGGTTTGCTCAACTCCATTCACCACCCTGCGTCCAGGTGGGAGATGACCCTCAGGCCACGTGGTGGTGGCCACCAGCCCTGCAGCCCTCCTGGCTCACCCCTTGCCTTTGTGTCCCCTGCAGAAGCCCAGCGCCGGCCCTACTACGCCGACTACTCGCCGGCGCGGAGGTACATCCACAGCCTGTGCACCAGCCACTACCTCGACCTCTTCATCACCTTCATCATCGGCGTCAACGTCATCACCATGTCCATGGAGCACTACAACCAGCCCAAGGTAGGAGCTGCCCCTCAGCACAGCTCCCTCGGGATCAAATCGGCCACGGCACCGCCATTCCCGGTTCTTGGAAAGCCATTCTGATCCAGCTCTGTCATTCTCTGGCCTCAGGCAAAACCTTGATTTCCCTGCTTTGGGGGAAAACCCCCAGTTAATGGAGAGTGAATTGAGCTTTTACCAGGAAAAGGCCAATCCAAATATTTCCTCTCCTGATCCCTGACGTGACTGAGCCTCACGCTGGAAAACAGCGGAGTTTTAGAACATTCCATTAACAGATACAAACCTGGAGTTACTGCGTGCACAGTGTTTCTTTTCCTCAATGAATTTCAAATAAACCGATTTAGAAGTCCAACCCTCCCTTTTTAAATATATTATAAAATCATTCTCCCCTCAAAACACCTTTGACATAAATCATAGGGGCTGTTCCTATATAAATTTTCCATTTCATTATCATTTATGGAGCTCTGGCTCAGCATTCCCTTTTCCAGCATTCCATGGTAACCTGCAAATGCCTCCTGGATGCTGAGCCAGAGGGTAACGTGTGTGTGTGTGCATGTGTTTTACACAGGGAAAATTCCTTTGTTTCCCATGGAAATGTTGTTTATCCAGATTAGGTCTTATTTACACTTGGTTTATTTTCACTTAACTCAGAGTTGTAAATCCAACTGCAAACGGTCACAAACAGTGGGAGAAGCCAGGCTCAGGCATTGGATGGAATAGGAAATTGTCCCATGGTTTTTAAGCTGCCATTTTATTTCAGGCCCTGGAACAAAAACAGGGATTGTTGCCAACACCGAAGAAACTTTCAGCTCTCATTCCCAAAAATCGGGGCACGGCTGTGCCCTGGTGACCCCGTTGTGTGTGTGGGGTCAGCAAAGCTCAGGCGTCGCACAAAGGTGACAAAAAGAGCTTTCCTGCACCCTGGGGCTTCCTCAGAGGTGCTTTGCAGACTCCTCTGTTGCATTTATTTCCAGTTTTGTCTGGTTTGATGCTCATAATTCCCATTTTTTATTGGAAATACAGAGTCCTGTGCTACACTGAACTAAACTCCCCTTCGCTGCCTCCTGTCCCCCAATCCCTCCCCACCCCAAGAGCTGCTTCCCTCCCCAGTTTTCTATTTTAAGGCCCCACGAGATTCCTTTGCTATTGTTGGCCCACAGCTCCAATGAAATCCATTATAAACACTCATCATCCTCAAGTATAAACACTGTGGATTCCTGACTTCCGAGAGCGGCTCCGTGGAGAGCGGGAACGCTGCACCAAATATGGACACGCTTTGCCCAGCTCTGGAGATGTCCCATTTTTCAAGAAGGAAAGGTTTAATCCATCTCCAAGGTTTATTTATTTTCCTAAGCTTTTTAAGCAAAGCCTTTGTCCTGAGGGCTGGAATCAAGAAATGATCTATCGAGGCTTTTCTTCTCCCCGAGGCTGGGCAGTTCAGACCAAGGAATCTTCAGGAGATGGGGAAGGGGCGAATTTTTTTGTGTCTGGCCCAGACTGAACAATCTGTGCACTGAGCTTGAGCCTGACATTTTTAGCAGAACTGATCTCGGTGCTTTGGAGGGTTTTGTTTGACTCAGGGGCTGAGCCCTTATTTGAGTTCTGCTGGGTGATTTAGTGAGCTCTGCGAGCCTTTATGGCTTTATTCCTGGTATTCCTGTGCTACTCTCACCCTGCTCCCTGCCAGTCCCTCCGTGGGGATCTAGGAAGGGATAACTGGGCTGGCCTAACTGGGCTGGCCTAACTGGGCTGGCCTAACTGGGATCTCTCTTTTCAGTCCCTGGATGAAGCCCTCAAGTACTGCAACTACGTGTTCACCATCGTCTTTGTGTTCGAGGCGCTGCTGAAGTTGGTGGCCTTTGGCTTCCGGAGGTTCTTTAAGGACAGGTGAGAGCATTTTGAACCCCCATGGATATGGGATCCAGGGCTGGATTGACCCACTGCCAGAGCCAGATGCTGGGGAGGTGCAGCATCGCTGTGGTGGCACAGGAAGAGCCCAGGGCTGGCTCTCTGTGGGTGCAGACTTTGGAATGAAAGAACCAAAAATCCTGAGAGCTGCTGGCTGTGCTTTGCAGGAGGAATTCCAGAAATCTCCCAAAATTCCAGATGCGTCTTTTCCCCCAGTATCTCCCTTTCCACCAGGCCTGACCAGCTCAGCTCAGAGGTCAGAAACACTTCCCAGTCAGCTCCCAGTCACTTCCCAGATTTTGTGGCTCACAGGACGTCTGTGCCAGCTGCTCTGAACACCTAAAATTCATGGGCCCAGATGGGAATGAGGAGATGCACTTGGAATTTGCTGCTGCCTGTTACTAACATAAAATTCCCTCCTCTTGGGTGCCTACCCATGTGTGATTTGGATTTGGTTTGTCCTTCCTGTCTCTGTAGGTGGAATCAGCTGGACTTGGCCATAGTTCTCCTGTCAATTGTGGGGATCACGCTGGAGGAGATTGAGATGAACGCTGCCCTTCCCATCAATCCCACCATAATCCGGATCATGAGGGTGCTCAGGATAGCCAGAGGTGTGTCCTGCTCCGGGGGTCTCCAACCCTTTGGACATTTGTCCTTCCAGCCCTGCTGGTTCAGTCCCAGCATGGGGAACATGAGATGTCAGCTCAGAGCCAAGCTGGGGGTTCCGTGGGGTTTTCCAGTGGCATCCAAGGTTGGATTCTGATTCCAGCCTGGGATCACAGACCTTTTATACTGGTCCAGAGCAGAGTGGGAAGCGATGGCAGTTAGAGCTTGGGAAGATGCTCTTCACTGTGAGATGTCTCCCCATCCCTCTCCCGTTTTCCTGGCCAGGCACATTGGAGTTCTTGCAGGATATTGTCCATTTTCATAGAATTCCAGGATGGTTTGGGTTGGAAGGGACCTTAAAGCCCACCCAGTTCCAACCCCAACACCTTCCACTATTCCAGGTTGCGCCAAGGCCCATCCAACCCGGCCTTGGACACTTCCAGGGATCCAGGGGCAGCCACAGCTTCTCTGGGAATCTCTGCCAGGGCCTGCCCACCCTCACAGGGAGGAATTCCTTCCCAATATCCTATAACCCTGCCCTCTGGCAGTGGGAATCCATTCCCCTTGGGACTGACAGCGGGGTGCTCAGCCCTGCTGGGATGCAGAGAACTCCCCACGTGTATGAACAGCAGTAAGAGAGATTTAAACTCTGCCTGCCAGACCTGAACCTGGATTTCCTTCATGGATTTTCCCTGCAATATTCCCCAGCCCTGCTGAGCAGGATTTGCTCCTCGTTTCAGTGCTGAAACTGCTGAAAATGGCCACGGGCATGAGAGCTCTGCTGGACACGGTGGTGCAAGCCCTGCCCCAGGTAAGCCCCCAAAATTCCTCCATGCCCAGGGTGTCCCCCTTGGGAGCACGAGTGCCTTTGGGGCCTGGGGACAGCTCTGTCTCTGGTGGCCTCTAGAAACCACCTGGGGAGGGTCCCAGCTTTCTCCAGGCCTTGGGAGCAGAGTTTTGTGTGGCTCATCCTGGAGTGTGTTTGATGGGAGAACCAAAATGATGGGAAAAGAGTTCCCAGAGAGCAAATTCCTGCAGGCAGAGCTCCGATAAACCCCAGATTTCACTGGCAAGTTTGGGAAACACCAGGATGGACAGAGAAGGATGCTGGAGAAAGCACTGGGAGCAGACAGCTTCCAGCTTGGGAGTTTGATATGGGAGGCAGGAACAACCACAACTATTGACAGAGGAGCTGCAGCCTCGGAAAGGCAAACTGGGGAGATGCTTCTGAGGGTTAAAATCTTGATTTGGGGTCTCCAGTCACCAAACTCTCCTGAGCTGCAAGAGGAACACTACCACTGCCAGACTCAGTGATATTTGATAGGATCCTCCAAGTGTTCACTTCCTGGGATTGCTTTTTTATGGATCTGCTTATTTGAGAAAAGAAGGAAAGAAACTTCCTGCTGGCTTTCAGTCCTCCGTCAGAATTCCAAGGTGTTTAGGGGTTTTTTTAAATCTTACCCTTTCTAAGGTGTGTTCTGCTCCTTTGTGGGTGTGAGCTCTCATATTTCAGTGTTTGGGGTTGACTCAGCTGCCTGCACATCCCAGTTCCCCGGATCCCAGGAGCAGCCAAGGGCAGACAGCGCGTGTGAGTCTCCTCCAGAGGATGAGTGGCCACAACAGAACCAGGAGAAAACATGGAATTACCCAAAACCACCCCGGGACACAGTTCCTCAGTACAGAGCAACCCATGATCCAAGAACCATGATCCAGTTCCAAGAGAATTGGAAAACAGGGAAGTTTTTGCTCCCTTTGCTTTGCTCTTCATCACTGCCATGAAGACGTTTCTAATCTGAGCACTTGCCCTTTGCTCTCCAGATTTGAAGGATTTTGGCTGAGACTGAAGCAGAGATTTACCAACCTGACCCCCGGGCTGGCATTTCAAGAAATCCTTGGATTTGTGTCTGGTTTTTAATTTACCAGGCATTGTGACCACAGACCGTATTTTCTCTCCCTCCTTGTTTTCTCTCCCCCCAAAAACAATAGGGTGGCTCCAGGCCAGGCTTTTGGTTTCCTTGGGGTGTTCTTGCAGTTTGCATTCCAAGCGAGGGCTCTTGTCAAGGGAAGACCCCAGGGATATTCCCAGCAGATCTCGTGCAGATAAAAAAATGCCACTTTGGCCTCCAGTGGAGCTCGGAAAATGAGAAGGGAATTTTAGGAAGAGCTCTCTGACAACCATCGCTCTTCATAAAGCTGCAGCTTTCATTTCCAAGGCAAGGGATGAGTTCCTACCCTAATTAAATTAGCATCCTAAAACCACAGCTGGAAAATCCTCATTGAATGTGGCTTCTAAGTGACAAAAAAAGCTAATTTAATGTTTATTCATTAAGGTTTGGGGGGAAATTCTTTGTCTGGTGTGTGGAGAATGCCCATTTATGGGCTGACGATGACAAGGAACTGTCATTGCACTTTTGGGGGGTGATTTTCATCAGCTTTGGATTTGATTTTTCTTCAGCAATTTGAGTAACACTCAGAAAACCAATCATCCCCAAATTTGGAGGAATGTAGCATTTTGATCCAAGATTGTCACAGGATTAATCTCCTCTTTTGGGATTTCAGACTGAGCTTGAGCTGCTCTTCTCAAAGTGTTCCTACTGCACCCTCCATGTGTGGTAACCTCTGTCTGCCAGGTCAGAGACCTTCTCCTCCACCTCATCTCTGGAAAAAATCAGATGGAGAAGAGGAAAAAAAACAAGGAGAGGCCACAGAGACAGAAAGAATGGTCAGGGAATTATCTCAGATTGGCACCTCCTCTGCCCACCTTCTCCATGTCCTCTCAATCCCAGAAAAAAACCCAACACCTAGTTCTTGTTTTAAGGACTCAAAGTGTTAGGGAATCAGCCATCCCCTGTTGATGGAATACATTCATGTTTGCTCTTCCTGCTAGAAAAAAATCTGGTGTTTTTAGTCTGAATTGGCCACGTTGGCTTTTTCACTGGATGTAATTTTGCTTTTTTCTTGTAGCACGTCTTCTTTCCGGAGTGATGGTAGATAAAATAATCTCTTGCAGTCTGGTGAACAGGAGAGAAATGAACTCCTTTAATCTCTCTGTGTGGAGCAGCTTTTCAAGACCTGCTTCAAGTGTTTTCCTCTTCTTTCTGAGCTCTGTCCTCGTTAAGGCTCGATAATGAATTACACCACTCATCCATCACTGATGATCTCCTTGCTTCTGCATCTGGTGGCTGTTGGGTCTGGAAGCAAAGGCTGCTCTCTATGACTCCTGTTTCATGGTGCTCCTTTAGTCCTTTTCCCATTCCCAGCTTTCCAAAGGCCAGTTCACCCTTCCTGTAGCATATTTGGAATTTAAATTTGGTTTAAAGTGCTCCTGGTGGAAGTCAGCAGTCGCTGACTGAGCTGCCACAGCTCTTCCTGGTGGAGAGGACAACTGGAATCCAGCCCAATTCCCATCCTCCAACAACGAGCTGTGGAACTTCCCTATCGAAAGATCTGGGTTGTTTTCCCTCCTCCCGTCTCACTTGATCCGTGGATGGCACATTAATTCCCTGCAGGCTGGACAAGAGACTCCTCTTTGTCTTCAAAAGCTTGGAACTGCCCCCACTGGGACTCTGTGCCAAGAAAAAAGCAAAGAACTCCTCGTTCTAGCAGAGCCCTCAAGGGCAGGACCTGAAGTTTGCTCCTGTCCAGGAGTTTATCTCCTCTTGGTGCTGGAATTCCTGGGCCTATCTCAACTTCAGCTCCTGAAGAGCTTTTCTGGCATTGTCCGACTGCAGTTGGGGGGCAAAAACAACAACGTGCCTTTGCCAGACCCTGGAGAGCCACAGGGATGTGAACTCAGAGAGCAGGAATGGGAAAGTCTGAGCAGCCAGCACTGGGGATGATGGATTTGGGGAGATGGGGAAGTGTGGGCTGTGCTGCAGAGATCCCTGAGGGATTGGAGCAGTAATACAGAATTCCATAGTCCAAACATCCTGCTGGCTCCTGGGGCTGGGCTCCGTGGGGCTGAGGGGACACAGAAAGGGGACCTTGTTCAGGTCAAGGTGACTTCACCCTCCAAGGTTCTGTCTCTCCACCAGTCCTGGAATTCTCACAGATGGCCTCTGTTTTCCAGGCAGAGGTGTCCGTTTTCTCCGGGGCCTAGTGCATAAATTAGGCTGTGTTTTCGCACTGCCAGGATTATTGCCTTGGCTGGAGAGTGATGGAAGAAGATGGGGAGGACTCATGGCCTTGGAAAGGCTTGGCAGAAGCTTAATTTGATGATGAATTGCTCTGGACAGGCATCCCAGGGAGCTGAGTGCCTCAACACCGGGAATGCCAATGGACGTCAGAGCAGGAGGAGGCACAGGAGGAAGTGGCTTCACTCAGGAGTGGGGCAGCAGGAGACACAAATTCCATCAGTGCCTCTCCCAGAGCCAGCTGGGTGTGTGGAGAGGGAAGTCCCTTCCCTTGAGCTGAGCAGGTTATTCCAGGGCACAGATCCATCTGGGATATGCTGGGAGAGGGTGCAGCCCCTGCTGGAGGCTCTCCCTGCTCCTCGGGGTGGGATGGAGGACTCTGCCCATGTCCCCACAGCATCCCAGCACACGGCCAGTGCTGCCAGCCAGCATTCCAGAGGGAAGGTCCAGGAGGAATCACAGATACTCACTGGCATCTCCAGCTCTTGTGGCTTCTCTGAGGTCTTCAGGGCACCAACAACATCTCTGAGATGTTCTTCATCTGTGCTTCTCTCCCTGCAGTCCACAGCCCCCCCTGTGCACTGGATTCCCAGGAAACAATGGATAGCCCCTGGGGATGTCTGGAGTTTTCTGTGCCCGAGTCAGGGGGAGTTGGATGGATAACGGAGCCTGGGCTGAGCTGTTCAGAGCCAGAACCTCTTCTCAGAGCCTGCTGGGGCTGCCAGAGCTGATGCTGCTGCCCAGAGCTGGATTTCTGTTCCTGGTGGAGCATCCAGCACAGGCCTTTGGAGAAAAGCTCCTGCCCCCTCCCATTCCTTCCAGCAGCATGATTCGCTCACCATCTTTTCCTTGTCTGGTCTCAGAAGGTCTCAGAGTGCTTTGGAGACATTAAGTACATATCCCCGAGGGAATTCCAAAGGGGGCCGTGGAGTTACAGGACGGGAATGACTCACCAGGGTCACAGACACACACACAGGCTGCCTTCCCTGTGCTCAGCCCCTGACCCTGCTCCTGCTCCTCAGCCCATCCTGGGAATGTGCCTGGGGTCCTTCTCTGTGCTCAGACCTTGGTGGAGGCCATGGGCTGAAGAGGACTTTTCCCTTTTCTTCTTCCCTCTTCCTTTTCCTTTTTCCTTTCCTTCTCCTTCTCCTTCTCCCTTCCATCTTCCCTCTGTCCTCTTTCACCCATTGAAAGCCAGATAACAGCTTTGACTGATCACCTGGTAATAACTTCCATGTTAGCCTAAATTCTTTGGAATTTCATTAGTGCCTTAAGTTTGCAGCCTGATTATTTAGGCATCAAAATATTCAGGCTGCTTAGAGCAAAATCCAGCACCTTCTCCTGTTACCCCAACCCCGAAAGTTTATCACTTTTACTTTAATTCCCTGTAATTACTTGCTCTCTTGCCTCCCCAGCAGCGTGTGTGGTGTGTCTGTGCTTGTGCCTGCTCGTTTCTAATGCCTCCCAAACCATCAGTGGTCCAGCAGACGTGAGGTAGGGAACGCTATTCCAGAAGGCAGCAGAGGCAGATGAAATAATCCAGCCCAGCCATCCACATCCCTGTTTTATCTTTATTATTCCCTGGAGGACGGTAATAATGTTAGGGAAATTGCAGAGCCAGTTTAGGCTTTATAGCAATTACAGCCTGCACTGGGTGATTGGAATATTCCCATTTCTTTAATATAAAAAATCCCCTCTCTCATCGGCAGTAGCTGTGTTAATTTTACAGTGACGCATGTCACACTGATAAACTTTCTGATGGAATTAAATCAAAACACCCAACAACACTGCGGCTCTGCCACCGCAGAGAAGAAAACTCTCCCAAACTAAGAGTCCCCTAAAATACACCTCAGAGATCACGAATCCCTGGGCCTGACTGCCTGGATCACCTCCTAATTCCTTGTTTTTTAGGGATAAAATCCTGCTTGTGGTGCCGAGAACTCACTTTGTCTCAGTTACGAGCTGCTAACAGGAGCAATTAAAGTGGCAGGAGAGATGAATGTGAACAGTCCCTTGCAGGTGGTAGCAGGTCAGGTTACTCTGCCCTTCGTGTTCCCTGCCTGAATCACCAAAAATGCGCTCTTGGAGATGTTTTGGAGGCTTGGATTCTGCGCTGGGATGGAATCCAGCACGGAGAGCTGTGATGCTGGTGGTGTGAAGAGCTTTTGTGCCGTTTCCCCATCACTTCTCACCCCCTTCAGCCACCTTGGGGGGCTTGGAGCACCTCCAGCAGCGCTGGAACTGCGGGTGTTGGTGTGTGGGATACGGCTTTTCCCGTGGGACACAGGGAGCTCCAATCCGCGAAGTTGTTGTGGAGAAGGGCCTGTAAAGGAAAATTCTCAGGGAGTTCCTCCCCTCCCTGGAGCACTGACAGCCCTCCACGCCAGTGAAGCCTTTGGAAACGAGTTCCTCTTGTGGCTTATTGCTGTCTCAGAGTCCCAGCCAGGGAAAGGCCCCTCGAACCCAAACCAGAGCCGCAGGTCCCACACCCCCCGCCCCCTGCAGGGCACCCTGGGGTGGCCAAATTCCAGAGAGCCGAGGGTGATGGAGAAGCTGCTGCTTTCCACAAGGGCCTTTCTGCTCCTTCCCCCACACAAAGAGCTCTCTGAGCCCCTTAAAGCACAACTCTGAGAGGGACCAGGGTGCTGGGAGCCCAGGGACAGTTGCTTTGCCTCTGGCCACCCTCCTTTGCCTATGTTGAAAATGTGATGGAGTGATTTCATTCATGACCTCGACTTGCCTGACCCTTGTTCTGCTTTCTCCTTGTGTAGGTAGGGAACCTTGGCCTACTTTTTATGCTCCTGTTTTTTATCTATGCTGCCCTGGGAGTGGAATTGTTTGGCAAGCTCGGTGAGTAATGGGCCTGACGCTGCTCGGTTCATCCGGTTGATGTTTATTTGGTATCTGGCTGCTTCCTTTTTTCTCTCTCTCTTGTTCTTGGGCCTTCCTCAGCTTCACACTCGTGTTCTGAAGATGAAAGTTGTCTCTTGATCTCAGGGTCACAGCTGACACACGAGGATGTAACACAGAACCTGTCTAACACACACACACACATTCAGGGATTTGTCCAACGCCACCCTTGGCTGTGGAGGAGCTATTTGCTGTTTAAATAGCATTGCCCAGCATGGATTTGTTCACAAAGATGGAAGTTTGCTACTGGAGACATCACACAGAGCTGGATGGGGGTCAGATTCCTGCTGGAGAGGTGCCACCATAAACATGTCCCCGCTCAGAGCTTCCCCCACACCCCATCAGTTCTCTGCTCTTGGCTGCCACTGCTCTTCCAGCTGCCCGGGGCTTGTCTGCCTCGTGTTCTCAGCATCACCTTCCCCTCTCTCCATCCATCAGGAGGCACCCAGTGGTTCCTGGCTCCCCAGCATTAATTAATCCTCCAGTCTGAGGATACTGGAGCTGCTCAGCACATGCCCATCACTAAAATCAGAGCAAACACCCAGCCCTGCCTTGCCCGGCCTGGAAAATGCTGTTGGAAGGAGCTGTGTCTGCATCCTCAACTTTCCATCCCAATTAGAGCTCCAGGAGTGCCGGCAGGGCCCTTCCTGAGCAGAGTTTATGGCTGTCATTAATCCCCTTTATGAGCCCAGCCCTCTGCTCAGCTTACAAGTGCCTGAGAGCAGAATAATTCTTTCAACCAAAACCAAATTATTTTTCAGTCTCCCACAAATTCCGGGGAAAGGATTAGTCCTGCATCCACCCTGAGTGAAACAGTGTGGGTTTATATTCCACCTCTGGAGTTGTGGGTGTGTTTGTTCAGTCACAGGGGTGAAAAATGGCTCTTCTGGTGTTTCCACACATACCTGGGCAATGCCAGCCCAGGGAACCCCTCTGGGGCAGGACTCTGCTTCCCAGCCCAATTTAATGGGAATATTCCCTCCTTTTTCCTGAGCAGTTCGTGCCAGCCACAAGAACCATCAGCAGTCTCTCCCCCAGGACTGGTCATTTGTGGGTTTTTCTTGGATTTTTTTTTGTTTTTCCTTCCAATTTACCTCCAAATAATTACCTAAGAGAGAAATGCCCAACCAAGAGCCATTGCTGCCTGTCCTAATGGATATTTAACGAGCCTGTGTTTTATGGGAAGATGGATATTTCATATGTTCAATTTGCATTCATTAGGATATTAATTCTCAGGGGGAAAATGTCAAATTGCTCCACTTTATCTCAGTGAAGCTATCCCTCGTGGTGGGTGTACCCTGTAAAAAATCATCAAGGCAAGGGCACAGTCAAGAGGGAAACAAAGGAGGCTGTAGAGCCGCAGTAAAGAAAGTCACAGAAATCATAAGATCATGGAGTGGTTTGGGTTGAAAAGGACTTTTAAGCCCATCCAGTGCCACCCCCTGCCATGGGCAGGGACACCTTCCACTAGCACAGGTTGCTCCAAGCCCTGTCCAACCTGGCCTTGAATGTTTCCAGGGATGAAACTTCCACCACCACCATTTCCCTACCTCCTGGTGCCCCACCCCAGGGTTCCCCAGCTGAAAACAACTTTCCCACTGTCCTCCCTGTTCCTCCTGAGCAGGATGTCACCAGCCCCTGATGGCACAGATCCATGGGATGTAGCTCAGGGTGCCACCCCCAGCTTTGGGGGCTGCTGTGGATAATCCAGTGTGGCTTGGCTGATGAGCTGCTCCTTCCCTGTCCCACAGATTGCAGCGAAGAGAATCCCTGTGAAGGCCTGAGCCGCCACGCCACCTTCACCAACTTCGGCATGGCCTTCCTCACCCTCTTCAGGGTGTCCACGGGGGACAACTGGAATGGGATCATGAAGGTGTGTGCAGTCTCTGGGTACTTCCTCCTCTCGAGACAGAGCTGTAGGTACAGTTTTCAAATGGATTTAGGCAACTCTTGGGTGAAAACAAAAATGTTCCTTCTTAAAACATCAAAATGAGACTTCCTAATTTAAAAGCCAGGTGTGTTTTCAAGCAGGGATTTGTCCTAAGTGTCACCCAGCCCGAAACTTTGTTCCTGGATATAATATTTGAGGAAAATTATGCCCTTTTTTTTGGCTGTCAGGGATAACCATGTGCTCTGTGTCCTGTGTCTTTGGGATGCGTGCCTGTGGGATCACAGGATCCTGGAATGGTTTGGGTTGGGAGGGACCTTAAAGCTCGTCCTATTCCACCCCCTGCCATGGGCAGGGACACCTTCCACTATCCCAGGTTGCTGCAGGCTCTGTCTGGCCTGGCCTTGGACACTCCAGAGATGGGGAAAAGGGGCTGGAGGGGTGACACATTCCCCTCTTTGTAGGCGATGTAATTTCCGGTCCCCACATTTTCTCTTAACCATTTCAGCTGTACCCTGTTGAGTTCTGTTGGTGTTTCTGCCCTTGGAGCCCAAGCAGAGCCCCGTTAATCCCTGCCCTGTCCCTCCCTGCTGCAGGACACGCTCCGGGAATGCACTCGGGAGGACAAGCACTGCCTCAGTTACCTGCCCGTCATCTCCCCCGTCTACTTCGTCACCTTCGTCCTCATCGCCCAGTTCGTCCTGGTCAACGTGGTGGTGGCAGTGCTGATGAAGCACCTGGAGGAGAGCAACAAGGAGGCCAAGGAGGACGCTGAGATGGACGCTGAGATCGAGCTGGAGATGTCCAGAGGAGCCAACACCGCCGGTGGGAGCCGGGGCGGGGCCGTGGCCCCCGAGAGCCGGGCGCTGCCCAGGAGCCAGGAGCACACCAAGGCCGTGCTGCAGGGGAAGCACCAAGCCCTGGTGAGAGCCCACACAGAGCTGGGGTGGGGAGGGGATGGATCCCACCAGCCTGGCCAGCAGATTTCACACAGATTCCACACAGATTCCACACAGAGCCAAAGGGACAGGAGACAAGGAGCTGTCCCAGTCCCCCTACAGCAGGGATGTCACCACCACCCCACATCTGTGTCAGCTCCCAGGGCTCCCGGAGCTGGAGGCTGCTGGAAATGCTATCCTGAGTGTTGTTCCAGGGAAGGGTTGAAAGTCCATCTCTCCAGTTCATTCCCAGGTTGTAGATTTTAGGTTCAGAGCCATAACAGACACAGGTCCCTGTCCTGCTGTCCCAGCCAGTCCTTGTCATTTTTCAGGGCAGCAGGACCAGGGAGCAATCCCATAAAGCCTGGGAATGCTGGCACTGGGAGCCCTGGCACCTCCAGCATGGGATGGGATAAATTCCCTTCACGTGGACACTGCTCAGGTTCTTCTTAATCCCACTTTGGGGTTCCCAGAGGATCCTCCAGCAGTTCAGTGCTGATGTAAACCTGCAGCTCCCCACTGGCTCTGCTTAGGACATGGATGACTTGGGAATTACCAGAGCCCCTCAGCAAGAAGCTGGAGGTTCCTGGGTTGCTTTTCCAGACACTGCCTGCTCTCTGATTCCTATCACTCCTCTAGGAAAACAATCAGAAGTGCAGGGGGGAAGGAGGGCGTGAGATAATTGTCTCATCCCATGTCAGCAGCCTGTGATTAAGAGTGAACATGGAATTGCTTTGTCACCATGATCACAAATAAATCTACCGCGAAATCAGTGGGGGCTTGGAGATTAAATTACATTAAATTAGATTTTTGTGAAATCTATCAGACTCCATTAGGGCAAGGAAAAGGAGATTTAGTTACACAGCAATGGGGAATTGGCTATTTGAATGTTGTTCCTCACAGACATTCCTGCAGGGAAATGCACAGGTTGCTTTTCTAATTGGGGAGAGAGAGGGCACGTCCTTTCACATGGGCTGGGATTGCAACTGAGTCCATTCTCCTTGGGTTTTCCTCATCTTCCAATACTTCCCAAGCACATCAGGAGCTGGGCAGAGCCTCCTGCTAACCCTGGAAACTCCGTAGGGAGAGGTGATGAGGGGGAAAAGCGTCCCATCCTTCTGCTCCGCTTCCCACCATGTCCTGCCACTTTCCTGCAAAAGCCCAGGCCACCAGGCTGAGGTGGCTGATGTCCCACCCATCGTGGTGCTGTGCTTTGGGGCTGTGTCCAAACTGTCCCAAACCTGTCCCTTCACAGCCACAACCTTTCCAGCCTCCGTGCTTTCCAGCTGGGAAAACAGCGTGTCCCTGAGGAATCAGCCCTGTGTGGGATAGGAGTGAAACCCTCTTTTTAGCCTTTAAAAAGTGGATTTGATGTGCAGGGCCATGTGTGAGCAGTGTGACTCCAAATGTTAAACGGAGAGCTGCAGGCAGAGTCTTTTCTTTGTGGAGAAAACAGTGTCAGGTTTGATTTTATTGCTGTTATTGTAAGAACTGGTTTATGATCTGAGGAAACAGAGGCAGGAGGGGATCAACACCTCAGGCTTCCAGCCGTCCCCAGAGCTGTGGATTCAGGAGGTGCTCCAGGGAGATTCCCAGCAAACCAGAAGTGCTGTAGCCTCCTCTGCTCAGTCCCTCCCGATCACCCCACATGCCCACGATTTCCAGGGAATGGGATCAGGCTCTGGAGTGCAGCAGGTGTTTCCCAGCAAGGAGGAGGAGCAGCAGTGCTGTCTCCAAACCATCCTCACTGTCCAGAGCAGCTCTCCAGGAGGGAGCCAACAAATTTCCCATCCACAGTTCATATTTCAAGCACTTATTTCATTTGAAATTTGCCCACGTCCCTAATTCAGTCGTGTCTCAGCAGCTGAACCCTTAAAAACTGAAGTGGCTGATGTCAAGGAGGGCTTTCTGTTCATTTGTTCCAGCCAGAGACAAACTGAGCTTGAAGAGCCAAATCCTGAGATCCTTCTGTTCAAGTGCTGAGAGACCTTTTGTTCTCAGTGCAGCTCCGGGCTGCGAACAAGCCCCCAGCTGCCCCCGGCTCAGGTGATGCCGTGCTGATGGAGCTGATTAGCTGGGATGGCCAGGGACCAACTGGCACCAGCTGCTGAGGCTTTAATTCATCAGCTGAGAGCCCTGGGTGGCACCCGGAGGGCTCCTGGGCACAGCCACAGTTGGCAGAGCTGGATGCCAACAAGCTGTAAATACCTGCTGCCCCCCCTCACCAGCCAAGCTCCACGGGGTAAAAGCATGGAGTAATCCATCTTGGGGTGTGTGGCTTCAGGGAGCTGAGGAAAGACATTTCCAAGCCAGAAATGCAAGGAAAAAACCAGATTGGACCAGATTCTTGGTGAGCTCCAAACCTGAGGGATCTCAGGGCTGGGTTTTGCTGGTGGAAAGGGAAAACGGCCCGGCAGAGCAAAGCAAAATACATTTAATTTAAGACAGGCAGCTGGGAAAATGTTTTCAATCAGTCACTGGGAGGCGGACGTTAAAGGAAAACCAGAAGGATCAGCTGTGTTTTAGATAAAAAGGGAAATTGGGAGGGGAATGTGTCCAGCCAGGCTGCAGGGCCTGGCCTGGGGGCTCCTGCTCCCCCAACACTTGGCCAAGTCATGGCATCCCCTCTCAGCTTCTCCATCAGCACCTCAGGGACATCATTTGTGTCCCTAAAGCTCCCTGAGACCCCAGGATGGATTTGCTGTGAGGTGCCTGAGAGGGGTCAGATTTAAGCTGTGTGGTGTGCTCTGTGTGGGCACTTCCAACCAGGCCCACTGCGGTGACAAGCAAAGAAAAACCCCTTTTGTACCCCCGCCCTCACTGCCACGATGTCTTCTCCTTCCCTCTGCCTCCTTCTTCAGGGGCCAGTGGTGCCCAAAATGCTCCAGGCTGTAGGAGAGAGGCCTCAGGGTTTGCAGTGGTGTGGATGTGTTTAAATGTCTGCCCTGTGTGTTTTGAGGACATAACACATGAATTTCCAGAAGGACCTGGTTTGGCCCCTCTGTCCTCTGTTTGAGGAGGAGGATGTCACCCTCAGGCCTCCTGAAAGCATCTCCCTGGAATATCAGATCAGGACAATGTGAGAAACGCTGCATTTCTCGTCTTTTTAACAGATGGGCCCCTTTTTCCTGGCCTTTCCTTTCTCTCTGTGTGTCCTAGAGTTGGCTGAGTGGTGGGTCATTGATGGCTCCCTTTATTCCAGCTGCATCCTGAGCTCTCCCCTCAGTGTAACTTTGCTGTCCCCTGCAGTCACCAGGGCCACAGCCTGTGGGGAAAATCCCAACCAGAACAAGGTTTGGAAGCAAAAAGGGAAGGAGTTCCCTGTAAATTTCCCACTGTGGTGACCCCATCTCCCTCTCTCCTCACTCTTCAGGGCAGTGCAGCCTCCCTGAGGCCCCAGGATTCCCAGAACCTGCTGACAGTCCGCAAGATCTCCGTGTCCCGGATGCATTCCCTGCCCAACGACAGCTACATGTTCCGGCCCGTGACTCCGGCAACGGCCCCGTTCCCCCTGCACGAGGTGGAGATGGAAACCTATCCCTGCAAAGCCCAAAGAGGTACCGCCCATGGAGATTCCCCTGCTCTGAGATGAAGTTTCGGGCTCCTCATGACAAGAGGGGCTGGAACGTGTCCAGGGAAGGGGCTGGAGCACCAGGAGAGGCTGAAGGAGCTGGGAAAGGGGCTCAGCCTGGAGAAAAGTTGCTCAGGAGGGACCTTGTGGCTCTGCACAACTCCCTGACAGGAGGGGGCAGGGTCAGGCTCTGCTCCCAAGGAACATGGGACAAGATGAGAGCAAACAGCCTCAAGTTCTGCCAGGAGAGGTTTAGATTGGATATCAGGAAAAATTTCTTCCCTGGAAGGGTGTTCTGGAATCAGAACAGGCTCGCAGGGCAGTGGTGGAGTCACCATCCCTGGAAGTGTTCAAAAAACATGTGGATGTGGCACTTGGGGACGTGGGTTAGCGCTGGTCTTGGCAGTGCTGGGTTAATGGTTGGACTTGATGGTCTTTTCCAATCTTTACAATTCCATAATTACAACCACGGGACAGCATCTGCACAGGGGGGTTCAGTGGGGAGCCAACAACCCAAACGTGGCCCGAGCAAGCCTTGCTCCGATTTGATTCCATCAGCACAACCAGTGTTTCCCACACTGTGCATAATTCACGTTTCCATCACTTTCCCAGGAGCAAGCTGGTGGCTCAGATGTTTGGGGACAAGCGAGGCTCCCCAGCAGCGCCGGAGGCACAGGGTACAGGCTGTTAGCTGAGGCAAAGGGAGCTGTGCATTCCCTCTGAATCCTGCCTGCGGATCAATAACATCCCCAGGAATAAAAGCCGGAGTCGGGGTTGCTTCCGGCACTATCCCTCATGGTTTCAGGCAGACTGCAGCCTCAGGGCAGTGCCTTTAGCACCACACATCGAGTTCAGAGCTGCAGGAGTTTCTTGGGGAGCAGAAAGATTAGAAACCACTCTGGCTCTTCCCGAGCCTGGCCTTGTAATGAATGTCATGGAGAGACCCCATGGAGAGACCCCATAATCCGGGAATCACGAGTGCACAGAGCCTTTGAGGGGGCACTAATCCACTGCACCAAGTACATTTCCCTGAAAGTGCTTTTCTGCCTCTTTTGTCGAGCTGGTTTGAAGGGGAAATCGATATGAAACTCAATCTCTGCCTCCCTAAAAGCACACGTGCTCCCGGAGTAGCTCCCAAGAACTTCCCCCAGCCTGGTCTCCTTTGATCCGGCGTGGTTTGAAATGCAAGAGCTGCTCGGTGGGTTTGCAAAGCCTGCTTCGCTCTGATTTCCTTGGGAGAAGGAGCTCTGTGTTTGTTCAGACTCTCTGGGAGCCAGGTCATGTTCTCTGCACAGTGTTTGTTATTATTCACCTGCAAATTCCTGGCCAAGGAAAGAAAACAGAGGTTGAGTTTCACGGGCGGCCTCCTGGGGCTGCTTTCCATCCCTGGAGTGGCCGTAAAGCGGGATTTATATCCATATAAAACCCATGTGACGCTGGCAGGGGTGGGTAGAACCAACCCACCAAGAATTCTCTGATGTTTCCCAAATTTCTCTCCAAGAGCACTGGAGGGATGCATATGATGGATATGATGGATATGACTTTATACCTGGTGGGAAAACCAGCAGCACCCTGAGCTGTGCTGCTACTGAGCTGCCCAAACTCTGCTTCAAGTCAGAGTTCCATAAATTATATCCAGGTAAAACTGAGCCCATGGAGACTCCCATGAGCATCTGTGTTTCCATGGGCTTCAGGATGTCTGATCTTCTCCCAATACTCCACCAACCACACACTGAAAATCTTGTGGGATGAGCAGATCTCAGGACATTTGGGGTTTAGATGCAGTTTTCCTGATTTCCTAGAAAAACAAGAGAAAAAATATCCAGCTCCAGAGATCTTCAGTGTTCCTGAGCATCCAGTTTGGAAGGGGTTTGGGTTTTCTATATGAGAGCTCGATGGAAAGTTTCCAACAGGAGGAAATTCCAGCTGAGGACAGGGAGCAGAGCATAGGGTCTGGATTTTATGACCATGTTTGTGACAGATTTTATGACAGAGTTTTTCTGCATCATAAAAAGCGTTTTATAAAGCCTGGAATAGCACATGAACAGCACAGGCTCAGCCTGAAGTGCTGGGTCTAGGAGAGCCCAAAAAAAAAACCTGGGGAGAAGTGGGGTGGGGGTGGGAATTCCTTCTGTGGTGTTCTGGAGAAAAGCTCCAAAAGAAAAATTATTAAACACTCACTTTCTTTCTCCCCACCAACAAATCTGTCTGAAATGCAACTGCAATGTGTCTGGATGGCTTTTGTCAGAGGTTCAATTCGCTGACCCTTGGGTGAGATCTCTTGGAGTGATGGATAACGGTGTTTTTAACACGGAGGGGGGCAGCAATGGAGAAACAGACGTTGGGTTTCAAACTAATGAGCACAATAAATCCTGCAGCCAAAAAACCAGAGAAGCAGGAGATCTCTCAAACAACTCCCAAGTGCAGTAAAGCAGCACCACAGAGGGGCTGGGGAGGAGGGATTGCCTTCAGACCCAGCCTGTCCACAGCTGTTTGACCGCTCAGGGCTGTCAGAGCACTTGGAGCAGGCTCCGAGCTCCTGGTGGGCGCACGCTGAGCCAAGCTGTGCCCGGGGACAGCCCGTGGTGGTGGCTGGGCTGTGGTGGGTGGGAGAACTGCCCTGGGCCTGCTGCGGTGTCTGCTCCCAGAGAATCTGCAGAACATCCTGAGTTAGAAGGGACCCACAAGGATCAGAGTCCAACTCCTGGCCCTGCACAGACACCCCACCACCTGTGACCTCCCTGCCATCCCTGCTGAGGTCCAAGGCAGGAGACAAGACAAGGGTTTTTAATCCCAGCGTCGCCCGAGGGTTACGCTGATGTTCGGGATTTCAGCCAGGCCCAGCAGGTTTTTCCTTCTGCCTCCTTTGTTTACTCCCCTCTTGAAGCTTCTGCCTCGAACCTTGCGAGCCCGCAGGCCAAGCAGTGACTGCTCCCTCTGTCCTGCCCTAGGATCCATCACCTCCATCCGCTCCCAGCCCGTGGGGACGAGCTCCTCGCTGAGAGTGCCCACGGAGTCGCTGCCGCTGGCCGCGCGCTCCCCCGGCCACGAAGGGCGGCACCGCTGGAAGGTCCTTCCCGCCCACGGCACCCCCCGCTCTCCTGCTCTCAACAAGCTGCTCTGCAGACAGGTGAGAGGCCAAGAGCATCCAGAGGTAACTCCTGTGCTGTCACCTGCTTCCTTTCCTTCTTTCCCCATCCTCCCTTGGGTTTCTTTGCTTGGAGCTAAGAGTAGAGTTCCTGTTTCGGAACGAAACGTGCCATAAATTTTAATATACTCCTGTCCCAGCAAAGGACACATGGGAAGGCCCTTTTTCCCTACTTCCATCTTCATGGCTGTGCTATTCCAGGAAATAAAAGCTAAAGCGTGGAGAGAAGGTGCCCAAATCCATTTTACTGGTGCTGGAAGAAGCCTCCAGGGAGCCCTACACTGTGATGGGTTGTGCTGGCTCAGGATTTGGGGCTGGAGCAAGACCAAGGCCCAGCAGATGCCAGCCCTGAACATGAAGGCTCCTGCCAGCAGAAGTTTATCCTCTTGTACAGGAGGGTCTGACAGGACTGGCACAATGGGGCAGGAATGAGGTGGGGTGTGTTAGACCCACCAACATGGGCTCCCTATCCCTGGGGTTGTCCCAGGCCAGGCTGGACAGGGCTTGGAGCAACCTGGACTGGTGGAAGGTGCCAATGGCAGGATGTGGAAGGAGATGAGCTTTCAGGCCCCTTCCAACTCAGTGTGGTTCTATAATTCTGTGTCCATCACTGGAAGTGCTGCTGCCCAGCACGTCCCCAGGCTCTCACCCCACCTCTCTCTCCTCCCCTTCCAGGAGGCCGTTCGGACAGACTCGGTGGACGGACAGACTCAGGAGCGCAAGGACAGCCTGCAAGCAGAGCCTGGAGAGCCCCAGCCGTCAGCAAAGCAGCCCCAGAGCACCCTCACCCCCAGCCCTCTCCATTCCCCCCTCCCGGCCACCCCTCCGCGCTCCCCCCCGTCCTCCCCACACCGGCCCCTCGGCCCCCTGGCACGGAAGCACACATGTGGCCAGCACGGCATTCCCAGCCGGCCACCCAGCCCCGCCAGCCCCTCTGGCCCCGAAAGCTGTCAGGGCGAGCCCTCGGACCCGGCTGACGAGGAGGTTCGGCACATCAACAGCTCGGCCAAAGACTGGGCAGAGGAGCACTCGGACCCTGGCAGCCGCTCCACCTCGCCCTTCACCTCCCCGGCCCCGTCCCCCGTGCCCCTCAAGAACTGCAGCACAAGCAGCCTCTCCCGCAAGGAGAAGGACTTGAAGAAGTTCTACAGCACCGACACCAAGGGCTTCCTCAGCAAGCCCAGCTGGGCTGACGAGCAGCGGCGCCATTCCATCGAGATCTGCCCCTCCGGCGGCGCCTCGGACTGCGGCTTCCAGGACCCCGCTGAGGACAAGCAGCGGCTCCCTGCCCACGTCCATCCGGAGGCCGACTACATCCACGGAGCCCGGAGGAAGAAGAAGATGAGCCCGCCCTGCATTTCTATAGATCCTCCCATGGAGGATGACGGCGGGGCGGCCCCGCGCACCAAACCCTCCGAGAACACCCTGCTGCGGAGGAGGACCCCGTCCTGCGAGTTCCCGGCCTACCGAGAATCCCTGGAGCTCCCGGAGAGCCAGCCCCCGTGCCGCGGGGAGCACCTCAGCATCCCCAACTTCTCCTTCGAGCAGCTGGACGGCGGCTCCTTGAGCAGCCTCTCGGAGCTGCTGGACAGCGGCCAGTCCACGCCGGCCTCCGCGGACTCGCGGCCGGACGCTGAGCTGAAAAAGCCGGATCACTTAAAAACTCAGTGGAGCAACGGCGAGAGGAGCAAAGAGCTGCTGGGCACTGCCAAGAGCCCCCTGCGGAAGCAGGACTTGGGCCCCGTGACTGTTGCCACAGAAGAAGGCGCGGATGACCCAGTATAGCTGCTGGGCCGGGGGAGCGGGGGGGTCTCAAGGGCTTTGTCACCAGTGTGGGGGTTCCAAAGCGAGGGCACCGAGGGCTCGGGGGTGGCCGTCACCAGGGCCTCCCCCTCCCTGCGGTCACTCGTGGGGAAGCGCTGTGGAAGTCTGCAAAAAAAACCACACACAGACACAGACACACACACACACACACACAGGAGAAAATGAAAAAGAAACCAAACAAACGGCTGGACGAAACTGGGGATGGGTTTTTTGGGGATGGGAGGTGGATTTGGCAAGAGGTTTTGGGGTTTCTTTTCTAAGGGGAAGGTGGAGTTGACGCGGGGGTGGCTTCGTTCCTCCCACCCCGCTCCGTGGCCTCGATCACATTGATTCGGGTCCGAGGCGGTGGCGGTTGGGATTCGGGGGGATTCTCTTGGGGTTTTGTTGTTTTGTTGGGTTTGGTTTTTTGTTGTTTGTTTTTTTTTTTTAAACAGATGCTCAGCTTTTCCCGAGGCACCTTTTTGAGCTGTCACATTACGCCCGAGTGCCCCGGAGCTGGACATTGTCTGTATATCAGCAGTTCTATAAATAGAAATCCTGTATTTGTGAGCTACTAAAAGAGGAAACAACAAAAAAAACCACACCTGGAAAAAAAAGACCAGACCCACAAAAACTCTCTCTTCATAATGCACATATTTTTATAGAGAAACAGAGATGCTGGTTTTTGCATTACATGGGTGGTGTTTCCTTGGGTTTTCTGTGGAATTAATTATTCCAGCCATTCGTTTTCCAAATGTTTCTCCTCTTTCCTCGCTTCCCTTCCTTCCCTTCCCTCCACCATCACCCCACCAGTTTCTTCTCACAGCTGATGCTTCTGTTATCTCGCTCATTTTTCTTTTGTACTTTAGAGGTTGTCCTAATTACAGACAAAAAGCCAAATCACTACTGAATTGTAGCCAGTGCAATAATAAGTTATTCATTCTTCTTGTCTCTCCCACTGTCCTGTTGCTTTTTTTTCCCCCCCTTTTTTTAACTGAAATTCAGGTTAAATGTCGCAATAATCTGAACTAACGTGCACAAAGACGGTTTCTTGTGTTACAAAGAGAAGACACTAATGAAAAAATGGAAAGAAAAACTACATTTACAGAGAGATTAAAGAAAAAGAAAACTGAACAAATAAATAGTAAATTATTTAAGAAATGTATTTTGTTTACTGCAGTTCTAAGTAAATTATTGATACAGTGTGTAAGGGTGTAAAGAGCTGTCGTAGGTGATGTTCTTTGTGAGCATTTAAGGTGATGATTCGTCCTCCTCGTGGCAGAACAACTCTGACCCCTTGGGGCAGTTTGCACTCCCTGTCCTTCCCTCCCCATCCCTCCACCCACACCTGGACAAGTTCCCTTCCCAAGGCCCTTCCAGAAGCCTCTAGAGGAATCCAGGTCACCTTTTAACACCGCTTTGCGGGTTTTTTTGCAGCTTTTGGGGTTGATTTTTCTTTTTTAGCCTCTGGTCCCTGTCCCTTCCCCACCCATCTTGCAGGCCCTGTGTCTACGGCACAGCTTGGCCATGGGAAATAGGAGCAGGAAGGAGCCCGTGGCAGCACTCCGGACATCCAGGGGGGAATAAACCCATCCAGTCGTTTCCGTTTGGTTCCTTCCGTGCCGCCTCATATTTATGCATTCACATTTATCTTCTGTTATCGATGCATCCATTACTCCAAAGGAAATGTATCTTGTTTCACATCTATTAAACTGTATAAACTGGAAGCGTGGCCTCCCTTTGTGCCGCAGCGGGGGGAGCCCAGGTGTCCCTCCCGCTCCCAGAGCTCGGCATTCCCTGAAACCTCTCTGCTCAGCCTCTCAAAGCTGCAGCCCCCAGGTGTGAACCATCCCCGCTGGAGTTTGAGGCTTCTCCCACTTCCCACTGAGCTCAGAGAATCCCTCACCTCACCCAAGAGTCTCCACATGCTGATCCAGCTCCATGCCGGCTGCTTCCGAGGAGCACCTGCGCCGCTGTAATTAAGAGTCATTTAGCATTACTGTAAATAATGATTCTGTCTCGGCGGGGTAGCGAGGAATTCCAGAAAAGAGCCATAAAATCCATGATTAACAGTGCTTTGGGGAGGATGGCAAATGCCTTTTGCTGCAGTTTTAAGGAGGGGAGGTGAATCCCTCTGCTCCAGGCCGAATCCTGCCTGGAGGCATGTGGGACACTCCGGGTGTCATTTACTGCTGGGATTATTTAGCTTTGCTGGAAAAGGCCTGAATTCCCTTCTGGCCCTGGGCCTGAATTCCCTTCAGGGGGAAGAGCCTCTCGCCCTGGGGTTGGTTGCTGATGGCGGTGGCGGAGAGGCGGGTGTAGCACAATTTGGAAGGGCTTGAGGCTGTGGCAGTGTCAGGAATGAGTTTGGATATTTGCTCCTGGTTATGGCTCTGCCCAGACTCCCACCCTCTGACAAAAGCCACACCTTCCCAAACCCCCCAAAGCTCATCAGGACCCACAACAACCCCATCCATGAGCTTGCAGGAACATCCTGGCAGCGTGGGGAGAATCAAGCTCCGACTGAATTTTCCAAGAGCAGAGAGTGACCATGGATTTCTCCCTGATGCCTCTTTTGGGACACTTACCTGGGTGTGCAGGTGCAAAACCCCCACAGCTGCATCCCCAAACCTGGCCATGACCAGAGAAACTATTTAACATCAGCCAGTGTTAATTTTGTTGATTAAATCTCTGCAGCATTAAGCGATTTCCCCCTGGACTGTCTGCAAGCCTTGCTTAAGATCGGAAGCGAAAAGCACCGGGGTAAATGCAAGTCATGATTATTTAATTGGATCGATTTCTATTTTGCATTTTTAATGGCCATTCAGTGCTGTCCATTTATCAGCCAGACTCTGTCCCACCACTGTCCATTCCAGCAAACCCACAGCCCGCAGGGATGGGCACTGTTTCCATCTGGGCTGGCCCAGAGCCACCTCGGCACCCTTTGAGGAGCAGGAATCAAACAGGGATTAAAAACCACCGTGTTGAGGAAGGAAACCATCACAGGGGCTCTGCTTCAAGGGTAAATCTCAGATGGCATCGATCTGAAATTCTCTTTGTCGTGCTGGGGAGGAAAAAAAAGCTTTAAAAAAATACCAACCACCAAATCTGACGCCATCCTGGGTGCAATTAGCCCCAACCTTAATCTGTCAGAGCTGTGAGATCATACAGGTTGCATGAATGCTAATAAGCATTTGATATTTGTACAAGCTTTCTGGGGATGAATAATTCAA
Organism: Machaerirhynchus nigripectus; assembly: GCA_013397975.1. Lineage (NCBI taxonomy): Eukaryota > Metazoa > Chordata > Aves > Passeriformes > Dicruridae > Machaerirhynchus > Machaerirhynchus nigripectus. The sequence continues at coordinate 322,763 of VZRQ01011181.1, forward strand.
TTGACTTCATCCATTAAATTTCCCCTATTAACTTTTCAAGCCGTGGCTGGGTTTTAATGGCTGGGGCCACCTCATCCTCCAGACAAGGGGGCTTAATGAGGAATTTTAGCAGAGCCAGACAGAGCCATGGGGGCTGAAATCTCTGTGGCTCTTTGGGTTTTGAGCAGCTCGTGTCTCTCTACTGGAACCCCGCTGTGCCCCTGGAATAACTCACACCAGGTGGGTGCTCCATCCTCTTCCAGCATTATGGTGCTGCCACAGGCTTGTTTTAGCCCTTTCCATGGGGTCAGCCCCACTGTGGAGGCTGGGAAGATGAGGAGGGGCTGCTCAGGGTGAGGGATTTGCAGATTTCGGCACCACTCGATGATCCTGTGGATCCCTTCCGACTCAGGATATTCTGTAATTCTATTCCATGATTCCCTGGCGTGCACTGATGCAGAGATGTCACCAGGAGTGTTCCACACCCAGCTTGGGCTGCTCCTCACGTGCCAGGACCCTTCACTTGTGCCCCTCACTTGTGGGTCAGCACTGGGTTGTTTTTTTCCAGCTGTGGATGTTGGACTATCCAGTGAAAAATAAATCTGTTCACAATGAAAGGGAGAAAATGCCAACAACCCTCATTAAGTCACACCTCAGGGAAGAACCAGATTAATGATTTGAATATTTGATTGAAATCCCCTGGAGCAGCTTGTTCTGATTCTGCTTTGCCCCACGTGGAGGCACAAGCTGCCGAGGGCCCGTGGCCACATCTCCAGGGTCTGTTGGATGCATGGAAAACAGCATTCCCACCTGAGTTATTCCCAAAAAATGGATTAAACAGGAGGGCTTCATGCCTGGCAGGAGAAGGAGCTTGTTTACCCTCCCCTCTTCTCTCTGCTTTTATTCCTTATGTCCTTATCAAATCCAGCTGTCCCGCTGGGCACCATCTCCCCAGGTCCTCCTCACCCTCTCCCCTCCCTGCCTCCCTGTCAATTTATTCTGACTAGCTCAGACAGAGGCACTAATTAATTTTGCTCATTAACCAAAAGAAATCTCACCAATGATAACGAGTTCCAACACAAATTAATTCTTCAGGGAAGACCAGGGACTTCACAGCTCCTTGGCAGTGACAGCGTCCGTACCCAGCAGGGCCCCTGGCATGGGGCTGGTGGCCACATGGACACAGGGATCGTCCCTGGAAGTGTCCAAGGACAGGTCGGACAGCAACCTGGGATAGTGGAAGGTGTCCCTGCCCGTGGCAGGGGGTGGAATGGGATGAGGTTTAAGGTCCTTTCCAACACAAACCATTCTGGGATTCAGACACATAACACCCACCCGGCTTCACGCAGGTGCTTTCCCACCACACTCAATCTCCAGGTAAATACATCAGCAGAAATTACAGCAGGAATATCCCCCTCTGTGTGCTGCTGTCAGATCCCACTCCTTCCCTGCTTGATATGAGCAGCAGGAGCAAAAAGCAGGGAAGACAAAGGGCAGGGAAGCTCCCTGCAGCCTCCTCGCAGGCAGGGATGAGTCAACGTTGTGCAAACTCTAAAAATACAAACGGGTTATTGCAGACTAATGACACCATAAAATGGATTTCACTGGCCATTTACCAGGTGTTGATCATAAATATTTGGGATTCAAAATAAACTTTTGTGCTGTGCCATTGTGTTGTTGTTTGTGTCTCTCCCACCTTCCCCGCGTGCCCGTTGGCAGCGATGGCTCAGCTCCAGGGCCGCAGTGCTCGGGCTTGAGCAGGTAATGGAGACAAAGGACCTGCTCCTGCTCCCTTTTCCAGGGATCTACTGCTCCTACTGTAATTACAGTGGATGAGCCCGGAGCTGGGGCGATGGGCAGGAGATACACCCCACAGGTATCCCCTGCTGGCACTGCTGCCTGCCAGCTTTGCCCAGGAGGAGGAGAGCCCCTGGGAGCCCCCACTCCTCAGGGCTCATCCAGAGGCACTCCCAGGGGAAACACAGGGAAAGGGCTCACCACCACTCTCCAGCCTCCCTGGGAGCCCCTGGACCTGGAGCCGGGCAGCCAGGGCAGGTCATGGCGCCTGGGTTTGATTCAGAAGCTCCCAGTGACAGAGCTCCAAGCAGTTTGGGTTTTTCCAGCCCCTTGCTCTTCCTGGGAATGAAGCAAACATAATTCCCTCAGCTGTTTGACATGCCTCCAGCACAGAGGTCAGTGCTTAAGAGACACTGGGAATCATTCTCTGGGAGCTGGGATCCCACCTGGGCACAGCACCTGGAAGAGGTGACAAGTCACTGATCAGCAGGAGCATGTCCTTCCTCCTTGTGAGGATGGCTGCAGCCCCAAACACCCCAGGGAGGCTTCCCGGGAGTCCCATCACAAATCACAGCATCGGGACAAGTCCAGGAGAAGAGGAGAATGTTTTAAACGGCCAAGAGAAACAGCAGCATCGCTAAATAACACCCATGGGGTCACCATCATCCACCAACCCTCATCATGCCTGGAAATCAAACTCTCTGATGGAGCGTTAATTGAGTTTTCCAGCAGGATAAACACAATTCCTTGCTTGGGATTTCACTCTGCTCACAAAGATTAAAAATACAGCTAATTAAAACAAAGCTGGCATGCAAAGAAGGGAAGAATGAAAGGTCTTGTTATGACTGGGAGGGGACAGAGTCCTTCCAGAGGCAGGTACAGATGACTCACGGCTGCTGAATAACCCTCCTGCTGTCTCTCTGCCATGGGGAAGCTCTCCTAGTGCTGAGAGAACTCCTCCAACAGCTGTATATCACCTGCCAGGCAACAAAAATGTCCTGAAATTGGCTCCAAGGTAGCTGGTAGCCAAGTGCAGTGTTAATTAAACAGCTTCACTAGCTGCTCCAGACAGCTGCTCCAGACCTGCTTTACTTCCCCCCCACCCCTGATAATTTTCAGTTCAAATGTATTATTTTCCCTGAAGCATTTCTGAAGGGCTGTGGAGAAAGGATAACATTTCAGGCATTCCCTCCCATTCCTCCTGCTTTCCTGTCCCATTCTTCTCTTGGCCAAATTTGTTTGGCCTGAAAAATCGAGTTGAAATAGGTATTGACCGAGAACACATCTACTGAAACATGGAAGGGCTTCCTTCACTCCTCCCACCCTTCCCCAGAGGGTCTGGCAGCAACCAACCACTCCACAAATTCCTCACAGAGAGGGGATCATGGCCTGGGATGAGGAGAGGAGGCGAAGGGACGAACCACAGCAGATGGTGGCCAAGCTGGGGAGTCTCCGTGGCGCTGACGTGTGTGTGGGCAGCAAAAATTTCTGGCGTGAGCGGCGGCACGACCGCGGTCCCGATGGGCCAGCACCGTGTCACCAGCCCAGCACTGTCACATCACCGGGCCAGCCCCATCCTGCCGCCAGTCCAGCCCCATCCTGCCGCCAGTCCAGCCCCATCCTGCCGCCAGTCCAGCACCCTCACACCGTGCTCTCAGTGGGGAAACAAGTCGCCATCAGCAGATTTCAGCAGTTCCAGCTCTTGCAAAGCCTCAGCACGTTCATCCTCCTTATTTACACACCGAACTCGCCCTTTACTTTTAACTAGAGCGGGCTAATTAAACCAGCACCGTGCTGTTTCCTCCTCCTCCCACGCACATCCAGACCCCACGGCGTGAGGGCACTTCTCCCGATGTCCGTAAGGAAAAATCGCTGTGCTGCGGGCACTGAGGGCCCCTCTCCCCATCAGTGGGGGTGACCCTGCAGAGAGCACAAAATCCACCATTTCCCTCTTTCTCCCTGAAAACACCTCCTGGCTCTGGCCCCTGCCCGGCAGCCGGAGCCGCTCTCAGCTCGGCCGGCAGCATCATCTAGTGGCCACGGCCTCGCCACATGGAATCGTAGGATCGGGAATATCCTGAGCTGGAAGCGGCCCACCAGGGTCATCCCGTCCGGCTCCTGCCTTGCACACACACTGCAAAAACCCCGCCCTGTGCATCCCTGGGAGCGTTGTCCTTGAAGTCTGGCAGCTTTGGGGCCGTGCCCATCCCCTGGGGAGGCCGGGTGCCCGCTTGGGGTTGCTTTAGGCTGATCCTAAATAATAATAAATAAAGTTCTGCACACGTGGCGGTGCGAGGATAACGGGACAGCGCCGGGCGCGCTCAGCGGCTGAGGGGAGCGGGCAGAACCCGCCCGGGGACACCTGTGCCGGGGGTACCGGGGGTGCCGGGGGTGCCGGGGGTGCCGGGGGTG
>VZRQ01011181.1:327731-369683 GCA_013397975.1 Machaerirhynchus nigripectus
GTCCCCACGGCGGTACAGCCCCTGTGCCCCCCTGTCCCCCCCCCCGCTGCCAGACCCCCTGTCCCCCCTGTCCCCACCCTGGCTTCAGCCCAGCCCCAGGCTCACCCCCCATTCCCTGCAGGGTCTGGAGGAGGGAATCTCCCAGATCACCTCCAAGAGCAGCGTCTCCCCCACCACGCTCGTCTGGAACTTCCCCATCGACATCACCTTCAAGAGCACCAACCCTTTTGGCTGTGAGTGCTGGGGGGGGATCCAGCCCTGGTGCCAGACCCCCTCTCACCCCCGTTTCCTTGCAGGGCCCCAGATCGTGCTGAGTGTCTACGGGCCCGACTTCTTTGGGCACGACGTGGTCAGAGGTTACGGGGCTGTCCACGTGCCCTTCGTGCCAGGGAGGTGAGTGCCAGCCTGACCTGCAGGCCTGAAACAGATTCTTGTCCTGTTACTCTATTTTGTTGTTTCCGAAACAAGAACAGCTCCCATGTCTCCTCATCATGCCCTGTCAGTTCACTACGTTTTCTAGCAGAGCTCTTCCATCATGAAATAAGTTTTGGCAACCCTCTAAAGCCCACACTGGCCTGTGAAAAGCCCAGATATGAAGCACAGTTTCTCACCTCTCCCCCATCACCCTGAGCACACAATAAGTTCTCGTTGCCACCACTGGGAATGGAGGAAGACCCGATGTTCCTGTGCAAGCAAACCCTTCCTGTGTGAAGGGAAAGTACCACACCTGGAGATGAGCAGTGCCCTGATGTGTCAGGAACTCTGTGCCTTCATTAATATAAAAATCTTGCTGTTTGTTCATTCCTGAACTTCTGGGGTCTCCTCTGTTTCAGGCACAAAAGAACCATTGCTATGTTTGTCCCAGAGTCCAGCTCAAGGCTGCAGCAGTTCACAAGGTAATAATTAATGACTTTATTTTATTAAAATCCCTCTTGCCCTTAGCCACAGAGGCATTTGCAGCTACTCAGTGGTGCAGAGCTGTGACTGCTCAGTGCCATAACCAGACAGTTTTGTGTTCTGTGGGTAAAATCACATTTTCAGGTGGCTGGCTCTTTTGAAAAGCTTTCTGCAAATGTATTAATTACCTGCTAACTGCTCTAAATTACTGCCTGAATCTTCTTGGGGCTGTTTTGGAAGGACAGCCGCAGTAAGAGAAAACCCATGAAAAAACAACTCCCATTCCACTTTTTTTTGTATGTATTCAAAGTCCCCAAGCCTCTCTGGTTATCTGTGTGATCAAGTGGAATTTTTCAACAATATCTTAGCCACAGAAAGTTTTTTCTAGCCTAGAAAAAACCTGGATTTAACAAAATCTGTATGAAATCCGTTGTATTTTTTTCCTTAAGGCAAAACTTACCTTTGGTTGAAGTAGATCAGTGAAGTGAGTCAGGCTTTAAAACTCCCCTGGCAGTCTCACTGAGCCCCCCTGACGTGCATATCCTGATCTGGATCGGTCTAAGCCACCCAGTTCATTATTCTGTATTTTCTTCTCCAAGCTGGTTCACAGGCAGACGCCCGGAGTTCACCGACCCCAAAGTGGTGGCACAGGGAGAAGGACGGGAAGGTGAGTCCTGGCTGCTCCTGGCTGCTTGGCCAGCCACCTTTGGGTGATAAAAAAGAGCTCCACAATTAATCCAAAGCCTCTTTGAACTGGATCCATCCCCATCCTGTCTGTCCCAGTGACCAGGGTGCGATCCCAAGGCTTTGTAACCATTTCCTTCAACGTGATGACCAAAGATCTGCACAAGCTGGGCTATGACGTCGGCCCCGGGACCCTGCAGAGCCCCTCCCTGGGGCCTGGGGCACAGGGGCTCCACGGCTTCTGAACTCCCCAGGACGTGCTCAGAGCTCAGCACTTTGGGCCTTTTTAGGGAAAGGAGGAGCTGCTTCTGCTCAGTCATTGCAAAAAACACCAGCCCGGGAGGATTTGGGAAAATGACCAAGCCTGATCCTCTCAGTAAGGGTGAAGTCTTGTGCAAATTCATGTTACCTGATAACATTCAGTGTTTTTAGGGGTCACACTGTCTCAGAGTAGGGCCTGTAGCAAAGTATTTTTATAGCAGCCTTTTGTACACCTTTTTATAGAATTAATGACCTGGAAAGTTCCGAGCTGTAGCAGCTTCCCTGTGGTTAAAAACTTTGCAAACCCAGTTCTTTTTAGTGATTTTTTTGTGGGTTTTTTTGTGGTACGAATGAGGAATTGAAATTATTGCACCTTCCAAAAATGCTTCTGTGAAATGCATCCCCCTCTAAGCTCTTTCAGGCTGAATAATAAACTCTGTTGTACCAATAGATTTATTTGTCTTTCTGCTGCTAAGGGGGTTTATTTGTTTGTGCCAGGATGTTTCTAAGCCCTAAATCATCCAAGCTCTGCCAGACTTACAGGTACAAGAGAAAAAGAAGTGTTACAATGCAGTGACTAATTGCTGAGTCATTTTCCTATTTAATTTTGGGCATGTAACCTCTTGTGTTTGACTGCAAATCCCAGGAGAATGACAACACCTCCCTAAAAGGGAACTACCAAGACCTCCAAGTGCAGAAATCCCAGGAAGAGCAGCCAGGGATGAACCACAAAGCCTCCAGGACACAGCTCAACAAAACACCCAGGCAGGGATTGTTCTTATCCACAGTGGGGAGGAATAAATACAATTTCTGGAAACATAAAGTGGTCACTGGAGCATTGCTGTGAGCAGCAGCAGCTTTTACACAACATGTAAATACCTCTCCAGACGTTTTTAGGGATGATTTTTCATCTCCTGCATTCCTCCTGCCTTGTTTTTGTTGACTCCACACTTGCAGTGGAGTTGTGGTGGTAATTTGTAATCTCTGAACTGAGTCATGTTGGGACTCCAAATCCAAAAGCATTTCCTGTTGGCTCAGAGGAGACTCAAGGAATTTTGTTTCCTTTTCAGAAGGTTGGGAAGCAGTCAGCTGCAGTAGCAGGAGAAATATCTGTGTTTGAAACGCTTGAGAGGCAAACACTGAACCTCCTGCTGCTGCCCAAATACCCAATTTCCCCTTGAGCACAGTTCCTGCCCACACTCCAAGTGGAACGAAGCTGCACCAGGCATGAGGAATCTGTCCAACCCACAGGAAGTCCGAACCTGGTGCCCACAGGGAATTTATTCACACCCAGCTCTGCATCCTGGTGCTCCAAACCCCTGAATTCCCCCTGTTCCTAAGGAACTGTTGGATGTTTAACCCCACTGGGACCAACCTCTAGCTTCCCCCTGACAGCTGAGGGGAAGGAAGGTTAAAAACAGTGAAAAGCAAAAATCCTGAACTCCATAGAAGAGGATTTAAGACACCTTGAGACATTTAAGCTGCTCTCTAAGCAGATCCCACGCTGCTGCCTGCATTTTTAGGAATTTTTGCCTATTTTCTCTGGGTTTAGTTGGATTTTGGGGGCAGTTTGGGCTCCTCAATGGCTTGAGCACATCTAAGACCTTCACCTACCTTCCTCAAGCGATGGGTGTGTCCCGTGAGTGTTTCCCCCAGGGCGTCACCCAGGGGCTGATGTTTGGAATCAGCATTTCCCAACTCCAGTGCCATTCCTTGGATCCGAGGGGCAGCTGTTGATACCCCTCAGCAACACATTTCCCCCAGAGGTGGCCTTGCTGCTGCCTTTACCATTTCCTGCTTGAAATCTTTGCTCCTCAGGTGTGGCCGAGTGTTTGCACCTGGGGAGAATCTCTGAATAAAGACAGACACGACACCGTGAGCAGGGAACAGTGACAAGGAAGGGATTTAGGATCCCTAATTGTTCTTGGAACTTAAACCCTAGAAGAACCAGTGCTTGAAGAACAGCTAAATCCCAGTAAAACCCAGCCTTGCTGCAGCAGAGGTTCACGGTGGTTTCCTCTCGCCCACGCTGCCGGCAGCTGGAACACCCTGCTCGTTCCCTGGTTAATCATTCTCACTTCTCTCCAAACCTGCACTGAAATTCCCAACCCCACAACAGCAGCACGAGGCTCTCAGCTGGAGCTGCAGCTTTGCCTCGTTCCCCTGAAATCTCTCCCAGACGGTGAAATTGCTCATTATTCCCCTAATTCGGGATGGGCAGGGAAAAAAATCTTCCTGGAGAACGAGTCCTGAGACAGGAGGGGCTTCCAGGCCAGCACAAAGCAGGCTGGGGGCAAAGGAAGCCTGGGGAATGTCTGGGGACTCTGCAGCTCTCCTGGCCTGGAGAGGCTTTGGTTCACTCCACGGGAGTTTTCCTGCTGTTACCCTGGGAGGGACACAGCCAAGGACAGGGACTGAACAGCAGCTTGGGGATCAAACCCTCCAGGAAAAGTAAAACCACTCCGACAATCCTCAGGAATGGGTGTTTACCGCCTTTCCCATCAAAACCACAAACGGCAGCAGCAGCTCCTGCCCTCTCGTGGCTGTTCCCAACCTTTAGGAAGACGCTGGAAGTGGTTAATAACAACTCAGGGGCTGAATGAAGGACACCGAATTTTTCCTAATCCTCCGTGCTGGCTGCCCTGGCACTGCCCCTTGTCCCCAGAGCAGGGGGCAAACACCTCCCGGGGCTGCTCCACGGGGAGCGGGAGCGAGCCGGGAATCCGAGCATCCACGAGAGCTGGAGAAGCCGGCTGTGCCCCCAGGCTGCCAGGCTGCTTTACACCAGCAGTTCCACGGCAGCTGGGAATTATCTCCATCTGAAAATGAGACGGATTCGAGCTGACAGCAGCTTCTCCCCAGCAGCAGTGTCGGGTTGGGAGCCGGAGATCCTGTGAAATGCTCCAAAGGAAAAAAAAATAGGAAAAAATCCAAACATTCAAGCACAGAGCAGCCACGTTTGAAGAAAATCGGGGCTGTAGCTCCAATTCTTCCCAGGTTTGTAGCGTTTCCCCCCCATTTGTGTCACTGGAGACTCTGGGGGATAAAGGCCCTGGATCCAGTGCTGGACACAGATCTGTGGGGTCGCAGGAGGGCAGGACAGCTGCGGTGGGAGCAGTGGCAGAGCCAGGCTGGCACCCGGAGCATGGAGCACTCCCCGTTCCTGGGGACATGCAACCAGCAGGAACCCCCACCCTGGGCCTCCTCCCTGCGGGCTGGCAGCAGCTGGGTGGGCTGGTGGCCTTGGAGAACACACCCAGGACATCTCCGGGGTGTCCCTCGGATCCGAGCCCCCCGTGAGGGCACAGTGAACCCTCTCCCACCCCAGCACCCAGCCCAAGGTCCAGGCACGCCTGAGCCAGTGGCACATCTGGAGCAGCCACCAGCTCCAGTTTGGGATGTGTTCCAGGCCAGTCTCCCAGGCTTTGCAGGAGCCCCACGAAGAGCTGGGCAAAGGCCACCCCAATCCCACCCCTGTCCCCTCTGAGCATCCACCCTCGGGGTGCAGAGAGGATCCCTGAGGGCTTTGTCCATCAGCTGAGGATTCTTCTGGGAGGCAAGCAGGGGGGAGCTCAAACCCCAAGCTCTGAGGCACTCATGGGTGTTTGCAAACTCAGGAACCACCTCCATGTTTGGAGCACAGGAAGCAAAAAATCCCAAACCTGCAGTTCCCACCCAGCTGCAGAGCTCCCAGTACCCTCCAGCGCAGCCTAACTGAGGCTGGGGAGCACAGGACAGCACAAATCCCTTCGAAGCCATCCTTTGGGCATGGAAAGCAGGGCTGAGCCCGCGGGAGGGAGGGAATAACACAGCCTGCTTTCCCAGCGGGATCTGAGGGATCCAGCCTCGTCCTTCAGAGGGAAGAGCAGCAGACGGAACTGCTGAAGGAGTCTATTTTTGGTTCTCTATTCAGGCCAGGATATTCAAGTACCCAAATTCACCTCAGAGAATATCATCACTCCCTTTAGTGCCAGACTTGCTAATGAAGATGTTAAAAAAGCAGAAAAAAACCCCACCACCATCACCCAACACAACCCCAGGCAGCCCACGGAGCTGCTACACCACAGCAGAACTGGCTCCCTGGAGCTTGGATAACCCATGGATTTCATTCCACGGCCACAAAAAGCCCTTGAGGAAGAACGCAGACCTGACTGCCACAGGTTCCAGGGAAAGATGGACACAAAGTGCCTCATGCTTTTCCATCACAGGCATTACCAGAGCTGGTTCAGCCGCGGCGCTGTGGAGGATTCCAGGAGGGCTGGGGGTGGATGGGTGGGACCAGCCCACGCTGGGTCAGCATCCTGTGGAGGATCCTCACCTCCATCCCCTCCCTCCAGCCCACCCAGCCCAGCCCCGGGTGCTGATCCCGCAGGAGCCGGGAGAGGGAGTGGATTCACACGGGGGTTATCAGTCAGCTTATCAGCGACGGGAAATCCGATGTCTCTGCTCCAGCAACATTTCCCTGGCCGGAATGGAGCTCTGATCCAACCTCCAGCAGCTCCAGTGGTTAAACAGGGCAGAACGCCGGGTGCCATTCCTGCCTGGGAGGATCTCTAAGCAATCAAGCTGCAAAGCTGGCGGCTCCCGTGTGCCAGAGAGGTTTCCTGTCGGGAAGCAGCAGGCAGGGAGCTGGGAAGACAAACTCCACCTTTACTCTGGCTTTATCCGGGTGATTTGAGGTGTCATTGATTTTCCTTCACCTGAAATGGGAACGTGTTTGCTTAACAAATGCCAAGAACAGCACAGGCAGAGGGATGTGAGCCCGGGCTGGGCGCTCATAGGTGATCCGGGAATGCTTTGGACAAAGGCCTGGAGTGACAGGACAAGGGGAATGGCTTCCCACTGCCAGAGGGCAGGGATAGATGGGATATTGGGAAGGAATTCCTCCCTGTGAGGGTGGGGAGGCCCTGGCACAGGGTGCCCAGAGAAGCTGTGGCTGCCCCATCCGTGGAAGTGTCCAAGGCCAGGCTGGACCGGGCTTGGAGCAACCTGGGATAGTGGAAGGTGTCCCTGCCCATGGCAGGGGGTGGAATTTTCTTTAGTCTCTCAGGGAGAGATTTACCAAACCCATGAGGGTCCCATCACTCCGTCCAGGTCTGGGACAGCCCCAGGCTCTCCCTGCACAGCCCCAGGATGTGCTGTGACCCCCCCCAGAGGATCCCCACACTCTCCCATTCCTCATTTACCACCTCACCCTCTGCACAGCACCGGGCTGGGTTACCCTGGCCGGATGCAAATTCCCAGTGGATCACCAGACCCTGCCAATTCATCTCCCCCACAGGAACTGGCACCGAGGGGAACCTCCCACTCCTTGAAACGCCAAGGCTTCAACAATTACAGGGTACAATCAATCAGCAGCAAAGCAGAACTGCCACCACCTCATCCCGCACTGGCTCTTCACCATTCCTCATCCCAAGCTCCCAAACAAACACCAGTCCTCAGGAAATCCAGCTCACAACTGGGGAGAAGGTGAAGGAAATGGGAAGACCTGGGAAGCGCTTAACTTGAAAACGATGGGAGTTTTGAACATGAGGGGTTCATGAATCGGGTTGGTTCCCTGGAACGCAGCTTGCAGGGTGTTGCAGAGACCTTGCCAAAGCCAGAGCACGAGCTGGGCCCAGCCCTTCCCTCAGAGCTCCGTGAAAAGCAGCGGAAGGGGCAGAGCTGCACCCTTGGCCCGGCAGAGAGAGGTGACACAAACACACTCAGCAAAAACTTCAGAAACGGCAGCGGGGCTGAGGGGAAGCCAAAAGATAACTCCTTATCCAGAGTCCTTTTCCTCTGCAAGGGGGCAAATCCTCCTCACTCCTCAGGAGAGGAAGGGGAAATGGGGGATGGGGGAACAGCTCTGGCAAGGTCAGCAGAAACCTCGACCACAGGCAGAGATCTGCTCACCACGGGCTGGGGCAGCTCAGGCTGCCCTTACTCACAGAGCCTTCAGAATCCACCAGAATCCACCAGAATCCAGCTCCTTTGGAAGAGATCAGTCACCACAGCTTCCACTTTGAGCCATTCCCACATCTTCCATACAGAGAGGGATTTAGTTTAAAATGTGCAATTCCAAGAGGCGGGAGTAGAATCAGAGAATCCCAGACTGGTTTGGGTTGGGAGGGACCTTAAAGCCCATCCAGTTCCAACCCCAACACCTCCCCCTGTCCCAGGGTGCTCCAAGCCCTGTCCAGCCTGGCCTTGGACACTTCCAGGGATCCAGGGGCAGCCACAGCTTCTCCGGGGAAACTGGAATGTTGCTGGAGCAGCAGCTTCCCCCAGGCAGCTCCGGCTGAAACCAAACCAGAGGCTTTTTTCCCCAAAGCCGCCTTTCCCACGGTCACATCTCCAGCCCCGCCGCAGCTTCAGTATTAATTAGTGATCATTGATTAGTGATCAGCCTGATTGGCAGCAAACTAAACAGGGAACCTGGAGGGGCTCTGGAGAGGCAGCTCTCGATGCTGCCTGCTAATGAAGTGCCCTTCAATTAAAGCAGCCAGAATTAGAAGCTGGAATCACTTCCCGGCTGGAAGCAGGCGCCCTGCTCCACATGATCCGTGGGACAGAGCCAAGGCTGAGCTACAAAAGTGGGAAGCGAGGACTCCCCAGGTTCTGTCACAACTCCCCACCCCTCATTCCACAGCCCCCTTCCCCAGATTCCTGCCTGGACACAAATCCAGAGCCTCTTCCGAGGCACCAGTCCAAGATCCCTCCACGGCGGCTGTTCCAGGGGCAGCGTGGTTTAAAGAAGGAATTCAGTCACCTGCAACACAACAACTCGTCATTTTTATTGAGTTAGTAAGGTCTCAACTGACCCCAATGTCAGTGAGCCAGAGCAGCCTGTCCCAGGAAAAGTGATGGATGCATCCAAGGAATCCCACTGACGGCACACAAGCAGCACCCCATAGCCACGGGGAGATCCCTCCTGCCACGAACCTTCCGTCAGCTCACCCCAAACCCTCCAGCTTCCTGCAACACTCCGCCGAGCAGGGCCCGGGTGGGAAGGGGATCATAAACACCGCGCAGCAGCTCGGAAAAAGCACCACGGCCCCAATAGAAGCAATACAATTTTAATTCTGACCAGTCACCTACAAACCCCTCGTCTTTCCACTGTTCTGATGGCATCGTTTAAATATCACATCTGTGACACCGCTTGGGGGGGGAGGAAAAAAAAATGACACAAAGATACAGACATTATGATACAATAGTACAAATGATAAATTATTTATACAGTAAATAATGTCAAATAGTCAGCACAAATCCAGAAAAAGCAGCCGGCTCCCGGGATTATGGAAAGTTTGGGGAATATTGGGAGTGTAACACTTGGAAAGGAAGAGAGTGAGATTCTGCTGGGAAGAAGAAACCTCCTCTTTCTCCACCTCCTGTGCAATATTCAGGCAGACAGTACACCTCAGAACTGGGACAGCAAACAGGCAACAAGAGTTGTCTTGGCTACGGGACTTCCCAAAAACTGTAAACACCACAACCCACCAGGGCTTCCCTTCCCTGCCCCCTCCACGGAGTTGAGTTTCTCTAGAGTATAAAACTGAATAAATAACTGAGCTTATGGNTTTGGTCAATTTGACCAGTAAGGCTCTTTTGGGCTACTAACATTTTAAAAATGAAAAAAGAAAAAAAGCACTTTGAATATTTGTGAAGTGAGAAAAAGAAGAGGGGGAAATGGAGAAATGGGGCAGAGGGGATGCGATGGGACCCACAAACATCCTCCAGAAATGTGGGAGGGCCAGGAGAGAGGGAGGATTATTCTGGAGAGCAGGAAAATCATCACAAAAAGAGCTGGAGCATCCCCAGCCAGGACAGTTACCCCCTGAGCCACCCCCTGAGGACACAGCCCAGCCCAGGAACATTCACTAAACCAGCTCTTTCTCCTCCTAAACCCAGCTCCCACCACAAGCCCTCTGCCAGGCTGGGATCTGGGCTTGGTTAGCCTCAGCCTAAATCTTAACAGCACCAGAATTTGGGGTGTGGCTCCTCAGGGAGCCTCCTCGGGGTTTGTTGTGCCATAAATGTCTCTTTAATACAAAAGGGATAAAGTTCTTGGGGCAGTGACTTGCTAAAAGCAACGATTTGCCATTCAACAGCTTCATTAAGCCAGGGCTCCCTCCCAGAGCCAGAGCACAGCTTCAGCAATTCCCAGTGACAGCTCCAACTGCAAATTATTTCAGCACTTGGAATATTTCTTATCAACCCCATCTTGCCTCTACAAAGTTACCCAGGACGTGGCCAGCAGTTTGGCTGGACAGACAATGCCCCATCCCACTGCAGCTCAGGTGAAAAGGGACAAACACCGAGCGACCTCGATGCCAGTGCTGGTAAAATCAAACTGGGAAAATAACCCCGGATAAATCTTGCCACAGATCAGCTGAAAAGCACTTCCCCCCCCCCATCTGCAAGGATCACACCCTTCCTGCTCCACACTTCTCATTAACTTCAACAACAACAAAAGAAGTCTTTTTCCTTACTCTGAAAGGCAACATGAATGGGGTTTTGTTTAGTTTTTAAAGACAGGCTGGGTGTGGACAGCAATTCTCTTTCCTCCCATATAAAAACAAGAGCAGATGAAGATTGGGAATCCTCCTTGCCAATTCCAGAGGATCCCAGATCATCCCACATCTGCACAGGAACATCCACACATTGAGCATTCCACACACTTCCAGAGCTACACTGACCTACACAGCTCCAGTGTGGGATTGTGCCCTAAATCTGATCGTACTTCAGCCTCCCCTTCCCACCAGGACATCGATCCCAGTCCTTCCTTGGGATCCAGCCCCTCTCCAGCCCCACAGGGAACTGTTTCACCACAACACAACTCTGGCAAATTCTGGTTTCTATTTTCCCCCTCTTCATTAGAGAAAGGCCACCAAGTCCATTCAGAGGTGCCCTGCAGGCAGGAGGGAGCACTGGGATATCCCTTTCCATGGATTTTGGGGAGAGCAGAGCTCAGCCCTGTCGAGGCCGGGGCTCCAGCAGAACCCCTGAGCGTGGTTCGGTGCCGAGGAGTCCAGACATGAACATTAAAAAGGGATAATTCAGCTCCCAAGGGATGGCTGGACATGGAACCAGTTATCCTACGGAGTGCACCTTCCAACAGGAAAAACCAGTGGATAGCATGAAACAAGTTGTGTTTGTACATCAGGATTTTTAACAGCTCCAGAAGTTTCACAAGGAAAATAAAACCAAACAGCCTCTCCTGGGATCTTCATCAAGGCTAAAAGTCTGTCCAGTCTGGGGATTGAAAACGGGAACAAATCAAGGGAAAGGCGACTTTAGTGTTTTTTCTTTTTAATGCAGTCTTAAATCATGTTATGCTCAAATTCAATTCATCTAAAAATAATTAGTCACGAGGATTTGTTTTTGATTTGCATTATGAATACTTCATTTAAAAGTAAATATTTTAGTGTTAATCTTCCCTTTTAAACTCTCTTTACAGAAACAAAGAGCTAAAACCATAAATAAGAGGGCATTAAAACCATAAAAATGACATTTGCCAATATCTTAATTTTTCAGCCAGACTTGATAGATCTATCAAAACCAGACAGTTAAATAAGAACCACATTATAAAAATTAGCAAAAAAAGGACTATTAGGTAACTCTGCAAACTCAAAATATGAAACTGTACTAAACAAAATATGTGCAAAAGTATACAAGAGTAACTGCATATAGCAAGGTTAAGCCTGAATTAGTTTTAAAGCTTGCCCCGGTGAAACTGAATTCAAAGTTGTCCCACTGTATTTCTTTTTTTTCTTTTCTTTCTTTTTTTTCCATTTTTTTTTTTCTTTCAGCTCACATTTTAAGTCAAATAAAAACAAAATACACATGAAAAAACTTCCAAACGAAGCCGGTACTGGACAAGCACAGAGCAGGACACTCACTCAGCACGAGTGCAGCCACTCACAGAGAGTTCCAGGAGTCCTTAGAGTAGTGTAGGAATTCAACACTGCACACGACAGCACAACTCGAGCATGGTCTTGGGTGTTTTGTCTGGGGTTTTGTGTTATTTTCCTTTCGAGACAAGCTTGCTTTTCTCAGTCACACCTCAGAGATACCAAAGCAGTGCGAGTTTGCAATGTTTAATGCATAAAAACCAAGCCCCCCTGGGCCCTCCAGGTCGGTCTCTTCTAAGAGTAAGGACTATGGGTGAACCAACAGTCTAGAACTGTGTGTAGTTATGTGCAAAACATTCACTAGCACTCGGAATCTCAGGTCTATCTTATGGGCAGAGGAAGTGACAGATGCAGGGGGAAGAGTAAATTCAGGAATCCAGCACATGATCTGACATCTACAAAATAGCCAACGGAGTTTTCGAATGGCAGGATCTCTCCCTAGAAAGTGTATTTGAAATGATTAACAAAGTAACAAAAATGGGCAGAATCTAACTTTGGTGAAAAGTCTGAACATTTCACATGATGCTCAACAAGCCAAAGTAAGGTACCATCTGTAGCAAAGACTAGATTTAGATTAACTGGTAAGTAGAGACAACTCTTCAAAGATCATAACTGTAAACTGCAAATCTACTTCCAAGTCTCTCACACACCGTTCAGTCCACACAGGCCACGTTCGTTTCGCTGGAAAGACTTCAGCCTGGAAACACTAGGAAAAGAAAAGTTCCTTTAATTGGGTCTTTATAGGAGGAAAGGGTTAGTTGTATTTGCAGACTGGGAGGCTGCCGGCGGCATTCCTGTACTGTGCAGAGCTTGGGGCATTGATCCTGCAATGCTCAGCCCCTGGCCCATCCTGATGGACGCCACGGTGCCCATGGCTGGCAGCGGTGCCATCCCCACGGGCACGGGGGCCATGGAAGACAGAGGTATTGGCTCCATGCTCATCGGGGGCACAGCGCTGAAGGAGGGGCTGCTTCCCATCACGGGACTCGCTCTCATCTGGTTCAGGGTCAGTGGCTGAGGCTGGTTCACCTGGAAGGGGTTGATTGGAGTCGGTGCGGTGGCGGCACCTGGGTTGGAGAGAAGGGGACAGAGACGGCACTGCCATCAATGTCGGGGCCTGGAAATCCTCTTTCCTGGCAAAGAACACTCCCTGTGTGCATCCCCACCCCCAAAACACCCTGTGGAGCATCTGCCAGGCAGCAAAGCAGAGCACCAGCACAGTCTGTGCTCCCTTGCAGCAGCCAATGCCTCCAACACCCCTTCGCTGACCAGCAGCTCCCACTTCTGACAGCCCTGACTGGAGACAGAGGTTCCAAATCTGGTTACCTGGAAGAGCCCTAACCATGACACCCACATCACTGACTTCATTTTTTAAGTGCTACTCTGCAGGCTCTCTGTGCTCCTTTACTGCAGAGTGGGTTTACACTGGATATCAAGAAGGAATTATTCCCTGTGAGGGTGTGTGAGGCACAGGTTGCTCAGAGAAGCTGTGGCTGCCCCTGGATCCCTGGAAGTGTCCAAGGCCAGGTTGGACGGGGCTTGGAGCACCCTTGGACAGTGGAAGGAGTCCCTGCCCACAGCAGGGATGGTTTTTAAGGTCCCTTCCAAACCATTCTGGAATTCTATGATTTGTACGTTCGCTCCAAGCTCTCAGCAGCCACCTCCATTTTCATGTTTCTGGCACCGAGCTCGGACAAGAATTCCCAAAGTAAACAACTTGTTTCCGAATTACAGCAGTGCTCGAAAAAGCAGAGCACAACTTTCCCAGCCTTTGAGGTTCCCTGGATTGCGGCCAGCCCTGCAAATTCCTTTTACCATACAAGCCCAGGATTATTTGGATGGCCCAGTGACCCCTCACAAACTTTTTGTAGTACCCGGGAAGGGCAGATACACAGATTTCCTCTCTCCCTGCTCACTGCCAAGGCTGCTCAGAATCACTGCCTTTTTCCTACTCAAGGATTTTAATAAACTGACTTTTTTTCTCCATTGGAAGAGTGAAGAAAATAAATACTGAAAGATCATTTCCAAGTGTTTCACCCTACGAGCAACACAGGAAAACGTCCGTGCAAATTTCAGCTTTTAAAAAACACATCTGCCACACCTTTGGTGTCACCATTTCAGTCTGCTCGAAGCAAGGGCTCACTTCTAACAGGCCCAGCTCACAGGAGAACTGCAGCAGCCAATTTTTTTCCCCAAAATACACTGAGAACGTGTTTTCAGATCAAAACTGGCTCACTGTGCTATTAAGACACACTAACCAGCAGCTCACTGAATTACCCTGCAGAGTTTGCTCTCTGGAACCTCAGGCTGCAGTCAGAGATGCTCCTGTGCCTGCTGCAGCTCCAGGGTAAGGGCAATTCCAACCTGCTTCCACAGGAAACTACTACCTATAGCCTTCCCTAGGTAATCTTACCTGTTTTGACAATAACCAGCTGGAGTTCAGCCATTTTTAACAATCCCAAATCTTCCAACACAGATCATTTTCAGTGAGGAGAAGGGGAACAGCTGGAATAAAGTTCAGCTGCAGACCAAGAGCAGAGACTTTGTGTTTTCAGGGACTGTCACCGTGCTGGGTGAGCCCAGGATGCCTCTCTGAGACCCTCCTGCTCTTGCTCATGATCTGCTGGCTGAAGTAACCAAGACAACCAAGCCCAAATCACCCTTCTTTAACTCCAACAGCACTGAGCTACGCAGAGCTTTCCTGCAGGAAGGGAAAGCTAAAATAGAAATGTGAAGGACCGTGCAGAAACCAACCTGGTGCCAAGAATGGGTTCAGTGAAGTTACAGGTTGTGGTGGCTTAGACACCAGAGAATCCAGGTTCACCAGGGCAGCGTTGGGGCCCAGGAAGGACTCCGGGGTTTTCCGGGCTGCGCTTTGTTTGCCTGATGTCCCGCTCGAGTGCTGGGACTCAAAGAGATCAGGACTCGTGGTACCGCTGTGCTGAGATGGCAGAGTGGAACCTGATTCAGCTGCAACAACACAAAGGGACAAACCAAACTTCTGGTTAACCCACAGAGGCAGGCAGAGAGAACCCTGAAGTGTGTGAGAGCAGAAACGCTTTATTCTAGGTTTGTGTTAGTCAGGGCTCAGTGTTTCAGGCTGGTTACACCCTCTCAGCATGCAAGCAGGTCAGTGTTCTTTAGGAGAGCGTGAAGAAGCTACAGTCAGAGTTGCAGTGCTCTACTGATGGAATTCCCACAGCTTTGCTGCTCCAGGTGGGACTCACAGGCTCCAAGGAAAAGATACTCCAAAGCCTTGGCTTGTGCCCTTGCCCTACACCACTGCTGTGCCCTTCCTAGCTGGATTCCACCCAGGGTTTCTCTGTTGGGTTCAAAAGGCCCAGCTGTGCTTCAGGCAGAACCATCCTGAGAGCAATGGTACCACAGCACTGACAGCTGAGGGCTTGGCAGTTTTGATTTACTGACCAATGACCAGAGAAAAAGTAAATCAGAGTATTCATAAAAGGTATTTTCTCATCTTCCTACTGGAATTTACACATTTGAGAAATTCAGTCAGCATGGTTCTGGTTGACTCTCTGAGCATAAGCCCTGCTCCAAACATGCTGGACACTGGGAATTAAGAAGTCCAACAAATGTCTGGGTCAGTGCAGCGAAAGGTCACACAGTGCAATTCCATGGATTACAGTGCAAAAGGCCCATTCCCCACGAGTTCATGCACAGGCCAACATGGGAACAAGGAGCTTCTACTGCTGCATCATCACTTCCTTCCCTTTGTGAAAACTGATTTTTTTGTTCAATAAAATTTAAGAATAGAGACATTTGTTGCTGTGACTGTCACCCAACCTGTCCACATGCTAAGAATTTGATTCGTACCTGGCTTTTTGGAAGTTCGAAGTGTGTCAAATTCAGAAAAATCATCTTTAACTGTACCATTCAAATTACTGAAGAGGTCAAAAGATGTACTTCCTGTTCAAAACAACAAGACAGCCCTGTCATTAACACATCTTGGGTTGCATCGCACAGCTGATCCTCCTGGAAGCAATTCCTAACCCATTCCTGTTACCAAGAAGTCACGACAGGTTCCAGGGCAGCAGCTGGGAGTGCTCCTACTCTGAGCCAGGAGCTGGGAGAAGGAGAATGCCACAGAATTGTCCTTTCTGACAGTGTGAAACAACTAAATCAGAGCAGTTTGCTTTTAGATCAGTGTAGGGCACACCTGAGCATGCTGGGGTTTGGCTGATTGAGTGTCTGCACTAGAGACAAGCAGATCTTGCTGTGGAAGGAGAGAACAGAAATGGATTTACAGCCTCAACTATCAAGTGTTAATCAGCCCTCAAGTAAAACACCACCAGTGATGATTTCACTTTTGCTTCCCAAGTGGAAAGGAGGAGGAATGCCATAGCAAAGGTTGTGGAGATGGTAAAGCCCCGTTAGCTGAAGCACCAGCACTCGCCCAGAGTTTGCAATCAGTAAAACATCACCATTTCAAAATGTGGACACACTCTTACCTCAGATTGGAGGCATAAAAAACACACCTAAATGACCAGCAATCACACTCCTGAACAGCTTTAAGGTTTGTGTGGGCATTTTTAATGAGCTGAAACGTTTTCTTAATTTAGTTTTAACCTTCCACACATTTCAAGCAAAAAGAGCACAAGATGATAAACTCCAAGAGAAGGAGTGAAGATTGAATATAAAAACAATACTTATCAAGAACAAAGAGCCACCATAGTTAAAGGCTCATTTCACACTGCTCCAGTTACTGCCCTTTGCCCAGGGAAAAGCTGCTTAGACAACTTTTTGCAGCACTCAGATTCCTTTGTCTGTTGTGTAGTGGGATGAATGACGAGCAGAAAATGAATTTTGGATGCTTTTAGCCACGGTGCCAATATGAAAATGCCAGGTATTAACACTCATCAAGGTTGCATTAGTTACAGAGCATGAACAGACAATTACAGCAGCACCTTCTGCATCTTTACCAGGGCTCAGGGAGGGTTTCACACCCTCAGTCTGAAGGAACAAACCTTCATTTGCACCTCTAAAAGTCTCCTCCGAGCTCCAGGCTGCTCAACCTGTCAATCTACATCTGCAGAGCTATCCATCTGCAGAGCTATTTATCATAAGGAAAGGTGAAATTAGAGTATCATTCATTGCCAGAAATTAAGTTCTTGTCCAATTAAAGATAAAACCCAAGAGCAGCAGCAGTCCCAAGTGCTCAGCAGGAAGCCACAAATACCAGGAAGAGACGTGTAAGGGACAGAGCACAAAGCAGCACCACGAATTCAGAGCTCTAAGTCGGAATAATTACATTTAAATTTCTTTTTCCTGCAGGTTATTACAACTCCCCTTTTACTTTGCAGACCAGTTCTGCCAATTGTTCAGCTTCTTTGAACCACACAATGCAAGAAAATCATTTAGACTTCTCATTACTCAAATAACATGGATATGGGATGAGACCGTTGCTCACCAGAAGTAGAGAGAGGTTTGTTTGCAGGTGCTGATCCCCAAGGATCCACAGAAGATTTTGCTGCAGTAGAAGATGGCTGAGCAGGAGCCCAAGGGTCCACATTTTTGGACAGAGGCTGAGCTGTGGATCCTGCTGGTGCTGCCCAAGGGTCAACGGAAGCAGCTGGTTTGGCACCTGCAAGAAGAATCAGCAGGAAGAGCAGTGAGTCCAGCTCCCCTTTGGAAAGCTTTCCCTGGAGATTGACCCCTCTCAGGAGCCTGTACTCCCAATTAATCCTGAGCCTAAATGGGAGCAGCAGCTCAGCACCAGGAACACTGCTAACTCCCAGCACTCGTGTCACACACTCTGAACAACAACGAGCACCAGGAAATTCTGAGCAAGGCGCCGGAATAAACAATTCCCCTCTCTGAACCTGAATACAAATACCTGCACTTCCAACAAGAAAATAAACTTGCCTTTATTACTGACGTTGCCACCACAAGTGACAATCCCTGGCTGGAGGTGACCTAAATCACAGGGTCTATTTATGAGCTCAGGGGAAAGTGAGTTTATAAAAAGCCCCAAGGTAAAAGGTATGAGACACACAACATTAACCCTTGAACAAAGGAATCTGTAAGATTCAAAGGGAACGTTTTCCAGCTCTTTTAACCATACTGCTATTTTATAAAAATATAATCAGCTTCCCTGAGCCAGCTGTGCTTTTTTATCCCCATTTCTAAGCACTCCTGACACACATCTAAGCTGCCCACTGATACCCCTTTTTTTTTTTTTACCCAATGCCTGTATATTCAGGGTTCTCATTTTTACTGGAAGATGCTGACAACTCCTCATTCCTACAAATTCAGTCACCAAAGGTTTAATTCCCAAATGAGGATTTTATAACCCAAGAGCAGGACACAATCACCCACACGTAACAACTCTTATCTTTAATATCCTGTGGGTTTCAAGTTACAACTGAGAATTATTTTAGCTTTTAAAACACCATTCAACCCCCCAGCACCCCAATATTCCTGTAAACCAACTGAATGCTGCACACAGTGGCACAAATTCCAACTGAAATTTTGGTTTTTGTTTCATCAGCTGGCACGTGGCCGCTACAGCTCCAGAGCAGGAAATACCAAAACTCTCCAAGGAAGCCCCACTATTCCCACACCAGTACTTACATTTCCTTTATCTGCCCCCAGTGCTGAGTTAGGAGCAATGCCACACTAGTGACAGCATTTCCCATCAACAGCAGCTTCCCAAAATGTCCTTTCTTTCCTAAAGGGAGCGCCCGAAATGAGAGCGCTCGGGAAGATCCCTTCCCGGAGCTTCCAGCAGCTCCACAGAAGCACCACAGCACCGGCAGGATTTGGGAAATGCAGTTCCATGAGCCACTCTTTTATCAGCAAATTCATGAACTTGCATCTTCGAGACTATCCCTGGGAGAATCCAGCAGGCTGGAAGCAGGGCTTGTGCTGTGGCGTAAGAAAGTTGGGTAGCGCTGAGGAAACGCTACAGCTGGAACTGGTACAGGGAAAATCCTGTCAGAGGATGACACATCAGGCAGGAGATGTGAGGACACATGGATTTCGGTTGGTTTTAACCATGGAAAAAAAAAATCTGGGCTTTTTCTCAGTTCCTATCACCAAAAAAAACCAACCAGGTGACACTTGGAGTGATGACCTGGCAGATGGCCCAGGAGCTTTGTAGGTGCTTTTAATGCCATCATGAGCAGGGAAAAAAACCCAAACAAGGCATTTCATTATTAAATTTCCAATTTTTCATCAGGAATCTGACGGTGGTGTGTGGAATGCAAATGACTTTGAAGCACTTTAGAGGAGAGGTTGTAGAATCACCAGCCTGAAGCAGAACTGACAGAACAAAGCTGTCAATCTTCATGGAAAAGCTTCCATTTGCACTGAAAGTCCCTGCCCTTTAAAAAAGTCAAAAATTCCAACAAAAAAATAGATCCAGCTCCAGTTCCAAGTGTGAGGAACCATCCACTTTCTTATCAAAGGAGTAACTCCTTGGACAGGCTGTGGCTGACCCAGACACCAGCCCACCACACAGGCAGCAACACACACAAAAGAAACACACAAAACTTTGGCTTAGCTGCTCTTTAAAATGTGAAACACTGCATCTTTCCCTTTAGAAACATTCCACGGATTTAGCATCAAAATCCTATGGAACAGTGAATATTTTAAATGGCAACCTGAATTTTTCTGTCTGCTGTAAAAAAATCTCCATTTAAACCATTTAATCCTTTTGCTTCTGATCATACACAAACACATCACAATTCCCTAGGAGCAGTTAAGGACATGATAATTCAGATCTATGGCCTTCCTAAGCTCAGCACCCTGCCTAAACATTAGATTCTGAGAAGAGTCTAAACCCATGGCACTGGTGTGTTCCACAGCAGTGAAACATGAGCATCCTGCCTGTGTGAGACACGTTGGTTTTGCTGTACGAAGACAACAGAAGTGCCACTTTTCTGTTTCTCAGGATTCAAACCGCACACACAAAAACCCAACTGCTTAAAAAGAGTGCAACTTCCATTGGTCTCTGCCTGGGAATGAGCTGAGGAATTTAATGGAATGACTCAAAATGGACTAATACACAAAATGGACATCAAGGAACTTCGAAATGCTCAACATTAAAAGGCAAAACCTTTTAAATCCCATGGTTGCTGGAAGTCTTCTCTTACCAAACGATTGCCACGGGTCAGAGGCAGGGGCTGCAGCCGTGGATCCTCCCCAGGGATCCGTTTGGTTCGAAGCAGCAGCAGCAGCAGGAGGTCCCCAGGGCTCCGTTTTGGGCGGGGCCGGTGTTGAGGAGGGCAGGGCATCCATCAGGTCCAACAAAGTGGTGTGCTGAGGGCAGGAAGAAGCTGAGCTTTACTCAAGAGCATTGGCAGGCTGAAGTACAAACCCGTGAGAGTGAAGAAGCAATTTTTTTTTTTTTTCCTTTTACACGCCTGCATTGACTAGTAGTTCCAAATTTAACCCACATGGAAGAAGCTTTAAGCTATACAACAAAGCAAACCCAAAAGCATAAAAGAGCTCAGTATTAAGCTAGTTTGTGTTACTGTATTTCAGCTTTTGGCAGCGTAACCGGGAATTTCTTAGGCGAAGGCACTACCTCCTTCTTTTTGGGAATTTTAATTGTGTCTCTGCGACTCTCCTCCAGAGCCATCTGTAATCTCAGATCGTCTCCGCGTCTGAGGCGCTCCTCCTGCAAAGGAAATCAACACTGGTGATATAGACCATGAGCCTGCACTGAGCTGCTGCTCCCTCCAGGGCTCCAACCCTGCCACCCTGTGCACCACAGGGCGATGTTTTGGCTGGAATTTCGACATAACACAAATGAGGGAAAGGAGTTTTCCTGTGATTCCTGCCTCAGGAGCACCCTGACCCTGTGATCACGACAACTTCCAGTTCGCTGATTGGAATTTACCATGCTGTTGTTTTATTCCTAATGAAACATTCTTTCCAAAACTCAGTTAGAAACACCATGGAACTTCAAGTGAACAACCCGTTTTTAAATTGTCATAATGGTTTTTCAGCATTCAAATCACCACTGAAGGTTGTAGGGAACTAAACTTAAATTTCCCTGGCTTTTGTTCACTTCCCTCCACACTGGTGCAAGATCCACCAAGGGAATCAAGTCTTGCCAACTCCATGTGTAATTTGAAGGTTTAAACATCTGTAACTGCAATGTTTATGCCACATTCAACTAATTTAAATATCTTTGCTTGCATCATGTCTCTCTGAAGTTGACTAATCCCCCAGCTGGTACTTCCCTTGTCATTTTTGAAGCTACTTCAAACACTTAGATTCTGATTTATATTTTCATTCCCTTTATTGCCCAGTAATGATAAAGTTTACTGGGTGGTAGTTTCCCTTTCTAAGCACTCATGCTTAACATACAGCTGTAAACTAAATTGTCACAGGAAGCTGCTAAAATATTACAGGCACTCAGCAAGGCTGACTTGAATTTTCACTCAGAGCTGAGATTCAACTTCATTATATATGAAATGCAGTAACTTTAATCACATTTACTCCAAATTCAGAACAAAGCTTTTAAGAATTAGCACAGTAGCATAACCCAGGTGATAGGTCATGAGTCAATTTACTTTAAACCAAGTTTTTTTATACATTCTGGTACTTTGTGTCAGGTCACCCTCCTGTTCCAGACACTCCCACCAAAAGAAACAGACCGTTCCAAATTCCACTGGAATCAGAATTCACTGACATTAATGAAGGTTTTCAGGACCAGTCATGTTTTCAGCTCTTCCTAACTGAAAACATCTTCAGTAATGTGATGATTAACATCCTCCCACACAAAGTCTTCTTGCAAAATGACTGTCATCTTCCACTAGTCTCAACAGCTTGGAGGCTGAAGTTACTTTAAAAAGAGATTTAAAGAATAAAAATAATAATAAAAAATAAAAAAAAAAATCACACAAGAGCAACATCTTCCAAATTGGCCTTTCTCACTCCCCTTATTCCACCTGGAGCAAAGCCAAGCTGCCATTGAAAAAAAAACCAAACCAATAAACCAGGATTGCAATCTCGAGTCTCAAAGCATGGACACTTTGGAAAACCTACACGGGCACCGACCTGCTCCGCCACCTCCCGGCTCATGGCCAGCGCCAGCTGCAGCTGCAGCTCCTCTTCCCCGCTCGTCTGAGGCCGGGCCTGCTCGAGCTCCGAGGAGACTCGAGGGGATGTCGCTGTTGGGAGACAAAACCCAGCACGTTCAGCACAGCAAACAGCAAAAGGAGGGCTCAGGGTCGGTTCCTGCACCCCATTTGCACATGTTCGGTCTCAAAGCTCCCTCAGGGTCAAGAGACGAAGCTCCTGCCAAGGCTGGGGGGGACAGGCCAGGACAATTTAGCTCTGAGGATAATTTAGCTCTGCAAGACAGTCCAGCTGCTTTAAGGGAAAATATTCCTGGAATACAAAGTCTTTTTGTGGGGCTGTGATATCAAGAAGTACCTGCAGCTCATGCTGGACATACCCTGAGTGTATCAGAGCTCCAGGGGCAGGACACTGACTTAAAAACGCACAGAATTCATTGCCGAAGAAAACATTTGTGGGTATTTCTTACATCTTCCAGTGTCAGTAAGGATCTGCTGGGAGTGGGCCAATATCAGGGTAAAATTGGATACCACCCACTTTTCTGTAAAATAATACAGTCTTAATGGGAAGATAAAGAACTATTCTTAACTGCTGAGCAGGCTCGGGGACAAACAAGCCAGCTATTCAGACCCCAAATTTACACAAATACAGGATCATTCTCTGTTAAAAAAAAGAGTTTGGTAAATGGGTTGGGGGGTGTTGTTTGGTTCCTGGGGTTGGCTGGGGTTTTTTTTGGGGAAGGTTTCTATTAGCTGGTATCTCCCCCGCTCCTCATCAAGGAACAGTCAAGCTTGACAGCTAAAATATGCAATTTCTCAATACACAAACCATCTTTTAGTGATGTTTTCACTCCAGGAGCATGTGAAATCCCCATCCTACACCACTAGTAGGTTTAGCACTATACAGTAATTAAACCATTTTGTGCTCACTCTCTCTCAGACAATTCTTTAGCATCCAAATCATTCACACAGAAATTTTATCTCACTTCGGCACCGAAGTTTGTATTTAGTGGCTGGAATGATGATTAGTTTGGCAAAATATATATTGACATTTAATACATTTAACGGAATGTTTCAAACTAGCACGTCAAGCTCGAAGAAATCAAGTTTCTTCCTACCAGGTGACCTGAGCATGTGAAAACGAAACTGCCATACTCAGCTTGAAAACCACTTTTTCATCACTGCTTTAATCCTCCCAACATTTCCCAGCCTTGTCTCTCCTTAAGTTTCAGGCCCAAATGACATCGCAAAACAACAAGTGGAACTTTCTCATCCAACAGGCCAGCAGGAAGGTGACTCTCCATGAACAAGGAATGACCTTTCCTCCTTCCCACCACACCCTGAGGTGCCATCCCACCCCCCTCTGCTTCTAAAGGCACAAATTAATTTATAACCCACAATGATTCTTCCACATTGTGCTGATCCTGAAGCTCTCAAGCCAACCTTACTTCAATAAAGATGCTACTCATACCTCAATTCTATTAGGTTTTCAAATTTTCTCATATAAAATAATTAAATTTAGCCTGGTTGATGAGTCCTCTCTGCTCCAACAGTCACTGCCAGGCTCTCCAATACAGCATATTAAAAATGTGATGATTAAAGCATGTGATAATTCCCAGCCACTCACCTAATATAGGTAATAAATTAGCACTAATTCTAATCATTCCAATCCGAAATGGATGATTTTAAAGCAGAACAGAGGTGGAAACACTTCCCTCTGGAGCCCAGAGAATGTTTTATGTTCATCTTTGCCAAAAGAAGATTGAGCAGTTTATGGTTGTTAAATACCTCAGGCTTGCAAATACCAGAGAGAGAAAAACTATTTCAGATAAAGGGGCAAGAATTAAAGGTATAAATTTGCCATAAATAGATTTGAGATACAGATGGAGAAGAGCAGTTTTCCAGCAGGGATTAGAGAAGGAAAGAGTCCTAACTGGTTTAAAAACAGAGCCTGGGACAAATGGGACACCAGCAGAGTCACCTGAGAACAGATGGCACCTGGACAAGGAGCAGGGAGGAACCTTCTGCTCCGCTGGGCTTTTAACTGTGGGGGGAAATGGGATTTCCTGCATTTCCTGCATCCCAGCTTTTCCATCTCTGCTCACATAACTGCATTCCACAACAACTAAGAACGTGATGGCAGAATGACGTTAGAATGATGCAAAATGGGTTAAAGTCCATAGCTCTTCCTCCCATTTCTACATGAACACACTGCCCAGTTGCATTCCTGCCCGGAAAAGCTGGAAGAAGCAGGGATTGCATCCCACTCCAAGCCTTTCCCTGGCTCTCCACTCCCAGCTGTGCATGGGAAGGGCTGGCTTTGCTTTGGCAGGCAGCTCCATGAGCTCACAGCTCCCAGCAGATCCCAACAGCCAGCGGCTCTGGGATCCCCACACGGACAGTACGGGGTCACACACACACAGATTATTCCTTCTCACTTTCAGGCTTTCCAGCAATTCATTCTACTTGCTTTCATTAACTCTAAAAGGTATTTCCAGCTCTTTTTTACTTTTTTTTTAGAAAAGGGAAAAATGTCCATTTGAAGTTCTTCCTTGGGCCTCAATGAAAAAACAAACTATAGGAATGTTGCTGTTTTCCATGTGAGCCTCTGCAGTGTTATAAAACCATCCACACTAAAGAGCTGCCAGCACTTTTTTTTTTTTTTTTTGGAAAAAGGATTAAAGGAAATTCAAAACACTGTTCTTGGGAGTAACCTGACAAGTTCTATCTGAAATTCCCACAGTCCTATGACCACCCTTCCATATGGGCCTCATCCTGCTCTAAGGTTAGAATTCCCAGGATCCAGCAGAAAGGTTATTGCCTTAGTAACAGGATGGTGCCACACAAAGCATCCCTTATCCCCCAGCACATGACAGTTAACTCAGATGTTTATGTAAGATGGGACTCAACAGATCAATTCTGACCTGCTAAGCCCTGCTTTGTTGGGAATTTGGAGATCCCACTCCCTGCAGGCTGCCCAGGAGCAAATCTGTGGGAATCTGCTCCCGCAGGGAGCACTGGGCCTGGCTGCTCGGCAAGGAAATCATCTCCAGCCTCAATTAATCACTAAAGCAGGATTCTGCTCCACCATCTGTGCCTGGGCCAGGGTTGGACATCTCTCAGACACATCTATTGATAATTTCCTATATTTTGGCTCTATTAAAAGGCTTCTGTAGCTGGCTATAGATCTGGCTGAGTTAAAGTGAAATACAGGACACAGAGAGCAGAGCCTGCACTAATAATAAAAATCAGACTCTGCATTTTCATTCCGAAGCCTGTGCTTGGGTTTTGGGGCTGGTTTTGTTATTTGTGATTTTTTTCTTTAGTGTCAGGCTTCCTAATTTGCAGGTGGAAGAACAGAACAGAATTCACTGCTCAGTCACATCTGTTCAGAAAGAAAAGCTGCTTCCTCACTCGATCAGTGAACCGACAAAAGGTGGACAAAACCAAAAGTGACTTGAAAAATTAAAACAATATCAAGGTATGGACTCAGAAATCAACAGCAATTCCCTTGGGAGATCCCATCTGTCAGTCTTCCAGTGAAAGACCACTCAAATAAAGATTAGATAATTTTAAAAAGCCAATCCAGCCTCTCAAATGATGGAAAGACAAGTGCAAACTGCTAATCTAGAAGGAATTGTGTAATCTACCTTTCCCATGGCAATTAAGGAGTCTTTCAGGTACAAGGAGAGAGTCGATAACACTGATGAATGTGACAAGGTGGAGCTGCTCAGCCTTCCTCCAGGATTCTGATTGCACTGAGCAGAGTGAGAACTTCTGAAATTCATTTAACACTCCACAAATCCATCAGATTTGTTTTGTTGAGAGCATTTTTCTCTCAGGTGATCCCTACACCCACAGGAATGGACACAGTTGGATAATTCAGTGTCACTACAGGAGTCTGGATACACCAGTGGCACCTCCCACCTTCACTCTCAGCACCAGAAAAATAAATGTACGATGAGAGGATTTAATCAAGCTGTCAAATGACATCTGACAGGAGTCTGCCACATTCCTTCAACACCTCAAACTACGGGAATTCTCCACACTGTTCAGCCAGAGTCATTGCTGGGTGATATTCCCTATATTCCCTGACTAAAGATGGAAGAGCAGGGATGTGCTCCAACCCGCAGAGATGCAGAACAGATTATTAAAGAAATAATTATTACATAAAAAACAAACCCTTTAAAAACAGGAGCATTCTGAATGGAGCAGAGTTCCATGAGAAGCTGTGGCTGCCCCATCCCTGGAATGTTCAAGGCTGGAGCAACCTGGGATAGTGGAAGGTGTCCCTGCCCGTGGCAGGGGGTTGGGACAAGATGAGCTTTAAGGTCCCTTCCAAGCCAAACCATTCTGGATTTTATAAATTTTCTATTGTGTCAAACCCAAAATAGCAATTCCTCTGAATTATTTTCTACTCCAAGCAAAAGGGGAGACAAAACTGACACAGATGAGTGAACACAAACTTGCTGAGGCTTCACAAAACGGGTTTTAAATAACGAGTCAACTTAACATGAATAATCACTGGAAATATTAGAACTCATTAATTCAGCTACAGCAAATTGCTCCCAGGATTTTTACAGGTTCGGGTTAAAGACTTGGCATTTCCCAAGATCCATAAAAGCCCTTTCCAGTGCATCTTTCTGCATCTCCTCTCCAGCAGGCTCTGAGCACAATGAACCTGAGCTGAGCCCACCTCAGGCAGTGCTGCTGAAATCAGGTCACACTGAGCTGTGTTTGTGTCACTGAAATCAGGGTATCCATCCCGTCCCATCCCTGCTTCCCAAACCCTCCTGGAGCACAGGGGAAAAAAGGAAGAATGTGGGCACAACCCAAAATAACACCAGGATGTCCCGGCTTGGGCATAACAGGATTGGATCTCTTAAAAAGCGTGGCCTCAGTAAACTTGGTTTTAAAACACGACCAGCGTTTGCCAGGCTGGAAGAAGCATCCCAGCTCAAGCTTAAGAAGTCTAAATTAAGAACATCCTACTTTTCCCCGTGCAGCCATAAATCCAGAATCCTATTTAAGTGGTCACTGGCAGCTGGAGATGAAACAAGGCCAGGAACAAGAGGCTGAAGTTTTTGAAACTGGGTGACAAATGTCAGGCAAAAACCCAATTATTTAGACCCAAAGGCAGATTAGGAGTGAGTGACTATTGCTCCCAAAGATTTTAAATATCCATCTTATATCCCTTTCTCTCCCCAGCAGGTTTATTTTCAGCACCACACAAGAACATTTCCTTAAGGTGAGATAAAACGTGATATCAGATTTGATGCAGCTCCACAGAATTTGCACATTTTCCAGAATAAATAAGAATTATGCATTTTGTCATGGAATATTTAAACAGCTCCTAATCTGAGTATTAACTGTCCCTGGTTTAAAGGTGGAAGATAAAACCAACTGTTCCCAGTACGTCAGAAATTGCTGACAAGATGGAGGTGGGGAGGAGCTTTATTTTTGCTTTTTGCTTTTGAGTATCTCTCCTGGCTTCCATTTACAGGTTATGAGACTGGGTAGGAAAAAAAATACAAATACTTTTACAACTCACATGCCATAATGTGCTCCCTGGAATCATCCAAGCACAGAGATCTTCAGGGCCACCGAAGCCATTACGGCAAAGCTTTGGGGGAAAGGGTTTTACTAAAAATGATCAAGTTGCACTATTTCATTTTGCACAGTTTCTAAAGGACTTCTGGAGATGAAATGAAAATATTCACAAGGAAACGGAAAAATTTCCTTATTTGCCAGTGTCTTGCCTGCAGCAGTGAGGGATGATTGGACATCAGTCAAGAGATCCTTTTTCACCCTGAATTCTCTCACACTACACAGGGTATCAATATTGCTTTTGTTTTGTCACAAAGGATAAACCTGGGACACAAAAAACAGCAGCTCTTTAAGAAAACCCCTTCTGGCTCAACATCAAGTAAAAATCCAGTTGTTCCCATCCAAACCTACACAGGTTGTGAAGCTGGAGACAAGCAGGAGTTTGAGCAGAGTTCAGTCAGTGCTGTCTGTGCAGTGCAGCTGATTCAACATCCTCAACAATCTGACCCAAAAAGGCTTCACTGACTTAGCCAAAATTGCACTTTTAGTCCCTGAGAGGAGAGCAGAGAGATCCCTCACGCCAGTCCAGCATCCACTGGAAGTTACTGCTCCCTGGAGGAGTAAGCACCACACTCCTTCAGCTCTTTCTTCTGCAAGAAGGCATTAAAAATGAGATTTTATAACCCAACATAAATTCTTCAAGGAAGGGGAATGAATTCTGCAACCCCCACCCATCACTTCTAGAAGGAACACGAGTAAAACGTGCTAAGAGCAAACCACTGAGGGATGAAACATTTCCTGCAGTGATGTTGGCAAAAAGGCTCTCCCACTCTCCCAAACTTTATTTCTGTTTGCCTGGTAAGAAGACGTGCTAAACATTTAGCAAAGAGGGTGGATGGACATTTTAAGGAGGCAAATCTCATGCTGTAGATGGCAAATCTAAATGTCTCTGATCTCTTCTTCAAAGGCTCAGAGGAATGAAAGAGAACTCTGCCAGAATATACAGAGCAGCAACAGCATCTTAGGGATGTTCTAAGGGGAGTATTTCCCAGGAGTGAAGCAGAACTTCATTCCTTTTACAGATTTTTTTTCTGAATCCATATTTTCAGCACAAAAGAAGGGTATAATATGAAAAAAAAAAAAAACACACGATGGATACAACCTCCTTCACTTTAAATAATGAAAAGCATCTTTTCCATCAAATTTAGCAGGCACAAGACTAACCCTACATTTATGTAACAGATTAAATGTCTGGATTTTAATGAAACTCCTTCCTCGTTTCCTGGGATAAAGCTCTTCACAGTTTCCCAATATCAGAAGGACTTAGCACAGCTGTTCTGGAAGGTGCTGGTTTGCTTTGCTCTACTCAATTAAACCAGACATGAAACATATTAAAACCTCAAAATACACAAACTGACAGGCACCTGGATTTTTGCTGATCCAGAGTGAAAAAAGTCCAGGAGAGTTGGAACAGAGGAAGAACCGAGAGGGGGGGTAAAAAAGCCTGAGATTTCTAAAGCTTCTTATGGGGTGAGGGAAAAAAAAGCTTAAGGAATCATTATCTCCAAAGCAATCCTGCCACGGGAGACACACAGGGGAGCGGGAGCAGCCAGTAAATCCACGCTTTGGAACGCTGAGAGCACAGCCAAACTCACTGCTTCTCCCATCAAAATTCCTAAAGCGTCCGAGGAACAATTCGGGGACACGCCCTGCATTGCTCAGTCCTGCTGTGAGGAATAGTTTGGAGCCTCTGGTAGCATTTAAGATGCCAAACAATAGTTCCAGGCATTAATTAAACTTGGGGCTGGTGGAGCAATAACCCTGTGAAACCCAAGGTGTGCTCAGCATACCTCAGTCACTTATTTCAGCCCACCAGCACAAGTTAAAAACAGTATTTCAAGCTACCTCTAAATTAAGAATTTTTGTTGTAGTCGACAACAATCTACAGATCTGAAAAGAAAAAATATTGTATATTGTTACCTCAATAATAACAAGTTTTTCTTTAAAAATTCGCAGTGCTCACACATGGTTATTATAGAAAAACTATATAAATATAGAAAATACAGATAGAAATAAGATTATTACAGAAAAAAATTAAGATGTTTGTTATACTGCTGCTATTTAAAAGACAAGATCAAAAATTCTCATACCTG
The DNA here is from genome assembly GCA_013397975.1 of Machaerirhynchus nigripectus. Taxonomy (NCBI): domain Eukaryota; kingdom Metazoa; phylum Chordata; class Aves; order Passeriformes; family Dicruridae; genus Machaerirhynchus; species Machaerirhynchus nigripectus. Next base: position 357,216 of record VZRQ01011181.1, read on the forward strand.
GAAACCTTCACTCACATTTTTTGCACCATGCACCCTAAAAATAATTCTTTTTGGAAATAAAGTATTTTCCTGCTCCTCCATAGCTTTAAACAGAGAGAGATGTTCTCCATCCTGGTTTGATTTTCCTGCTATCTCCTCCTGAAAATGTCAGCAGGGCTGACCCCACTCATGGATTTATGATTTAAGAAGAACTTTGGGACCCAGGACATGACAAACTTCAGATTCCTAAAACTGCTGCTCAATGGTTTCTCCACCCTGGCTCAGTTACAGCCCTCCACACACTCTAAACATTCATTTAAAGAAAAGATTTTCCTTCAGAATTAGACCACAACCACTGACATTCCAGCCAAAGCAGCTTTCATCAGATCATTACTTACATTAAGGAGGATTTAGTGCCAAATCAGGCCTCTTCCTAACATGACAGGGAGTCCCCCCAAGCAGTTGTGGAAAGAATTTGTTCTTCCCACATCACTGTATTCATCTTTTAAGAATGAAGTACAATATTTAGTACAGACACTGACACACCAAATACTGAGAATATAAATATTTAAATACAGATTCAAAGCATTCCTCCTCCAAGAACTGCTGAGTAAGCAATAAAGGGAATTAAACAGCAGCATTGTTGCCAAAGTACAATAGGACCAGGGTAAAGCAGCAAAATTATCCAGGAAATATTCTGTATTTCTTATTTATTCTTAATCCAAGGCCACGCTGGACGGGACTTGGAGAACCCTGGGATAGTGGAAGGTGTCCCTGCCCATGGTGGGGGGGTGGAATGAGATGCGCTTTAAATTCCCTCCCAACACAAATCATCCTATGATTCCATACTGAACAAAAAGAACACATTTTCAAGCCCTCCTTTTAAAACCAGAAACAAACAGAAAAACCCCTTCACACCCTCCTCATCACATCAAACACTGGAACACGTTCACAAGAGCAGCCTGGCAACGCTACCTTTGGGAACTGACAGTAAACAAGGGCTTTTTAAATCAATTTCCGTCACCACACACATCCTCTCCAAAGCAAATATTTAACCAGGCATCTGAAGAGACATCAATACCATGGAGCAGATCCACAGAGATCCCAGATCCCAGCCCCTCACAGGCAGCACTTCCACTCTCCCAAAGGCACCATTCGCTCCCACCTCCAACAGCAACTCTTGGAAGAAAAGAAGTAAGCCTTTGGGATGTGTCCGCCTGTACTTACAGCCATGGTAGGATGCTGGGGATCCTCCAGACTTTCCATACTCCTGCTCCGAGTAGCTGGTGGATAGGTTGGGCTGACTGGAGCCTCGGCCAAAGGTGATCTGGTTGCTGCCCACCCCAGTGGCCACCTGAGCCATGCGTTCTTTGGTCTTCAGAGCTTGGGCCCTCTCTGTCTTGAGGCGCTCGTCGTCCTTCAGAAGGGACACCAGCTGCTTGGATTTCTCCCTCACGTTGATGCCCTGGTCTTTCCCATCTCGATCAATGTACTGAAAATCTTTCAACGTCTGGATAGCAAAAATATTCTCTTTACACTGCTGGGCCACCCTCTCAGACCCAGTTTTAATCAGGTAATCTAAGAGAGTGAGGGCCTTGTACACATGTCGCCAGTTCTTGCCGTGGTCGTTCAGTCGTTTCCAGATCATGCTCATAATTTCAGAAAAGGCCACAACATTGTAGGTCAGATCTGCTATTTCAGTCATTAGTGAACTGGAAGGACCCCAGGGGTCATTCGAGGTCGCTTCCCGAACTTTTATTTCGGCCTCTGAGTAATTGTTCACAATGTTCTTCATCTGCCGTCTGATAGACGAAGTCGTCATTTTTATTTCCCTTTTTACCAAGACAGATTCCAGAACACAAACAGCAAAGGGCTAAATTTGCTCTTCTAGGAACGTTTCTGAACTGCGAAGGCTCCGTATCAGTGGCTTATTTGTAACACGTTCCACTACAATCATTTCCTCTCCTCAAGAGAATGACACGAGAAAATGAAAATCATGACCTGAGTGAGGAAAGAAAACAAAGCAGGTTAGCTGGGTCTGATTGTTCCTGCACAGCCACCAAGCCACACACACTAGGGAGAAATTTTCCTAGATTAATTTTTTCCTCCTTGAATTTCTTCTGATTTTGAAAACAGCTTGTTCTTCTCACGAGTCACATTAAACATTTAAAATTAAAAAGTGCTGAAGTGCTGAGCAAAACAAAAGCAAGAAGACAATCACGCCGATACAAAGGCAAAATTTTAAAAGCAAACCAGAACCGAAGTCCAACCTGGAGACTTAGTTTCCAAAGTAAAACCTACCTAGAATTTTGAATTACAGAAATTACAGAGCTCAGATGAAACCACATGAGAAATTCCATGTTTAGCAGCTTCCCTCTAACAGTAGGAATCTGCATCCAGAGAGAACGACCAAACTTCCTAAAAATCAACCAAGCAATTTCTGAAACCCTGGATAAGTTTAAAGCACTCTCAGTCTCAGGGCAGAGATCCTGTGGCCCAACACATTCCAACTCAAGGTGACCTTTCATGATAAGCAGATTAGAAGGAATTTTTTTTTTCCCAAATGCATTTACTTCGTACATTTGACAACACTCAGCACATCCATGGTTTCTGCTCTGTGTGTCTTTCGCACAGCACAGAAGAATTTTTAATTATATGAGAATGGAATTGTAAAGCCAAAATGATTGGCAAGAAAGGCCAAGGACAAGCTGTGGAGCTGGAAAGCTGTGTTCAGTTCTTTAGCTAAGGTCACTGTTTCAAGTAAACAGAGGCCTATTAAGCTTTGGAATAAATTACTCGAGCAAAGCAGCAGATTTGCCATTACATTAACACAGAACAGCCCTGAGAGTCACCAGTTGCACAAACACTGAGCAGGGACTCAGGAACTGAACTGGCCACATTCACAGGGACGCCCATTTCAGATGTCCTTTAATAATGTTCCTCCAAACACTCCCAAGAACCAACCCCATCCCTTACAGGGACACTGGAGACAAGGAAAGCACAGATTTCAAGCCTGACATTGTTGCCGTTCTTCAAATTACTACAGTGCCGTTTGGAATGAGAGCAGAATTCAGTGTCAACACAGGTTTATAATGACCTTTTTTTAGCATAAAGACATATTCCCTTCCTTGGAAACCTTTCTGGGCAGGTTAAACTACCACAGAACACACCTAATGAGTTGTTTTATTTTATCTTCTTCCACTAAAGTGGATTTTTGGCAGAATAAAAACCTCTTACGACACGATGGAAGATTAACTTTGAATGAGATCAACACTAAACTTCAGGTAAACTGCATCCTCCTGGTGTCCTCCCCGATATTTAGAACCAGCTGTAGGACAGTGTCCATCTGCTGGCAGATGGCTCAAAGCAACAGGAATAAAAAGGGGCATCTCCCAGGACATTTAAGTTCTGGGTGTAACAAACCCAGAAGTTGAAAATGTTGACCCTACATAAGCATTCCACGACTGCTCCTTCCCTCTGGAAGTTTACATTGCCCAGATCTGTTGGCTCACGTGCCCCTGTGATCACTCTCTAATACGTGACTTGTAAAAAGTGAGGCAATGATAAAAATTAAATAGAAAAAGCACAACATACATCTTATTTAGCCTAAACCATTTCTTTTTGCCAAGAATGGGTTAAGGCAAGTTCCCAGCCAAGCTGAAACCAGTTATCCAGGAGATCTGGATGTTCACACTGAACTGGGAGCAGGCTGCAGGCAGGAGCTCCTTCAGCTGGCAAAGCTGGAGGCAGCTGAGGATCCAAGTGCCAGGGGAATCATGGACACAATCCTGATGATTATATGGATCCCAGAGCAGAAGAATCCGATCCCCCCAATAAAAACTGAGCTTTTTCAACCAGAAAAGCAGTGAATAACATGAAAAACCAAACCCAGGAGAACTACAAAACCTTCTAAACCAGCTGGATAAAAAGTCCACCAAGCCTGATATCCTCAGACACAAATCCTTGTGCAAAGAGCACGAGAAAGAAACATTTACATGCCCCTGTCTTGTGTTATCAGCAACTTGGACACCTTGGAGGCAGCAGTGGGCACACTGGGCCTCTCCCAACCCCTCCAGAGTTGAAGGTGACCTGAGTCACCCTCAGCAGGTACAAACAGTGTCACGGTGACCACGCTGAAGTAACAACTCCTTCAGTTTTCTGAGAGAGAACACATCACCTTGAGCTTGTTTATGTCCCTCGTGGTTTTATAGGAATTGGCCAACTCCTTCTGAGCTGAGATCTCCTGAAACACAGACTACTTAGAAGCTTCTCGGTATCTCCATCATCCCTGTGGTCTTTCCATTCACAGATTACACTCCCGTGTCTTGGGATACAGAGAGTTCCCAGCACTCTGCATTTCACATTTGGCAGCAACAAGAGTTTGTACCACAACATGGTCATTTAGTGCTTAGCACTCCCCATTTATCAAATACTTCCTAAAATTCCATGTGACTCTTGGGAGTTGTATTTCTACTGCACATTTCTTCTCCCTGTGCATTTCACCTGCCACTCTATCCCTCAGCAGGTCTCAATTTTCAATCATTCCTTTCAATTCAAGAGTAATTTCAAATTTGACTAATTTGCTTCAATTTGGCCACCCTATTATTTAGGGACCATGTGCAAAAGGAAGTATTTGCAAGAGCACTGATCTCTGGCAGGGCACTTGGCTGGGAAGAGCCCTTCCCTGTGAGAACCAACATTTACTCCTAACCCCGTTTCCTGTCTTTTAACCCACTGCAAATCTGTGAAAAGCATTCTTGTCTTATGAGAGTTTTATTTCTTTCAAGGCCAGGGATGAGAGGCCTTCCCGAAATATTTTTACATGTACACTACAGGAGCAAGTGCCTCACCCTGTGTATCTCCCCAATCAAAGACAAGTTTTATTACAACTTCACAAGCTTTTGAAAAAATCATTTTAATACCTCACATGTAAATCCCTGAAGAATTAACTGCCCTCACAACACAAGACTGCTTCCTTTTTCTCCCTCTTGCACTAAACCCAGCCATTTTTACACAACAGCACAGGAAAAATACTCAACTCAAAGTTTCCTAAGCTTTGCTGCAGAGCAGATCGCAGGACAAGTAAGAACAACCCAACCCTGGCTCACTTTTGGAGCTGATTAAATGCAACACAAAGCTGTCCAGGTCCAAAAAACAGCCCCAGAAAGCAAAGAGCTTCGTTCCCTCCCAATTACAGCCCACTAGGAAAGCAGGCACCTGGGCTTGGAGAAGAAACCAAAGAAAGAACTCCAAACTGGAAGCTTCGTATGTCTGGAGTTGCACGTCTGAAAAACAACCCCAGAGCAAACACAGGAGAAAACACACTGGATAAAGAGAAACCAGCAATTTACACTCCTTCAGGAAATAAAATATTTCACTTGCTGTTCTGTAACAGACTCAAAACCCATCAATCCACCAACGCTGAGTGATTCTTCACTTTCATACCTTCGAGTCCTGAAAACCAAGGCCTTTAATGAGAGAAACATTAACGTTTGTTTTTTCCTTTTCTTGATGGACACATTTCCATCTTTGCTCATAACCCACTACAGACAACTTACTCTAAACTTCATCTTACTCTATTAAAGCACTAAGGATGACAGGAGTGCAAAGCTGATGGAGCTGTTGTTCCCCTCAGCAATGCAGCTCAAGGTCCTGCCTTGGCAGTGGGAGCGGCCCTCACCAAGAGCCCTGTAAGCCTTTGGTACCTGCTTTACACATTCTGCTCCCTGACCACACAATGGAAGCCTTTTCCTGGATTATTCCAAGTCTTGAAGCACCACAACAGCCTCTTTTACCACGAAAGAGATCAAAAAGCCAAACACCCCGACTGCATAAAAGTAAGGAACTGTTTCTAACACATGATTAAATTCTTACACAGAAAGCTTAGATTTTTTTTTCCAGAGACCTCAGTGAATTAACTTCTCACAACAAACCACAAGGAAGCACAATGCACTTGCAACTTCAGCAAAAATATGAGTTTGCATTTTTAACAGCAGAGTTGCAAAGAAAGCAGAAAGTGAGACCAGATGATTAAAGCTGCCGTTTCTGGTTAGCAGGAAAAAGGCTTGAGCAGATTTCTGTGAAGTTGAACAGTTTAGTCTTGGGGAGACTTCCTCATTTTCTTTCTTGGTCCCTACGGGCCATTTTCTCTGATTTTTAAGTATCTTGACATCTTCAAATAGAAGAGCAAACAGATCTGCAGACAAGGAGGTGAAGCTTACCTGTGTTACCAAGGGTAACCTGGAGGGAAACACCCCATTCCCTTTTCCCTGTTCCAACAGCTTCGTTACACCAACAGTGAATTCTCATGGTGCTTTTTTACACACAACGTGCAGACAGAAGGAATTCTTGACTGAACTTCTCATCTCTCTCACAAGAGATTAAGCTCAGTGAATGAAATCTGCATGAGGAAACGTCTTTAACTTGCTGAGACTAACACAGAACAAGGCCAAGCCACCAAGTCCTTCATAGACTCAGCTCACAGAACACAGCCACACAAATCCACCTATAGACAGGCTTCCAGCAGAATCCATTCACACCTCTGGAATGTAAAACTCCAACCAGGATTTGTCTGCACTGATAAAATGCCCTTCGTATCAGCCTGAAGGTAAATATCTGCACAGCCCAGCAAAGCATGCACCAGAAATATATGAAAAGCCTTTAATATCAAGCGTGAAAATTAACACTAAACACGAATTCACCAGACATTTGCATAAAATTTTAATTAACAGTATTACAGACAACATATATCCTTAGATTAGATATTTACTGTAAGTCACGTGCACAAGGAGCGAGGTTTGGAAAATAGTTATTAATTCAGTCAGGCTGTGATGTGAATCTACAGACACCAATCTGCATAAAAATATCCTTCCCTTACTGCCTCGCCTCCCAGGTGGGAATACACACACACACACACCCCCAGAGATCTGCTCTCCTTGCTATCAGGCTGCAATGACGGAGGCAGGTGATCCTCAGGGACCTGTATTCCAGGATAAGTCAGGGAATTCTTGACAATCTGCAAAGGATCAGGCTCAGAGAAGGCACTGCCAGGTGCTGACTGAGGAAGCAGCTCCCCCAGACAGACAGACACCGACACCACACCTGCACACACTCACAACCCAATCCCAACAAACAGTCAGCTCCTACTTAGGACTAAGAAAAAGGATTCCCATTGCCTGGCACTGAATTCACATCCTGGTTTTCTTGGGATGGCTCATTACGTGTATAAATCCAAGCCCCCTGTGTTTTAGAAAGTCTCATTTTCCACAAACAGCTCAGAAATAAAAAAAAAAACCACAAGCACAAACCTTGATATAAAAATCAGGAAAATAACGCAGAAAAAAAGGCATTTTTCTTATATTATATCCACGCTCCTAGACAGATTTTCAAACTTAACTAATTCTCTTTCTGGTTTTTTTTCTCTCTTCATAAATAATTCCCAGAGAACAACTGGCTGACCAGAGGGTATCATTACCCTGCCTACGATACAATATTCAACTGCAATCCAAACACTGTTCCCAAAACCAAACAGGAAAAGGGGCAACTGTGCTTCGTGGCCACTTGGAGGAGAGGACTAAGAGAAGAGAAGACACTTGGCACTACACATAAAAGCCAACAAGCAGAACACTTATTAGCTCTCTTTCGCTGTTGTACAGCGGAGAAAACAGCAATTCATGGGAATAAAACAGCAAAATGAAGAGCCTGAAATTCCCATCAATGCCCTTCCTCAACCTTCAAAATTATTTAGGAAACGAGTTACAAATACAGATTGGCAAAGGGTTTGGAGAACCGGGTTAACTCCAGAGGAAAGGTTTCATTTCCATTTTTCACAGCTTAAATGCGTGTCTTCTTCAGTGTAATTTCTGAGGAGAGGAAATGGTTCAAAATTCAAAGTTTTGGAAGCTTTCCACTCCCTTTTACAAATGAGAGAACAAGGTCAGCTTTCACAGACAGCAGGTGGCCAAATTATTTCTTTATTTAAAGAGTTAATGCTGAAAGATAATTCTCCTTCAAATTTATGCATATTCATGCCTGCCAAGGTTCAATTCTGCACTGGTTTTACAGTCCTGTCTCAGCCTCACTGAGGGAAAGTAACTCCAGCTTGAGAGAACTTTTAGCCATAAAAGAGATTTCTGGACACAAATCTGGTTCAGTTTTCTCCATACCACCTTTTCTTACTCCTTGTCTCCTTAAATTCCCAGGATTTGAGCTCCCTGGGGAGCTCATTTCTCAGAGTGCACAGGAAGGGGGAGTGAGGAGCAGATCTCTAACCTGCCTCACACGGCAGCACCACCTGGCCACGTTCTTTTGGGACCTGCCAAGCCACCAGTGCTGGGGCTTTGTCACCCCCAGCTCCATTTGCAGCTGGAATTATTGACAGAATGGCTGCAAATGTGCTCTGAAGGGCTGGGAGAGGGGACAGGCTCTGCCAGACCTGCAGATCACCACTAACGATCCAAATCTGACCTGCATCGGGATCTAATTTTAGGATTACGAGCTTTGACAACAGCTCTTTAAAAATAACACATTCCTCCTTCTACAGCCAGGTCAAGTGTCACCCACGGTGCCACCTGCACTGTGGGCACATCTCAGTTGATTCTTCACTCAGCAAGTACCAGGTGTGCAGTGAATATCAGAATATTGCAGAATTACAGACCAGTGTGAGCTCAGGCCATTACGCACTGAACCAGAAACTCCAAATGCAAATTAATCCACCAGGGCAGTGAAAATACTTCCCCAAACTCCCCAAAGGAATTTGTTCTCTGGGGATTACCTGCTTCAACAAAAGCATTTCATCTGTTTTCTCACAAACTGAGTAGGAAAAATAATCACACAATGTGCGCCTTGACTGAAAAGTAACAATCTGAAATAAATTCAGGTTATCAAGCATACTTGAACAGTATTTTCAACTGCATTAAGGACAGTAGGAGACACTTCTTTCATATTTTCTTTAGGAAGGGAAGAGGATATTCAATATTCTTGCCAGATAATGTGTCCTAGAATTTATTACTAATTAGAAAAGTCCAGCCTTGTCACTTAGGCTGTTACGGGGTGACAGATCAGCCTGAACACCGAAAGAACTGCAAAAAATACAAGACCACAAAATGTCAGCTCCCTTCTTTAAGCCCCAGTGTTTTCCTACAGAACTGCAATTTTTAAAATTCATATTCATCTAGATATGTGCTCACGTATCAGACTCCATATTTTGGGAACGTGTTTTGGGAAGATACCTGCTACTTAAAATTACCCGATGATTTCATTAACTAAATTAATTCTGCACTTTTATTAATATGAAGCAGACATCACCAAGTGCAGTTTCTCCTATCCTCCTACACATTACAGACATGAAACCACATTAATACACTCAGTAGGCCAGAGGCAAATGCTCACCATGACAAAGATATGGGGGGAAAAACAGTTTCACTCTCCATGTTTCTACTGGTAGAAGCTAAAGGATTAATAGTTTTATTTTATGACATGAATTTCTACGGAAGAGGATTGTTCAAGGAGAAGTACAAGATGCCAAGAAATACCTGTCTATACATCCAAACACTATTTTTTCCAAAAAACAAACTACAAGCCTGCAGAGAAAACAGAGATTGATTTAATATCCTACTTACATTCATCAATGTCCATTCTTGGCATAAAATTTCAAGTGCCTTCCCTGACAGCCACCAGATTTGCACAATCATCTTGAAATGTCAACACAATGTCTTAATTCAACTATCAGAGCTGGTAACAACATCAGATTGCTTTAACCCTCAGAAATTCAGGTACATGAGCTGTCTGCTCATGAGACTGGGCTTTAGGAGAAAATCCTTCCCTGTGAGGCCCTGGCACAGGTTTCCCAGAGAAGCTGTGGCTGCCCCACCCCTGGAAGTGTCCAAGGCCAGGTTGGATGGGTCTTGGAGCTACCTGGGATAGTGGGAGGTGTCCTTCCCCATGGCAGGGGGTGGAACAGGATGAGCTTTAAGGTCCCTTCCAATCCAACCCATTGTGGGATTCTGTGACTAAGTTGCTGTAAGATTGCAAAGCAGGAAACAAACCCCAAAACGCTCCCCACCCCTCGCTGGAGGAATGTTCTGGCCAAAGCCCAGGTTCCACAGCAGGATTTGCTGCCCAGCATTCGGGCTCAGAGAAGAACTGAGGATGGGATTCTCAGAAGGCAGAGCCCAGCTCCTGCCTGCTCCACTCTGCCTCACACCAGATCTCCAGGTGGAATGGCTCCCGTGACCTGATCCGACACACCGGGGGAGGCCAGGGGACAGGAAGGGCTGGGGCTGCTCACAGATCACCTCACCCAACCAATTAATGCCAAGGTCACTCTAATTACTTGAAAGAACATCCCAAATAAGGGGAGCACCAGTCACTTCAACAGCAGTCTCCAGTTACAGCTCACCAGGCAAAGCTGCACCTGGGAAGCTCAAACTGGTGTGAAGTTGAAGATGATGGTTTAGATTTGGGACTTGCTTCAGCAGCTGACTGTGCAAGGACTGCCAACAGGGGTTCTGGGAAATCTCTTTTTCCTGCCTAGTAACAGCAATTCCATATTGAAGACAGCCACAGAGAAGGAGGAAATTCGGTCCTTCACTCTCAGAATTACCAAACTTCATAAAATCTTAGCCCTGCCCTTTACCCACACTGATTTTAGCTCTGTCCTGCAACACCAAATGTTCAGCTTTCCCTCTGACTCCTCCATATCTCCTATCCTTTCATCCTGTACACACCAGAGTTTCCAAAATCTTTCCCAAACCAACCTACCTCTACTCCCTCTTCCTATCAGACCTGCCTAACGTGTCCAGCACCACCACTTCGGCAGGAGCAACTCCAGAGGAGAGGTCCCAGCTGTGCCACCAGCAACCTGGATTTAGACTGGATTCCGGTTGGCAGGAAATAGAACTCAAGAACATTGAATAATATAAAAATAAGTCGCTTTGGTCAACTTCTGTGCTGCCCCAGTTCCAGATTCTGAGCTGTATTTTTAAGTTCAGCTTTGATGGAAATGGATCATGAAAAGATTTTTTTCAAAAATCAGCACATCTGACATAAGGATTTTGCCTCATTTTGCTGCTTGAAACTTTCCAAGTCCTACATTCAGGCACAAATAAGTCATCGTTGTTCAACAATGCAAAGGTTTGTTATTATTTTATTATAATTTTGCTGATTTTTGTGGAAATGGAAAAAAAAATCTGGTTTGAAGATGCCAGTGAGTCCCACATTCTCCTATGCAAATATACAGAAATTTTCAGCTGTCAGCAGAACAATTCCTCAGGTTTTCTGAATCCATCCTCCAGCAGTAAAATTCTACCTACTCTTTCATCTATTCTGGATATTTAGACGGAAAATTATTTGAGTGGGAGGCAGCTTGTTCGTTTCAAAGAGGATGACAAAGACTTGTTACTCAAAAGCATCTGTGCCTGTTCCATCAGTAAAGGTCATTTTCTTCCAGTCAGCTCTTGCAGAGAACATGTTCTACCCCCTGAGCTCTGATACCGTGCAAGCAGCAACTCTGCTCCTGTCCTTGGAACTCCAGATATCTCCTAAGGAATCCGCATGGAGAAGGCAATATCCACCTCTGTTTTCAAAGCAGCTGATTATGGCTTGGGATGTATTAAACAAAAAGCAATAAATCCCTTGTGTGGCACTGCTCCTCCCTGTCCCTCCCAGAGCTGCCTGCTATCTCTGCCTGGTGATTATTGTTTTGACCACTGTTTTCATGCAAGTCATTAAAAACATTCTCTCGTTAGATTCAGAAGCAGAACACGAAAGTGGCTTAAAAACTCACCCACTCCATTTTCTCATTTTTTCAAGAGCTTTCCACCTAGTCCAAAAGCAACGAAGAAATCCTAGCCCATTAACATCCATCAGAGAGCAGTAATGAATTCATCAATATTGCTCCAATCCGTGGGCACAGCATCGTGCTGAATCATTTAGTAACTACATCTGCAGAAGGAAGGGCTCACACAACCCTCCTCACACTGCCAGCAACCACCTCCCTGATGAAGGAAAAATGAATGTATTGAGATCCCCCCTGGCTCTGTTATCCCTTTTGATGGAGAGGCACCTTTTGATGGTGCCTCTCCACACCAGTATTCCCACAGCCACCAAATCCTGCCTGGAGCTGCTCCCCCTGGACATCTCCCTCCTTTGCCAAGCCACCTGCAGGCTTGCAAGGAGCTTTCAGTGCTCTTTCTTTCTATAAATGACACAAGGATTTGGATTTTCCCTGCTTTTTAATCTACATGGCAAATATGTTAAGCCTTAAACTGAGTTTTTAATTTGCAAAGGGAAAAAAACCAACAAAAACCCCTCAACACCAGGTTACTGCAATCGTTATTGCCACACACTGGACTGTGATTTTATTTTGGTGTCTATTTACAGAGCTATGGAGGGACAAACTTCGTCCTCCAGCAAGTTTTCCTGACAGTGGAAGTTCTATACATAAGAAAAGCTAAAAGCTACCAAAATCAGCCAGTCTAAAAAGAAAAT
>VZRQ01011181.1:378685-480675 GCA_013397975.1 Machaerirhynchus nigripectus
CCGAGGCGCGGCCGCGCTGAGGGCGGGGGGGGCCGCGGCGCTGCCCGTCCCCTCCTTCCCTCCCTCTTCCCTTCCTTCCCTCCCTCTTCCTTTGCCTCCCTCCCTCCTCCTGCCGCGACTGCTCGCAGCCAGAGCCGGCGCCGGTGAGGAGCGAGTGCAAGGATCGGCCGCCGGGCAGAGCCCCGGGAGAGGGTCCGGGCCTGCCTTTGATGGAAGGAGAGCGCCTGGGGAGCCCCATCAGTGTTCACAGCACCCAAGAGAAACTGGTTTCAGGGCTAGAGATCCCCCAAAAACCAGGGACAAATAATACAAAATAATGACTTATCAGTAGAAAATAACCACATTTATGGATCAGGGAAAAGAGGGTCCAGGGCTGCCTTTGATGGAAAGAACCCTTGGGGAGCTCCCTCAGGGCCCCCTGGGCCAGGGATCCCCCCAAAAAACAGGGTCAAATAAAACAAAGTAATTACTATCAGTACAAAATAACCACATTTATAGAGCAACAAACAGCTTAGAGAGGGTCTGTGGCCGGCTTTGATGGAAGGAGAAGGCTTGGGGAGCACCCTCCCCCCACCACACTCACAGCTCCCAGGAGAAACTGATTTCAGGGCAGGTTGAAAATCAACTGATTTTCAGTAGCCCCCCAAAAATCGAGGTCCAGCATGGGCTGGCAGCCCCCAAAGCAGAATCATAGAATGAGTTAGGCTGGAAAAGACCGGAGATCATCAGGTCCAACTTGTGACCAAACGCCCCCTTGTCAACTAGACCATGGCACTGAGTGCCACATCCAGCCTTTCCTTGAACACCTCCAGGGACAGTGACCCCACCACATCCTTGGGCAGCCCATTCCAATATTTAATCACTCTTTCTATGAGAAAATTCCTCCCAATGTCCAACCTGAACCTCCCCAGCACAGCTCCCATTGCCTCACAGAGCACAGATACTGCACTTTCCCCCTCCCGCTGAAGAGGCCAACGTAAAATAACTGCATTTATGGATAAGGGGACATTTTATGGACACACTTGTGGATCAGGGATGGATCAGGGTCACCACACTGGGTGGTGAAGGGGAGCTCAGCACGGACACAGAGGCACGAATGTGGCGGGAGGAGCCGGACGTTCTGGGTGGGTCGGAGCACATGTCCTTCCCCTCGGGATAATGACTAAACCTGTGTCCGGCATGGCGAGCTGGAGGAGGTTACTGGTCCCATTGTAGTCCTCTCTGAATATATTTGTTCCCATCGTAAAACTGTGAGACAATTCAAGGAAACGGGACGTGGCTGCTTGGGAGACGGTCGGGATTGGCACGGGCCAGAGGAGAAGCTGGATAGCAGATCTCTGCTTGGATCACTGCTGGCACAGGGCAGTGCTGCTGGTTATTTAAAACACAAATTCCTGAGGAATCATGCCTAACAAAAGCATAGGAAAACAGAAATGTGGAGCAAAATCCAGTTTCTAAGTCACTGCTTTTAACTGAAAAGAAGGTCAGGCTGAGCTGAGCTGCAAACTTCATCAAATCCCAGAATGGTTTGGGAAGGGACCTTAAAAATCATCTCATTCCAAACCCTGCCATGGGCAGGGGCACCTTCCACTATCCCAGGTTGCTCCACATCCTGTCCAACCTGGCCTTGAAAACTTCCAGGGATGAAGCATCCACCACTTACAGCCCAGCCCTTTCTCCCATGGAGCCACTATCAAATCTGCCACAGATTTGAGGCTTAAATACAGAAGAACGGGGACTGCAGTGAAACACCGAGTGAGCTGCATTGAAAGCAACTTGTTTAGAAATGCTGCAAATTCCAATGCCTTGAACACCATCTGGGAGCCAGGAAGCTCTGAATCTTCTGCAGCGAGCTGCGATTCTGGCTTAGCTGTTAACCTTGAGCTAGGCAGGATTAAATTCTGGGTGAAAAAAAATGAGGGATCAGCACACATCTGATGGTATCAGCAGGAGCTGAAAGAATACTTCCCCCTTTTCTTCTTTGCGAGAAAACAGCAGTGATGGAAACCCAATGTTCCTGTGCACGTTCATTAATCCTAATGATCAGGTGCTGACAGCTCTAAAGGAGAAGAAAGCTCTTGGTTAAAATAAAATGGGAAGACCAGGATTGTTCCTGCTGCCTTCTCTCCTGCCTGTGTTCTTTCCAGATCTGGACAGACAGCTCTCCAGAGCAGGAAGCAGTTTCCTCTCCTTTCCTAGCTCCATCCCAGGTGTCTGTCTACATTATTAAGTGTGCAAATCAGCAAACCCAGCAAAAACCTCCTGCAGCTGGCACACTTCCACCAAAAAAAACTGTTTTATATCAACCAGATCGAGCCCCTTAGTGCAAGTAAAACAAACCAGCCAAGTAAAATTACTTATTTTTTGATTATTTTATCCTTGTTAATGCACAAGCAGAGCTTTGCCCAAGCTGCACAGGGACGTTCCCTCCTGGTGGTCCCCTGAGGAGAGAGTGGGCTCCTGGCCAGTGGATTTCTATCTCATTTCATATTAGCAACAGGAGCTCAGTGCATTTGTCCTGTGATTTTAAACCCTGGAGCTGGTGTAGAACACTTCCCACCCCAACCCTGCCCCATCCCTCTTTGGAGCAGGCTGTACCACACCTTGGATATTGACCCGAGCCATCTCTGATCCTTCCCAGCCCACAGCATTTCAGCTGCGTTGGTAGAACCAGAGTTCAAGGCCATGATTTGCTTTGTGAGTTGGGCACCATGAGCCGAGAGCTGCGGCACCACCCTGATAACCAGCAGAGCAATCCACACAGCTCACAGACTCCCAGGATATCCTCGGGAGATGGAAGTGACACACAAGGAGCATCAAAGCCAACTCGTGGTCCTGCACAGGACAACACCCAGGATCAGGGACACCTTTCACTAAACCAGGTTGCCCAGAGCAGCTGTGGCTGCCCCATCCCTGGAAGTGTCCAAGGCCAGGTTGGACAGGGCTTGGAGCAACCTGGGATAGTGGGAGGTGTCCCTGCCCATGGCAGGGGTGGAACTGGGGGGTTTTTGAGATCTCTTCCAACTCAAACCATTCTGTGATTCTGTGAATCCCACCCTGTGCCTGAGAGCGTTGTCCAAACTCTCCTGGAGCTCTGGCAGCCTTGGGGCCATGTCCATTCCTTGGGGAGTGCCCCAGCAACAGGTGAAAAACCTTTTCCCTGATATCCCAACCTAAACCTTCCTGTCCCAGCTTCATGCCATGCCCTCAGGTCCTGTCACTGGTCACCAGAGATGAGCTGGTGGCAGTGAATCCAGCGAGTGGGAGCAGAGGGACTGTTGCAAGGCAAGGAGCAGGAGGATAAGGAGTGGGATGTCTGGAATGCAGAGAGGATGAGGAAGGCACATCCTCCCTCAGCTGCCCTCCCAACTAACCTAGGGAAGAGCAGCTGCCGGGGAGCCCCAGGAGGGCCTGTTCCACAGCCATAATGGGAATATCACCCACGTGGGGCTGAGCACACCACTAATTAGCTAATGAGTTTGTTCCAAATGTCTGGCCACTGGTGCAAGGGACAACAGGAGCAGCACTTGAAAAGCCCGGAACAATGACAAGTGCATTTGTCTCTTGTCGCTGACCCCAGCCCCGCATTAACAAATAGGTCACAAACAACGGTGCTTTGCAGTGATCTAATCCTCCAGCCATATGTCGGCTGCCCGAAAAAACACTGCACAGAGAACGCCCCAAAGCTCTGCAAAAATCCCGAGGAAAACTTGATAAATATATCCCCGCCGTTTGAAATTTGATTTCCTCACTCTATTGTTTCTCATTTCCTGAGAGCTGGCTTGGTGGATCACATTTTCTGCTTCTGTCTCCAGTGCTTGTAAGCAAACAAGACTGAATCTCATTATCCTGATGCATGGCCCTGGCTGCATGCAATCCGATCTCTAAATCACAGTCATTTTGCTCCATTACTGATTTTCCTTCCCACTCCTAAGCTACAGGTCTTCAGAGGAATCAATGCAGAAATAGAGACGAGCATCATCTAATGAAGGTGTGTTTAATGTTCAGCACTTCAGTCTGGATTAAATAGCCAAGTGAGAAACTGCCTCCTGTCTCAGGAGGTTGGGCACCCTCCACTCCAGTGGCAGCTGGAGCTTCCCAGCCTTCCCGGGAAGCCACATGCTTCCACATGGGGTAAATGGGGACTTCAGTCCCTGAGAGCCCAATTTGGGAAATCTGCTAATTAAATAGTCTGGGCAAACACAATCATCATTGTCCTTAGAGCCAAAGCAGCGAGATGTTTCTCAACAAGCACAGACCCTCCCCGGAATTTTCTGAGCTGTCTGCATGTTGCTGACAGTTATAGAGAATATATTCAGATTATACAACTTGATGTTCACCCCGGGTTATTCTCTCCTGGATTCATGAATATTTCATTGAAATATGCAAAGTCTGAGTTACAGTCTTGTCTGCTTCAATTAGACACATGGATCCACAGGGTCTGCAGCCCTACCACACTTCCAGGGTTTGTCTACAAAGCGATGAGAACCAAAATGAGAGTTTAGCTCCCATCATATTTAGCCTGGCTTCTTCAAACATCTTTAAATAAGGGAGAAAAGCAGAAGGATGGGAATGAGGGTGAGTAGAGCCCAGTGAGCCTGTGCCTGAGTTCAACTGGAAGCAACCCAAGCTAATCAGAACAGAGCCAGCAGGAGGGGGTTTGTTCCCTTCGTGATGCAGACAAACTTGTAGAACTGTTTCCAATGCAAATATTCGTTTTGACAAGTTCAAAATTAATACACCTCTAATATGGGTATTCAAAACAGACCTTTTCTGAACACGCTGGCAGATTCATGAAGAGAAGAGAGAATGCAAGCCCAGCACATTCTGGTTTTCTCAAAATGAATGTGCTCTGACAGTGCAAGAGGCAGTGACGTTTGAATGTGCTTAGTTCTAGTAATTACCAAGTGTTGTGTTTCTTTAGAAGCTGGAGCTGTTCTCATCTGTGGGCACCTTCCCTCATTCCTTTCTCCTTACTGCTCCAGAGGTGCAGTTTCTCCCATGCCACAGCAAGAAGCCAAGGCTGCTGTGCTGCTTACACTAAATCCCACTGAAGCCTCGGGGTGAAATTCCACAAGTTTTAATTGACCTAAGTCAGGGTGTTGTGGTTCCTACCCTTCCTCCACCACCCCTTTCCATTCCTGCCCTGCCACCAGCACCAGTTTATACCACCTGTGGTGAAGATTAATCACTTTTTGGGGGGGAGTGTTGCTTCTCAGCCAGTTCAGCTCCCTGAACCAGCTCACCAGAGGGTCAGATGAGCACCCACATCAGCAGAAAAGAGAGGACAGGGCCATGCAAGGCCACACTGACTGCTGAGGAGGTATTTTTCTGGGTTTATAGGACACAAGGAGCACATTTGACCTAAAGAGCCTGGATCTGCTGCTTGTTTCCAGGCTGGGAGCACTCACCCACTAGGACCATCTGTGCAGTTTGGAGTGGCAGACTCCGGCCCAGCAAAGTCGGGCTCATTTAGTGTTACCATCTGGCTCCCCAGAGCAAGTCACCAAGGCAGAGCCTGTAAGCTCCTGCTGGAGGACAGGCATTCCCTTTTGCTTGCTACAGTTTGCTCTATCCCCCTTGACTTCGTCCCTGTCACAACAAGAGGACTTCCTGCCAGGATGGAGCTGACAGAACGTCACCCATCAGAATTCCTCCTCATCATTCCTGCAGCCACCCAAAGAATGTCACCTGCAGAGTCAGACCCTCCTTTTTGCCCCAGGCCCATCCTCAGACTGATAGAGGCTCCATAATAACTTCCACAGGATGACCTGTGCAGTTGCACAAGGATCTCACGTGGCCAGGGATTATCCTCACTCCGCCCAGCTGTTTCTAACCTAGAGGGAAAACGCCCTGTGGGGTTCACTCTGAGGAAGGTGTCAGGAGAGTTGCACGTCTGGCTCTGCAGAATCCTCTGGGATTTGGGTCTCCTCTCTCCTGGTGGGACACATATTTTAGCTGGTCCTGGCTGGAAAGGGCGGCAAAGGACTCTGCACATTTCTAGAAGAGGGGAGGAAGTGATGTGTACCTACAACCGAGCCCCCAGCCTGTGCCCACTGCAGCAGAGGGCATGGTCTGGCACAAGGAGTTTCACATTTAAGCACAGAAACCCAGGAAGCACCACCTTCTCCACAGGAATCAGAGGCAGCAATTCATCCACCCCTTACCTGGGGTGACTCAGGGGTACCAACACTGAAATCAGCATTATCACACCACAGCGTGGTGCTCACAGAGATTCGGGGCATCATCAGGACAACTGGAGCTTCCTTCCTGTGTGCTCTGCTCCCACAGCATCTGGTGCCTGGCAGCACAGGCTGCCTGGAAAGCCACATCAGCTCGAACCCTGGGAGCTGAGCTGCACAGCTCCAGCCAGTTTTAGCTCAAATTTCAGAGCCTTGCTCTCAGACACAAAGATGGGACTCCCAAAGCAGAGCAAGAACTGGGAGCTGCAGGTATTTTGTGTCTTTTAAACAGAGAGGCTGGAACAGTGCTGCCACATCCCTGGGTTACAGCTGGATGCCCATCACTGATTAGCCCAGCTGAAAAGCTGGTAGCTTTCCCCCTTGACAGATGAAAACTGAGAGCTGTCTGTTTGGTTTGTGTTTGCACAGCATCCAGCCAGTCACTTAATTAGTTGGCCCAATTTCTGGGTTTCTGATTCCCACTTCTGCAAGTAACTTCCTCCATTCCCAGGCTCACAAAGCCAGTTGAAACTTTCATATCTGCATGCATGGTTGTGACTCCAAACTCATCTCTGCTGCCCCATCTCATCCTCAACAGGGCTTCCCAGGAACATTCCCTCCATAGAAAACCCTAAACAACGGTGCAGAGCTGTAAATACACAGTCCCTGTGTGATAAACAAGCAGATTAAAAAAATTCACCAGCTGAGCTGGAAGAGATTCATGACAAGCCATCAGGACTCCACAAAGCAAACAAACTGCACAGCACTGTAGGCAAGAATTCCTCCAGAACATGTTCAATCCTAACACTCTCCAACCAAGCTGCTCCATGCATCAGCCCTGCTCTGAGATCCTCAAAAACTTGGTGGAAGAAAAATGTCCATCTTCAACAACAGCAAGTCTCAGGAGCCATTTGAGCACCTTAGCCAGTCAAGCAGGTTATAATTGGCTGTAATTAGTACTCCCACGAGCTTCCACATTCTTATGGACTGAGGTGGAGAAATACAGGATTGTTCCCTGACCCTGTGAACATGAGAGGAAGTCAGAGGGGTCTGTTGCCTTCTGATTTTTAGAAATCAAACATCTCTGATAGGAGACGGTGAGAGGCAAACATCAGCACTGCTGGGAACTGGCTGTGCACAGCCCCATGTCTTCTGGGGCACAAACCACAATAACCTCAGTCAAAAATAACTGCAGAGCAAGTTGCTACAGACAGCAAATTTCCTCTGTCCCTCAAGAAGCCTCTTTTAAGCTTTCACATCACTCAAAGCATTTTGGGAAGGGCATAGGGTGCAAAGTACAACAGATTTTAGCAGTACTGAAAGTGGCCTTTGGTGAAACAAGCTGAATAAGCCATTCCAGGAAGGTGAAAACTAAAGCAGCCCAAAATGCCTGATGTCATGAAAACCCCACATGTGTCACCAGTGGGCCAGAAGAAGGGTTTGTGGCACCTGCACAGCTCAGCTGAGAAGTGCTCTGCACTCAGCAGGATCTCCAGTACTTGGGGAGGAAGGGCTGGGCTGTGCAGGCGATTTCCTCCAAGAAGCCACCAACTGACCCTTAAATGACAGCTGACAGGCACTTCCACACAACCACCCTGTGCCTTGCTCTCCATTACAGGTGCATTCCAGAGCGTGTCTGCATCAGCTTTTCCAGCTTGCACTTGAGAGAGAAACGTGAGACTCCAGTGTTTTCCCTCCAGGCAGGGCAGGACCTCTTGTTTTGCTCTGAGATCAGAGCCTGGGGGAAGGCAGGGAACTGGAGATGCTGTCACTCAACGGGTGCCTTTTTCAAGATGCATCTTGCAGACAGCTCCAGTTTGGGAGGTGCCCAGGCCCTGTGCTGCTGAATCCAAGGAGAACACAGCATGGAATTCTGTCTGCTCACTCACTTTTTCCTCTTATCGGAGAATCATAGACTGGTTTGGGTAGGAAGGGACCTTAAGATCATCCGGCTCGAAACCCCCACCCATGGGCAGGGACACCTTCCACTATACCAGGTTCCTCCAAGTCCCCCCGTCCAACCTGGCCTTGGACACTTCCAGGGGTCCAGGGGCAGCCACAGCTTCTCTGGGTACCCTGTGCCAGGGCCTCCCCACCCTCACAGGGAAGAATTTCTGTCTAATATCCAATCTAACCCTGCCCTCCTTCAGCTTAAGGCCATTCCTCCTTACCCTATCACTACACACCCTTGTGAAAAGTCCCTCTCCAATTATATCCTCCCCTTATCTTCAACCATTCTCTATAAACACTGCCAGTGTTCAGATTTTGGACTGGACACCTGGTTTTAAGCAGGATGGATGCTCTTCTCTTCCCACACATTGGCTCCCAGCTCCAGACCTTCATGTTTATCATCTTTGAGAGCAGAGGCTGAGGGCAGCACCCACGTGCTGTTTTCCTCAGCTCTTCTGGGTTTCTCCAAAAAACTCCATCCCTGTAAAGCCCCTTTCCCCAGACTCTCCATGAACTGGCACATTTTCCACCCTCAAGGCTAAAGCCTCCCCTGAGCCTTGCAGACACCTGGCACACTCCCTAAGCCTTCAGCACCCAGGGGTGCTCAGGGAGGTTTAAACATATGCTAAAATGATTGACTGAACTGTCTCTGCCCTAGGGAGCCAAGAACAGCACAGCTGCAAACCACTGGAGGCTGCATTCCTGATCCCAGCTGAGGGAGCAGCAAGCAGATACCCGGTTGGGATATAGAACCTGATCTCCTGGTTTCCAGAGGGAGAAGACACAGGTGCCCACAGTGGAGAGGGACTGTAGCCCCTTCCCAAGCCGTTTTTGAGGGTCTCCCACAAGTGATTCCAGCTCTTTGTGCTCAGTCCAGACTGTTTCTGTCGCTCCCTGAGCTCCTTCAGCCACCTCACCCTCCACACTGTCCCCTCCACTTGGAGCTGGAGCTTGCCCACGATCAAACTCTTGCCCCTATTGCTCATCTGAGCCCTTGCAAGGCATCCAGTGCCCCGTGGTGCCTCCAGCCCCCTGCACCCAGGCAATGCCAGAGGCTGAATCATTGAGTATCCCGAGGTGGAACACACAAGTATCATCCAGCTCAGCTCCTGGCCCTGCGCAGACACCCTAACTGTGTCCCTAAGACAGTCCCACCCTGTCCCTGAGAGTGCTGTCCAAATGCTCCTGGAGCTCTGGCAGCCTTGAGGCCGTGCCCATTCCCTGGGGAGCCTGGGCAGTGCCCCACCACCCTCTGGGGAAGAACCTTCCCCCAATATCCAGCTGAAACCTCCCTGACACAAAATGACAGTGAAATCCCAGTTCCTGCAGCAGGGAAGACCAGCAGGGCCACTCCTCCAGCACAGCAGGACATCATCATGTAACATTAATATGACAAAAGGACACAACACACCAGTGTGTCCTGCTGCCGCCCTGTCTGCAGCTCCCCCAGCTGCTCAGCCTGTAGTGACCAAGACCATGAGCCCACCAGCAAAGCCCAAACACCAGCAAAACCCAAACCCATTCATCTTTCAGCCTGAGAGAAGAAGAGAGGGGAGGAAGGCAGAAGGAAGACAACAAATCTCCATTTCAGATGCTGAAAGGAACACTGTGCAGAAACAGGTATTTTACAGGATTTTGCCAAGTGCTTTGCTTGCCATTGCATCTCTGTGCATGTGCCAAACACACCTACATGGGGAGGGTTTTTATTACCTGTGCTAACATTAGTGCCTGACATCATGAGCCCTGTCAGAGCCACGCTGTTCCTGTGCCATCAGCTTCACAGGGAGGGGGCTCAGGTCCCCATTTTCCTGGGGATCTCAAACTCTTCCATTGAAGCAAATGCTGTTTCCAGATCTGCAGGAATATTTCGAGAGAAAGCAGTGCCTTGGCTTTCTATTTAAGATGCAGAATTGCTTCCTAGGAGTGCTGCATTTGCTCAGAGAGCAGAAAGCAAGAACACACATCTCGGAGCAAACCCCTGGGCAGTGTTCCTTTAACACGGGCCAGATCCTGCTCTCATTTACACACAGATATCTGGAGAGGCTTCTGTGAAATTACCCTGGATTGCCACAGCTGATGTGTCAGAAATCATGACCCAACACAGCCCTAGGGAGGAATCCATCAGTTTTATTGTGGCTTCCTCAAAAATCTGCGCTCCATTTTTCCTCTTGCCTTGCAGAGGCAAAAATCACCACTCAGGGAAAGTGCCCTGAGGGGGCTGTGCCACCAAAGCAGCAGCTTGGTTTCCCAAAGGGCAGCGGATGCAGCAGCTTGGTGTGGGTTGGGACAGGCAAGGCCACGTGTGTGGATTCTCCCATGTAACCTTTGAGGCTGTTTGCTCATTCCAGCCCCAGCTGATGACAGGCTGGGCAGAGTTTTCACAGCTACTTAATTACTAAGCATTTCCTGCAGATACACAGCTGAGGAGGGGAGAGAGGTCAGAGCAATGAGGGACAGCCCAACCCTGGATGAGACTTCAGAGAATCCCGACAGACCTTCAGGAAAAAAAGGCAGCACTGGACACTGTGGCAACAGGAATAAATCAGAGTGACAGCAGGGCTGGGGACTCTGGGGGGACTCCCGAGTGCATCCCCTGCTTCCCCGCAGGAAAGGGCAGTGCGGAGCATCTGGGGAATCCACAGCTGCACCTGCATCCGTCCGGCCAGACACAGAGGCCTTCAGTGCTCCATCTTCCCTCCGCTTCCTCCCTCTTGTCCTGCCCGTCTGTGCCCTGAATAGGCGGTTTCAGGAGGAGCACAGTGCCCGGATTCTCTGGGGCTTCGCGGCGCATCCGGCGCTCGGCGTTCTCCCGGTGGGCCCCGCTCCAGCGGCCCCTCCGCCTCCTGCACTGCCTGGGATGTGGCCCCACGCACATCCTCAGCCTGAGCAGTGGCCAGCGAGCGGACCTCCTCCTCCCTCCAGCCACTGGCTGTCCCCACGGCTGTCACCATCTGCCCTGGCACTGCCCAAATTCCTGCCCCACACGGCTCCTGTCCCACCAGCAGCTCAGCCAAACACACCATGGCCCAGCCCCAAGTCACCTCTGTACTGGCAGCCCTGGGAAGTGTCACCTGGGCATGTCCCCCCCCCCCCAAGAGCCCTGCAGGGAGGGGACACCTCCCCAAACGTCCCCTCAAAACCGCAGGGTGGGTACGGAGCCGAAGGAGGAACCAGGGCCACTCTTGCCACACTTCCAGAGGAAGGCATGACGTGAGCCGTGGCTTAATTGGTTATTAATAACTTCTTTGTTAACTAGCCAGCCCCAAGGAGGAACCGAAATTTGACTACCCCGGTGGAGAGCTCAGTCACCGGCAGCCAGCAATCATTCATAATTTCTCCCTACATTTTTTTGTTGTTCCCAGGAATCTCAGTCCCCCCCCCGGGTGAGTCACGGCGGTGACAGCACGGTCCCCTCACCTACGCACGCAGCACAGGCTGCCGGGTTGGGTTCTTCTTTTTAATTCCTAGAAAAATAACAGATGCTCTCGTTGAGGGGGAGATTCTTGGAATCCATTCAGGCCCCGGGCTGTGTCTGGATGTGACCAAACTCCCGGTTCCCCGAAAACGAGCCCTGTGGGAGCCGCGGAGCTCCCCTGCCCATGGGTGGTTACTCCGCCAGCCCGTGCCGAGGGCGAGCAGCCTTTCCCCATGGTAAACACTGACAGCAAACAGCCTCCACGCCCAAATCCAACGCCTCCTGCCCGGTTTCTTTGGAATTTCCAGTTAAAGGGACGCTTCTGATTTGTCTCCCGTGCGAATCAAAGCGGTGGTGTGACCCTCTGCACCTCCCTGCTGTGCTGACAGAATGCATCACGGGGTTTTTCCAGCTTCAGCTGTCTGGGAGTAGTTTCTGAGGACCCACAAGAGCTGGCAGAGCATTCCCCACTCCCATCCATGCTGCAGCACCAGCCTGTCTAGGAAATTTTGGTACGGGGACCTCGCCTTCTCCATAACTCAGGCAGACAGCCCAGCACCAAGGATGAAGATTGGAGGCCAGACACAGTTGCTCACCCCAGGAGTCACCTTCAGACATTTTCAGAGCAGGGTTCAGTAGAAAACATTCCTCCCACAGCTTAAAGCAGAGCCTGACCCACGTGAGGGCACCCAGGTCCCAGGGCTCCCCCCCAGGCGTGTCAGTGACCACAGCAAGGTCCCAGAACAGAGCCAAGGGCCAGGACACCACAGCCATGGAGCACACGAGGTCTGCTGCCAGCTGGACACCGAGTACCTGCTCCAGGTGGATCTGGACAGCTCCATCCTCTCCAGGTCACATCAGGGAATGCACAGCCACCATATAGAGGGACAGCTCACCTGCTTTTGGGGTGTCCCAGGCTGCTGAGGGGAACCATCCCAAGGAAGAGCAGGATCTCAGGAGCAGCTCCCAGACACAGCCACAAGAGAGAACATTCCCTCCCCACCAGCCCAAACACCATGAGTGGCCTCCACGTCCTTTTATAGGGCCCAGGGAGGCAAGTAACCTCCAGCTGTGCTGGCCCTGATGATTAACTCGTTAATGGTTCACACCTCTGTAAGCAATCCTGGCCCGAGCCCCCATCCCAGCCATGCCCAGAGCCAGGCACTGGCAGTGACCTCATCCAGCAGCCCAAAACTGAGTCCTGGGAACTCCCAGGAAGCCCCCACTGTGTGTTCCCCTGAGGCTGCTCTGTCTGGGCTCTCCCTCCTCACCAAAACGGTGCTTGGCCCTTTCCCCGCCACCATCCGAGGCTGCATCCATCTTGAGGAGGCTGTTTGGGACGACTCCCTCAGCGATCCTTTTCTGTAGGGTTGGGTTGAATTCCACACCCAAGACTTCATGACTTCCAGTCCTTATCCAGATCCATTTTTGGGGCCAGATGCTGAAAATGAGGTCCCACCACCAGCCTCCTGCCCATGACAGCACAGTCTCACTTCCCAACCCACCTACACCACAGGCAAGTGGGCCCTGCTCTGATTTACCAGCCCAAAAACCTCAATACCAGCCCCAACCACCCATGCTGACCCCAAGGAGATGCAGCTTCACATCTGGAGGCCACCAACACCTCAAGGAGCCTTTCATGGCCACGCTGGACTCAGTGTGGCCAACTGGCTCTGGCTCTGCTCCTCCTGTAAATGTTTTCCTACAGGTCCTGTGGGACGATGTGAGGCTCAGAGGGGTCTGATCCTCTGTCCTCAGCTACACCAGGGTGTACATGGTGACACCCGTTCCTCAGTGTGGGGTGAGAAGTTGGGTTACGCACAAGATCCAACGCTCAGGAGTCATCGACGTGGCCTCTGCTCCAGGGGAAAGTGCTGACTCTGAGATCCATTCAGGGGCCCTGACGTGGCATTTTCTAGCCCAGGATGTCGCTTCCTCTCCGCGCGGAGCCTCGGTGAGGCTCCCGCTTCCTCGAGAGACATCCGGATCCCATCCCCGGGCACGCAGGCAGCTACAGCTGACCCGTGTGCCTGGAATTATCCATATGCACCATCCCAAGCAGAAGCCCGAATCCCGGCTGCGCTGCGTTCCCAACCCCCGGCACAGCGCTGTGTTGTGGGGCAGAATCCATCCCTCTCCCTGCGCTGGGAGCAAAGCCCTGGGTCTGCAATGAGCCAGCTTTCCTTGCCCAGCCCTGCACCATCCAGGCCCAGCTCGAAGCCCCTCTGGAGGCAAAGCCAGGTTTGAGACACCCCCTCCTCTCCCATGGGCAGAGCAAGGGGTCACTGAGGCACTGGCCGGAGAGGAGCCGGGGAGCCCGGAGTGAGGTCCATAACAAAGCTCCCCAGGCTGCGGCGGAAGGGGAAGAGGCTCCCCTCCCTCCTCTTCCTCCCTCCCGCGTGGGGATTTTGCAGCCAGCTAAACACAGGATGTTGATGAAACAGGGCTCGGCAGATTGGGCAACCAGGGAGTCAGCAGGAGCTCCAGGCAGCTCCCAACGCCTGGAATGGCCGTGCAGCAGGGAAGGGGCAATGCCAGAGCCCCTGGCACCTCCCTCCACCCGTCCTCAGGGTCACAGAACTCCCCTGCGTGGAGGGAGAGGCAGCGTGGGCTGGTGGTGAAACGCAGGGCAGGGTGGGCTCCCAGCCTCTGCTCTGCCCTCGGGAGGATCCCAAAGGATCCTCGTGGGATCCTTTGGGATCTCCTTGCAGGCTGAGCTGAGCTCAACACCTCGCTCCAAAGCTCAAGCTTTGACACCCAACCAACAGCAACCACGTGGCACCTCCTGTGTCCCTCTGAACCCTGGGGACATGCAGGGCACAGGGTCAAGGGGACAGATCCCCCAGGATCCCACCCTGCCAGGCATCGGCTCACAGCTGGCACAGCAGGTTGGGATAGGGCACCCGGGGAACAGCTGAGCACTGCAGAGTGTGGCTCCCAACCCATAGAAGGGGCCACAGAGTGCTCTGGCATCAGCCCAGCCTTTCCTGGGGCACAGGTGCTGCTGTCACCCCCACAGTGACCACGTGTGCTCAGGCAGCAGCCAGGGACAGCGAGCCACGAGCAGGCCACCAGCGATCAGAAGGGACCTGGACCCTGCACGGGGACCACGGCTGGGGCAGCAGGAAGGATCGGAGCGAGGGAAGGGGGTCGGGGACAGGGTGTGATGTAGGAGGTGACAGGACAGAGGTGACAGAGGGGCTGCCTGCCTCATTGGGGCCTGAGTGGAGTGGCAAGCGCTGTCCCCAGTGTCCCCAGTGTCCCTTGGGGCACTGCTGCCATCTGCTGGCAGGATCCCATCCTGCTCCGGTCCTGAGTCCGGGCACTGCTCCAAGGCCTGAGGACTCTCTGTGACCCCACTCTCCTGTGCCCCCTCCCAGGCACTGTGGGACTACTTGTGGCTCCAGCCCGGACACCCCAATGTGCCGCCCAAGCCTCCCTGCTGCCCCCAGGAAGCCAAACCCTAAAACTGGTCCTGGTGTCCACCCCTGGCACAGCTGATTGTCACCCCAATAACCCACTCCTGGGCTGCAGGTTTCTCCCACACCAACCCCTTCCCGTGCCCACATACCCCCCCTGCCCTATTGTTCCCCACCAGGGGTGGCCTGGAGTGGCCTTTGCATCATCCAGTTTGGGCTGAGGGACCAGGGACAGGATCAGGCCCTTGGCTGCAGCAGGGTGGAGCAGAGGCTCTGCTGGGCTGCTTTCCCCAGGGAATATCCAGCTCCATCCTCCCCAAGGCTGCTGAGGGGCAGAGGAAGCTCAGCCCGAGATGATTTCCTGCTGCATTCCCATTGCCTGGGGCTCTCTGGGAGTGGGGATTTGCTGAGTCCCATCCTCCATGTGACAGGCGAGCGCACACGGAGCCTCTTCCCACGGCCTCCTGACCTTCCCGGCCTTCCCAGCATCTCTGTGTCCCCTGGGACCAGCCCATCCCTGGCTGACCACTGGGGATTGTGCCTTGCTGGGTGTGGGGACACCCAGGGACACCCTGCACATCCCTCTCCACTTCCCACAGGCACTGGGAGCCTAGAAGTGGCTCAGTGGGGTGTTACAGGGCATTTGCTTTTCAGATGCAGTCAGGAAGCGGGATTAAGGTTTGGGAGAGGCAAGTCACCTAGCCCATGTCCCCACAGTGGCCCTACAAGCACCATGGCTCATCCCACCCCGGGCAGATGGCAGCAGCATCCTGCTCCTAGCTGGAAAATGCCCAAATCCATGGGCAGGGACTGCGCTGCAGCTGTCCCTGGTTTAATTCCTCGCAGCAAAGCAAGGCAGTGTCTGGCGGATTTTCCGTGTGCTCCATGCCCCAGCCCACACACAGGAAGGCTGAACAGCTCCGGGGACCTTCCCGCTGGGAATGATACCCGGCATGCGAGCCCTGCAGACTCCGTGCCTGACGCCCACGGGAGCAGCAGGAAGTTTTAGTGCTCAGTTTTAGTCTAAAAGGGATTTTTGATTCCCTAGCCCTGCAGAAGAAAACTGGAAAAAATCAAACACACCCCCCTGCCCAAAAGGGGCCACAGCCCAAAAAGCCAAGATCAGTTGTGCTGAAAGCTCGCTGTTCAGAGCAGAGACACGAAGTGTTGGCTCTGAATTCCAGAGAAACCAGGTGCGCGCATCCGCCCACCTCCCTCCGCCTCCGCCATTCCCACCCGCCGCGATTTTCTTGCTTCTGGAACAACCATTCCCCACCAAGCCCCCTTTTGGCAGCTCAGCCCTTCCAAGACCCCAGAGACTCCCCCATCGGCACTGCCTGTGCTCTCCAAACACCCTTCCCAACACCCTCAACCCGTGCCCAGCCCATCACCATCCTGTTCCCATCCAAACCCCGGCCGCTGCCCACCACTCACCGCGGAGGAAATGCCAAATCCTGCTGCCATCCTTTGGCACGTGGCTCCCCTGGCACCCGGGTGGGCTGGCACGGCTTCCCTTGCCTCCCCCGCACATCTGGGCAGCTGTGGCCGCGGCAGGGCCCGCGTGGTGCCCCGGCAGCGCTGACATCAGCACGGTTTCCTGCCTGCCGGCGCCGCCGCACCGTGTGCTGAGCCCCGACCCCACAGCCCTGCGAGGTGCGAGCCCCAGGCAGCCCTGGGACCCCGCCACAGCCATGGAGTCGGTGGCCCTGTACAGCTTCCAGGCGACGGAGAAGGACGAGCTGCCCTTCCAGAAAGGGGACACCCTGAAGGTACCGCGGGCAGGGGTCACCAGCCCGGGGGGGTTGGATGCTGTTGTTTTGAGGGACAGAGTGGGCACATGGTGACACCGGCGCTTTCTTTGTCCCTGACTTCATTGCTTCTGGGGCTTTCTGTGGGATGTAAGGAGCCAGCCTTGAGGATTTTGGAGTGTGGAGCAGCATGCCCTGCTTGTCTGTGCCACCAGGGGTATCTCCAGAGGGGGACACCCCCCACTGGGATGTGGCCTGTGGCCTCCCTGGCTGTCAGTGGCACCAGCTGTGCTCTGCGGCAGCCCCCCAGGGCTGAGACATGTTTTCCCTGTCCAGGGGACACCGGAGGTCACAGGGATCCGGCAGCAGGAAGCACGTACCCAAACACCCACCCAGGCACTGGCATTGGGGTGGGCTCTTAGATGCCACTTGGGAATCCTAAAAAGCTTCAGGGGGGCTCAGAACATCCCTGGGGGGCAGCAGCCCTGCAATGGGAGTGAGGGCACCCTCACCCCCTGCCCAGCTGCTCATCCCTCTCAGGCTCCTCCCGGACCCCTGGCACCCTGTAGCCCCCCAGGGAGGGCAAGGGCACAGCCCGGCTGTAACCCAGAGCCCCAAACTTGCCGTGCCGTCCCTGCCTCCCGGCGTGTTTTCCCCGTGCCCTGACCCGGGGTTTCGGATCCTGTTTTCACAGCTGTGCCGGCCCCGGGCCCCTGCGTGGGAGGCTGGAAAATGTTGTCACATGGAAGCGGTGTCAGCACCCACTGCCACCGTCCCGGGGGACGCAGGGGCCTGGCTGATGTCCCCGCTGCTCCACGGACAGGTTTCACCCTCTTCCCTGGGCAGGGGTTTGGGACAACACCAGGCACCTTGCAGCTCTGTACGGGTGACCCCAAACCCCCCAGACGGTGTCAGCACTGTCAGAGCCCCCTTTCCCCAGGGGATGGTTGGTGGGTGTTGTGGGGTCTGGGGCAGCAATAGGGTGCCACTCAGCCCCTCTCCCAGGGGAAAGGCAGCCAGGCTGACCCCTCCCTGCTCCTCTCCCGCCTCAGATCCTCAACATGGAAGATGACCAGAACTGGTACAAGGCTGAGCTGTTCGGCTGCGAGGGCTTTGTCCCCAAGAACTACATCAAGGTCAAGCCGCACCCGTAAGTACCATCCCAGCAGCAATCCCAGCGGTGCATCCCAATTCCCAAAGGTCTGCCACGAGCCAGGGTAGTCCCACATGTGGGGAAACTGAGTCACAGAGATGGGGTCTGCCTGCCGGGCCGGTCTGCCAATGCCACCACAGCCCGAGGGCACAGGAGGCAGCAGAACACCCACATACCCCCAAAAATCCATCCCTCACACTGAGCTGCCCCTAAATAAATGATAATTGGGGAACCACAAAGCGTTATGGGATTACAACTGCATTAAACACAATCCTATTACCGCGTTATTAAAGCCCAGCTTAATCCACCCCTGACTGAACCTGTGTTTTATGTATCATTAGCCCCTGGTAAATCACATTTAAATGCCGGAGCGAACGCGTGGGCTCGGGGCAGCCCGGGGCACATCCCACTGCTTCTCCAGCTTGGGATAACAACCCGAGATGGGCGAGACACGGCCTCTTCCATGCAGCACCGGGAGGGCTGCCACTGGGAGATGCTTTGTGCTAAACTCCGTGGCTGATCATTCACCCGGCAATTTTACAGTAGCAGAGAATCTTCATGGCCCAGGGGACCTGAAACAGCCGGGCACAGCCTTGGCAGGGGCGGGACGCGGGGACTGCTCCTGCAGCTCGTTCCGGCAGGTTTATCCTGGCACCGAGGGTTTTGTGCTCTCCAGCGGGAAGGGCTGTTCCCACGAGGGGCCAAGGGACGCGGAGGAGGGCAGGCAGCCAAGTGGGGGCCGAGGGGCGCGGTGTGACAGCCCAGGTGACAGGATGCGGTCGCGGCTGTCGGTGACGCTGCGCTCGTCCTGCGCGGAGGGGGCAGCGCACCCACAGCACCCTGCGGTGCCCCCCCCCGAAAATGCCGGGATGAGCCAGGAGGGGGAGGGAAGGGAGAAGCTGCCGGGGGAGGGTCCCAGCCCTGTGAGGAGCCCGATGGAGACCCCGCTCCCGCCGGCACCGGAAATCTCGGTGCCTGCACCCCGCAGGGTGGGGATGCGGCGCTGGGGTGTCTCCGGGTGCCCAGGGGTGCCCGCGGGGCTCAGCCCGGTGCCCCTCGCAGGTGGTACGCGGGCAGGATCTCCCGGCACCTGGCAGAGGAGCGGCTGCTCAAGCGCAATCACCTGGGAGCCTTCCTGATCCGCGACAGCGAGAGCGCCCCGGGGGAGTTCTCCCTGTCCGTCAGGTGAGTGCCTTTGGGACTGGTGGCAGGAAGGGAAGGCGTCGCCGCAGCCCCCGCTTTGGGGACCGAGGCATCGGGCCACCCTCGTGTGTGCTGGGGAAGGGGTGAGCACCCTGCCCGGTCGCGAAGGGGCTGCGGAGCCGTGTCCCCAACACATCCAGGCACAGCCTCGCACAGGACCTTCCCGTCCTTCCTCTCCTCCACAGCTCCGCCTCCATCCCCGCTGCTTCCCGCTCCCTGCTCCGCTGCCTGGCTTGGGGTCCCTCGCAAGGACACCCCTAAACACAGTCCTGGGGATGATGACGGGGCTGGGGCCGAGCTGCACGCACTGCCCGGGGACACGGCCCGGGGGAACAACGTGCCCGGAGCATCCGCGTGACTTCGGGATCCGCAGCCAGCGCTGTACAACGGGCAGAGCCTGTCCCCGGGCATCTCACCCCTTCCCTGCCCCGGCCGGAGGAGCAGGGGGCGGCCCCAGGCCAGCCAGGCACTTTCTCACCCTTTTAATCCCTAATTAAACGTTTCGGGAGGTTCTTGCCCATAATGAAAGGGAGCCGTGCTCTGCCGTGCGTCACCGGCAGCGCGGCCGGGTCCTGCCCCTGCCCGGGGGCCTGGCAGCGCCGGGGCCCTGCAGTGGGGGCAGCCCAACCTGCCACCCCGGGCACACCCTGTGGGGTGGCAGCAAGGGAAATCCTGCCTGCCCCGTCCTCCTGCAGCGCGGGGGTCCCCAGGAGCACAGGGGGAAGCTGGGAGCACAATCCCAGCCTTTGCAGACTCCTCCTGGCATGTGCTGAGACCTGCAGCTCTCACCATGCCTTCCTCAGATGTGGCCCTGGACAAAGCCACCTGCCCTCCACATGGCTGGCACACTGCCATCCCTGAGCCCATGGGCATCCCACTGTGCCAGGGCTGGGCACCGAGCTTTGGCTGCCAGTGGGATGAGTTGTAGCAGGTCTCAGCATCCCAAGGCCGGGGTGACATCCATCCTCCTTCCGCAGCTACGGGAAGCAGGTCCAGCACTTCAAGGTGCTCCGGGAGAGGAATGGCAAGTATTTCCTCTGGGAGGAGAAGTTCAACTCCCTCAACGAGCTGGTGGATTTCTACAGGATGACCACGATCGCCAAAGAGCAGCAGATTTTCCTGCGGGACGAGGACCAGACCGAGGAGGTACCGCCATGGATG
Organism: Machaerirhynchus nigripectus; assembly: GCA_013397975.1. Classification (NCBI taxonomy): domain Eukaryota; kingdom Metazoa; phylum Chordata; class Aves; order Passeriformes; family Dicruridae; genus Machaerirhynchus; species Machaerirhynchus nigripectus. Next base: position 398,917 of record VZRQ01011181.1, read on the forward strand.
GGGCTGTGGGGTGATGGCAGGGCTGCTCCCAAACCCCCTGCATGAGCCCTCTCGAGGCTCAGTGTCCCTGCAGAGGGGGACAGGGACATCCCTGGTTGGCACTTGGCCCTCGGCTCAAGGGGGTGAGGAGCAGGATAGGCAGCCTGAGGCAGGCAGTGCTGCAGGGAGGAAGAGCTCCTGGAGCAGCTCAGAGGGGCAGAGCAGGGCAGGGCAGGGTCCCTCGGGCCAGCGGTGATGCCCAGGGCAGGTGGCAGAGCCCAACCAGGGCAGGTGGCACAGCCAAACTCCAGCAGAGCCAAGCCCTGGGGCAGTGGTTGTGGAGGTGGCAAAACTGGACCTTGGGAGCTGGGCTGGGGTTGGCTCCAGCACCTGGAAGGACCTGGGAAGGACCTGGGAAGGTGAGGGGTGCTGGCTGCCTCCAGGGGTCCCCTGGGCACCCATCTTGGGTCTCCCAGCAGCAAGAACAGGGAGTCTTGTGCCTTGGGGTGCTCCCCTGCATCCACGGTGTTCCCCTGACCCCGGAGTGCTCCCCTGCATCCCTGACTGTGCCCTGCACCCCAGGCTCTTTCCTGCACCTGGGGTTGTCCCCAGCACTCCGCTCTTCCCGTGGCAGGATTTCCCTGGTTTCTGTCTCTTTTCAAAGCAGGCACCCCAGGGTTGGTCCTCGTCCCGTGGTGGCACAGTGTCCACATCACCCTGGGGACCCAGGCAGTGCTACCCAGTGCCGGGGCTTGGCAGACGGGGTCCCCTCTCCTCCCACCAACCCCTGCCCTCGGCTCCCTGCAGGTGAGGAGACCCCGATTCGTGCAAGCCCAGTTCGACTTCTCAGCCCAGGAGGGCTCCCAGCTGCCCTTCCTCCGCGGGGACATCATCGAGGTCCTGGACTGCCCTGATCCCAACTGGTGGCAGGGGAAGATCTACGGCCGCGTCGGGCTCTTCCCCCGGAACTACGTCCACCCCATCCACAAGTGACCTTCACCACGCCGCAGGTGACCGGGCAGGACCCGGCCCCGCTGTCCCCACTCACCAGAGCTGCCTCGTGCCCACACACGGACTGAGCGTCCCTTTGTCCCCACGATGGTGCCTGTCCCGGCGCCACCACGCTGGGTCCTTGTGCCACGGGGCACCCTGAAACATCAGCTGTGGTTGCCCCTGTTTGCCTGACCCCGAGAGCCCAGGGATGGGGCTGGCAGCGGTGTTCCCTGGGGAGGGAGCATGGAGTGTTCAACCACAGCCATAAAAACTTTTCCAGAGCCACAATCCAGTGGGATGACAGCAACAGAGGGAGTGAGCCCAAAACCCCAAACCCTGGCTCCTCTCCAGATCCCGTAAGCAAAGCCCCGGCTCCGGGGAGGGCTGCAGGCTGCCAGGACACGGCTGGGATCTGTAACTCCACAGAGGAATTCCAGGACTCAGGGTAGCAGGGAGGGCTGATCCAGGGGGATTCTGTCCTGCGAGTGCTGTTCATGGCTGCAAATTGTGGCACTTTTTAATATGATTTTTTATTTAAGGCAGTAAAATCTGTTTGGGTGTCGCCCTCGAGCGTGGCTGCTCCTTTTCCCACGTGCTGAGGTGATCCCGTCCCTGCAGTCACGCAGCTGCTGCTTTGCTGTGGTTTTGCTCCCCCGCAGCCCCCATTTCCCCACCCCGATGCCTGTCCCAAACCCTCCCCAGGGATTTTTTCCCCCCACAAATGCCCCCCACAGCTCACACCCCCTGGGATGCACTCAGCGTCCTCAGTGCTGAGAGCACCCAACTCGCTGCACCAGTGCATTTAAACATTGCATCCCAAACAAGTAAAAACTACCACCCAAATCCGCATTTTTCCCCTCTCCAAGTGCCTCTTCCCCACCCCAGGGGCTGTCAGGGTTCTAGGCAAAATAGGCATAACAGAAAATATTGACACACATCAGGACAATGGCGTTGACGCCACAGACACGGGCCCAGAACGGGGGTTCCCTGGTGTCCCTGAGGGCCACAGCCGGGGCTCCCACGACCTTGGGTGGCTGCTGGGTGTCCAGGCTGGCTGCACAGGAACCTGGCACAGAAATACGGTGAGTGTAGGGGACAGATGACCCTGGTGACATCCACCTCCTGGCAGGTGGGACAGTCCTGGGGAAACTGAGGCACGGGGTGTCGCTCCCACCCTGCTGCCCATTACAGGCAGGGATTGAGAGGCTGCCCCCCCTGCCTGACACCCCTGAGGACACACTCACCATAGGGGGGTCCCTGGGATGTGCCACACACGGAGAGCTGGGGGGGCTCCCATGAGAGGGTCCACCAGGTGAGATCCTTCAGCTGGAAACCAGAGACTGGCTGGGAAAACCCTCCCAGGGCCGGCCCCACCCTGGGGACCCCCCAGCCGAGCTCGGGGTACACAGGGTGACACTGACACCTCTGGCTGAAATCAGGGGTGCCCCACTCACCTGTGCTGGGGGCACTGGGGGGGTCAGCAGGCTGCCTGCCACCGCGATGGCAGCTGTGACAGTGGCCAGCAGCACGGCGAAGTGCAGGTAGTGGACGTCAGCAAGCAGCCAGGGCCGCTGGTCAGGGACCCCACAGAGGGGTGTGGGGTGGGCCAGCTCCAGCCCCATCCTGGCCAGTCCCAGTGCCAGCCCTGCCATCAGGCCCCAGAAAGCTCCCTGCAAAGCCAAGGCTCATGGGGGATGGCTGGACAGGGATGGTCACCCCCCAGCAGGGACAGGGATGGTCACCCCACAGCGGGGACAAACCCCCTCGGAGCTGTCCCCTCCAGCCAGCCCTGAGAGAGGGTGGAGTGGTCCCAGTGTGGGTACCACCCGTGTCCCCGAGCTGTCCCCAGGGCCACCCCGGCCGTGTACCTGCTCATTAGCTCGGGGCCAGAAGACAGCCAGGATGAAGACAGCAGTGACAGGGGGAGCCAGGTAGCTGGTGACAGCCTGGATGTACACGTAGAGCTGGCCACCGCTGGAGCTCTGCAGGATGGGGATCCACACCACGCTGAGGGCCACCAGCACCACCGTGACCACCCTGTGAGCGGCAGCGAGGTGCTACAGGTGACATTCCTGTCACCTCCCCGCACCTGCAGCATCTCTGTGGCTGTGGAGGATCCCTGAAATCAGGGGTCAGGTCCCAGTGCTGGTCCCGGTGCTGCCTGGGGATGCGGGTGGGTCACTCGCTGCTGGTGACACCCCCAGGACCGCAGTGGATGCTGATTGTGCCACTACCTGCTCCATCTTATGTGGGCAAGCACTTCCCAGGCCCCTGCCCAGCCCTGGGGGCTGCTAAATTGGATCCTCCAAAGGAAAACCCCAGGCAGTGGACACTTCCACTGTGAAAAGCCACCGGATGCAGAGCCTGGGTGCTCTGGCCAGATTTGGGTGATGCTCTCAGCACCCCCATGTCCGGCCAAGGCACCCAGCTGGGAGCTGGGGATGTGGGCTGAGCTTCCCCGTGCTCAGCTCCCCCAGCCAGGCTGCGACAGAGAGCTGTGTTAGTCCCAACATCACCCTGACCCTATCCCTGCCCAAATCCCAGCCACACCCTGCAGCATCACCCTCCTCTGATGCGCGAGGCATTGGCCGATCCCAGGTTTTGGGCCCAGCCTGGGCAGGACTCATCCCAAAGCTGCTGTATTTATAGCTCAGCCCAGCTTACTTACAGCTCCACAAAATTTCCTACGTCTCCATCTGCTCATCTCGAGAAGCAGAAGTAAGGAAAAATAAAAGAAAAATAATGCCATGAAAGCAGCTCTAGCTGGAACTCCCACTGCTGCCTGGTGCTGCAGGAAGGGGAACCAGCCTGAGCGTAAAATGCACGCCCTGATCCATGGGGAAGGAGAAATCCCTCTGTTTGGAATGTCTGTGAGCCGCAGAGGATAGAATCAAAGAATGATGGAATGTTTTGGGTTGAAGGGACCTTAAAGCTCATCTTGTTCCATCCCCTGCCATGGGCAGGGACACCTACCACTAGACCAGGCTGCTCAAAGCCCTGTCCAACCCAGTCCTGAGGCTAAAAGATCATGGAAAAGGAGGAATGTCTGAGTGAGACGGGAGCTGGGTGTGCCGGGTGGCCGAGTCCTGCTGATCCGGGCAGGGGAGGGAGAGCAGCACCCGGCACAGCCCGAGCTGGGGGAATTCGGGAAGGATTAGGTGTTCCCATCACCACAGTACCACCTCGGCATGGAGCAGCATCCAACACCAGCGGGAGTTTCCAACCAGGCACCACGGCCGCAGCAGGAGCTCAAATCCCCAGGTCTGGGAACTGGGAGCTCTTTCCCACCCCACAATCAAAGCCCTTTCCTCAGGGCTGGAACGAGATGAACTTTAACGACCCTTCCAGCCCAAACCATGGTCCCAGGATGTGGAATTCCCACCCTGGTGGGTCTGGGGGCAGTTGGGACCCCCTGACAACTACTCAGGACCCAAGCCACCTTTCTCCACGCTGGCAGCTTAAAACCTCAAACTGGCAACTTAAACTGCTTTTTTCCCCTCTCCCAAGCACATTTCCTTGGCTCTATCCCCGCGATCCGCAGCGTCCTGCTCGCACCAGTCACCCGACACTAAGGAAGTTCCCTGGGATCCACCGCAGCAGCGACTCCCGCCCCGGGCGGGCAAAGCCCTTCGCAAACATTCATTATCCATCCTCGGGAAAGCTGTCCTGCCTTGTCACACCCTTGTCACCGGCAGCGAAGCCAGTGCCAGGGAGGGGCTAAGCAGGCCCTGAGACAAGCGCCCCCCTTCCCAAGGGGGAGCATGCGGGACCTCAAGTCCCCGGGATCTCTGCCCATCCCTTTCCCACCCTCTGGACACGGAGAATGCTGAGAAACAGCTGCTCCTGCAGCCTCTGGTCCAGCCAAGCCTCCGTACAGCCCCGGCAGAGCCCAGCCAAAGGCCTGACCCAGATTCGCTCCCTGTCATTGTCTGCCCCGGCCGAGGACGCTCCCGGCCCCGCGGCACCGTGCCGGGGCATTCCCCAGCGCTGACTGCGCCGCCCCGAGCTCCGGGGCTCCCCGCCGGCACCGCCACCCCCGGCAGCGGCCGGGGATGTGCGGGCAGCCCTGCCCTCTGCCACCCGCCGGAGCTCCCCGGTGTGTGACCTCGGCCGGGAGCAGCCGCGGCTTCCCGGGGCACCGGGCTGGAGGCGACGGGGAGAGGCTGCACCCAGCGCCCCGTCTGCATTTCCAGCGCTTTCACCCGTAAAATAATCCAAGGGCTTGTTTTCCTTGCATAAACCAGGCTGAGTGGAGGCACTCCGCAGGCTGGACCGGCCCCACCAGTCTCCCCGAAACCCCCGGTGTGCCCGAAACCCCCGGTCAGTACCGGCCCACGAGGAGCAGCTCCCGGTCACCGGCCCGCGGCCGCAGCTTCCTCCAGATGTCCATGGTGAAGAGGGTGCTGCTGCTGTTGAAGATGGAGGTCAGGGAGGACACGAGCGCTGCCATCATTACCGCGATCATCAGACCCCGCAGCCCTGCGGGAGAGAGGGAGAGTCAGGGAGCGGCTGAACCGGGAGGGATGGGATGGGGTAGGAGAACCCCGGGATGGTGCCTATTCCTCTGCAGCCACATGCTGGGATCTCCCCTGGGGCAAGGATGGGGTTTGGGAACACTCAGCTGCACCCCGGAATGCCGGGACCTCATATCCCCTGACCTCACTGCTGGAGCGACCCTCGGAGGGGCCGCACGGGCTGTGCCATGCACAGACCCTCCCACACCATCCACGGGGTCCCCCCCAACACAAACCCTCCCACACCATCCAGGGGTCCCCCCCAACATCCGAGCCCTGGCAGGAGCCCCGGGGTGCAGCAAAGTCCGGTGGAGACGGAGTCACCCCCTCGCACCCACCTACCACTGGGCATCAGCTCGAGCACCAACTTGGGGTAGGCGATGTTGGAGCAGCCCACGGCGGCCCCGCACACACGGGTGCACTCCTCGGGGTCCACGCAGGCCACGGTGTCTGGGGGACAGAGGCATGTGACATCTTCAGACCCCTGACAGTGTGGGGGCCAGCCCTGCGCCCCTTCACCCCCCTCGTGTCCCCTCCCACTGGGCAGATATTGACCCTTTGCTATGGTCACGATGCCCAGACCTTGGTAGGAGACCAGGTGGAGAAGGAGGGAGTACATCCCCCGTGGAAATCCACCTCTGCCTCCCCCATCTTATTCCCACCATCAGCTCCAACACAGTGGGATCCATCTCCCCCCTCATCTCCTGCTGCCCACACCCAGCCCGGTGCAGGTTGGATCTATTCCCACATTAAATCCAGTGACAACTGCCCCGGGGGGATCTCCAGCGCCCCACCAGGGCATGGGGCTGGGGCTGGAGGCATCAGAGCCCCAGGGCAGGCACTGCCCATCCCCACCCACGGGGCCAGCCGGGTTCGTGCACTGTTGTGGCAATTTCCTGGGCATGGGCAGCACCAGCAGCTCCTGGGGTTTGCGTGGCAGCACGCCAGGACCATCAACGCCCAATTATTTCTGTCTCAACGAGTGCTGAACCCTTTTTTTTTTTTTTGTTATGCTCATGAAATATTGAAATGGATGGAAATTAATGTCAGGCATAAATATGGATGGGCTGCCCGGCTCTCCGGGCTGCATCCACCCAGCCAGGAGCACGGGGGATGAGCACGGGTGATCCCTGCACAGCACCGGGAGCATCGTCCCGGTTCCCCGGCACGGTGACCTCCACCAACGCGGGGTGCAGCCCTCAGCCTCCCGGTTTGTCTCAAACACCAGTGGTAACACCTTGGGACTTTCCATAAAGGAGCGTGGGGCGCGATGGGAGCACGACTTGGTTGTGGGCAGACCACAGGCCGTGCTCAGCACATCCCAAGGACGCCAAAAAGCCCAAGCTGGGCCGCCTTTCCCCAAGGTCAGAGTCAGCACTGGGGCTCCGGTGACTCCATCCTGCAGCAGCCGTGAGCAAAGCTGCCATCAGCGCTCTGTGCCTCAGTTTCCCCTCTCTAAAACACCACGTTGTGCATGGCTCCATGCAAATCGTTGGTGGCTGCAGGGTGGAAAACGTTCCAAAGGGCAAGGCAGTGTCTGGATGTTGTGCTCCAGCTGAAATGCCTGCCCCAGGCCTCAACTCTGCCAATGAACACTTGGTGGGACCTCAGAGTGAGTGGGAAGCAGGAACCCCCGAGCCAGGAGCACAGCCCAGTGTCTTACCCCACTGCTTCACTTTTAGGCCCTCTGCTAAAAATGGAAAATTAATGAGAGCTTGTAATTAATGCTTCCATTTGCAGGAAAAGGGGCCGTGTCTGCAGCAGGTGCTGCCTGTCCAGCTGGATCCACCCGGGGACGCCTGGAATGGTGAGGACCAACCTGCTCGGCCACAGCAACCTGTGCCTGCAAACAGGGGCTGCACCCAGTTCGGGGGCTAAGTCCACCTGGAGGAAGAAGCCCCCGGGATCTGGAGATGGGGGACCCAGGTGTTATCGCCCAGCGTGAGGATCAGGTGATGCTCCAGGTGAGGATCAGGTGATGTCCAGGTGGCTCTGCCACCCCAATCCACCCCCACCAGCTGGCTCTGGGAGCCAGCGCACACCACACGATGGCTGGGATGCAGCATTTACCCCACATGCAATAAATCATTAGCACACACACCCCGTGAAAGAGGCCATAAATCTCCTGGCACAATAAAAACACCTGGAACGAGCGGCTGAGGCGGCGACAACCACAACACGCTCCTGCCACGCCACGCACACCCACACTCCAGCACCGAACTGGGCCATCTCCCATCACACCCAGAGAAGCCCTGGGTGCTGGCTCAGTGCTCACCTCTGTCCCATTTGCTGTCCCCATCACTCCCAGCAGGGCAGGGATTTCACCTAAAACACCCAGGTTTGGTTCCAGCTCCCTCAGTCTCTGCTGCACCAGTCACTGACCAGGCCCCGGTGTGGGGATGTCATCCCACCACTGGGAAATCCCTGCAGGGTCAGCACAGCCTTTCCATGCAGTCACCATCTCCACCTGAAGCACCTCCAGAGCTGATATTCTTTGGGAGCCAAGCACTTCAATCTCCCCCATGCTGCTGTAACACTTGGGGACACGGTTTAGTGTTGGACCTGGCAGAGCTGGGTTGGACTGCTGATCTTTTCCAACCTTAGTGATTCCGGGATCCCAACAAACAGCTGTCACATTCCTGTGTCCCCCAGCCCCACTGCCACCTCCTGCACAGGCCAGGCCAGGGCTGGGCACAACCCCACGCACGATTTGTCACTGTGGGGCGAGCAGGGCCACTGTGCCTGCAGAGAGGAGCGCTTTGATGGCCGAGCACCTGGACAGACAGGCGGCTTCGCCTCGGGGGCCTGACTCAGGCAGAGCCCTCATTTATCCGGCTGTGAATCCAGATGAGCCACACCAACGCCAGGGACAGAGACACAGCCCATGGCACTCTCCTTTTTTGCATTGGCGCAAGAATCTGACCCCAATTCCTGAAATTCATCTTCAGCTGAGCTTCCAAGAGAAAAGCTCAAGAGAGCGTCCACATTTCTCCCTTGTGAACGCCAACTGGTGAATCCAAGGTTGGGTTTTCTGTCCATCTCGCAGTTATGAATGAAATCTGTCACAGCAGGGTCTGGTGATGTGACCATGACAGTGCCGCAAACCTATAGAGGAGGGGAGGGGAGGGGACAGGACAAGACAGAATAAATGTTTTCATTTGGAAGAGCCCTGCAACCATCATCTGGTCCCACTCCCTGACCAACTGAGGGATAGCAAAAAATTAAGGGCATTGTCCAAATGCCTCTTAAACACGGACAGGTTTGAAGCATTGACCACCTCTCTAAGAAGCCTGTTCCTGGAGATGTTTCCATAAGAAATGCTTCCTAATATCCGGTCTAAACTTGCCTCCGCGCGGCTCCCACCTGGTGGTCACCCGGGCTCCAAGCTCCTGCACCAGCACAGGAGGGGTTAACCACAGGACAGAACTCCTTTCCTGGAAAATATTAACTTACGGCACACCGGGAGAGGGGGGAATCTCAGAGGAGAGAGACTTTTTTTTCAAAGACAGAACAGCCAAAGCCCTCCGGAGCTGCCCAGGACCCTCCCGCACCCTCACGCTCAAGGAGGCTCCGGGGTCGGGTCCGCAGGTGTGAGGGCGCATCAACCGAAAGAGTTAATCGGGCTGGGCAGGGAATGTGTGAAGGCAGCATGTGACTGCAGGTGGGGCAGGGCGGAGGGATGAATCACTCTTTTCCTTTTCCTCTTTTCACTTCTTGCTGTTACCTGTCCGGCCCGGGCACTGCGCACTGGCAGAGCCCCGAGCCGTGAGCTGCCAGGGCGATGCACAGGAGGCTGAGCGAGAGCGTTCGCCGCCGAGCAGCCGCCCGGCTGACCCGCTCCTCCGGCAGCGAGACCCAGGGACGGCACCTCAGCCGAGAAATCGTGCTCTTCGCTGCCCTGCGTTAAGCCGCTTTTCTCTTTGTTTCTTTCCCACTTCTTATTTCATCCGGTGTTAGCGTTGTCTTGGGAGAGCGGAGGATGAGGAGAGAGCGGAGCCGGGGGTGAAAGACCTTCCCGGTGGTGTGGGTACCCCCGGGGCTGTCTGCCCCGTCACGCAGCCCCTGCTGTGGGAAGCTCCGCGTTTTCCTTGCCTGGAGCCCTCTCGCCGCGTGGAGCCGGGAGCAAGCCAGAAACCAAACCCTCCTCCCCGGCAGGAAGAGCTCCGGCGTGGCAGGAGCCCTTGGAAAAGGGAGCGGTGCCTTTCCCAAGCTGCGCTTTGAGCCGGGGAGGGTGAAGAAAACTGTGTATTTAAAGACTGGAGATTAATTAAGTCCTCATTTATTGCCGACATCCGGCGCTCGCTGGGGCCACAGAGCTCCCTCGGGAGAGGGGACCGGCGTGCGGGGTCACCATGGCTTTCTCCCAGGTGCAGTGCCTGGACGACAGCCACGTCAACTGGAGGTCCAGCGAGTCCAAGCCCGAGTTCTTCTACAGCGAGGAGCAACGCCTGGCCCTGGAGGCACTGGCCTCCCGCGGCCCCGATGCCTTCTATGAAGTCCTGAAGAGGGAGAACATCAGGGACTTCCTGTCCGAGCTGGAGCTGAAGAAGATCCTGGACACGCTGGAGACGTACGACCCCGGCTCCGAGTACATCCCGCGGCACGGCAGCAGCGCCGGGGACAGCGAGGGCGATCGGAACAGCCAAGGGGACGAGCAGGACATGGCCCCTTCCCTGGAGTACTGGCCCCAGAGGTCCGACCGCTCCATCCCACACCTGGACCTGGGCTGGCCCGAGACCGTCGCCTACCGCGGGGTCACCAGGGCCACGGTCTACATGCAGCCACCCATCGAGGGCCAGGCACACATCAAGGAGGTGGTGAGGAAGATGATCTGCCAGGCTCAGAAGGTGAGGTGTGCCACGGGACGGGGCAGGATTGGCCCCAGGGCGTCCTGCTGAAAGTCCTGCCCGGCCAGGCAGTCCCTGTCCTGTGGGAAGCTCTGCCCAAGCAGAGGCAGCGGGGCCAAGCATGCAGGTTTTTCCTTGTAACCAATATTTGGGGATTGGGTTTTGCTGAGGATGCTGCTAGCCTGGTTCAGCACTCCTGGGAGCAGCACAGCCCTTCCCAATATCCCTACAGCGGCACTGTTCATCCCAGGGTCCCTGTGGGCCTGTGGGGAAAACCGATGGGGAAGAAAAGGGGTTGAGCACTTCTCCAGCTGTGAGCCCACAGTCCCAGCCACTGCACAGTTGTTATTCCTGGTGTGACAGCATGTGACAGGACACAGGAACCCGGGGTCATGTTCTGGCTTCAGGCCCTGGGTCCACCAGCTGTCCAGCACATGACTCTGGGGTCACAGTCAGGCCTCAGTCCTTGTGTCCACCATCCGTCCAGTCCTTGACCCTGGGACCAGCACAGCTCTGGGGCAAAGTAATCAAAGCTTCTGGTCTGGCACTGGCGCACATGAGGGTCAAGTTTGGCCCGAGATAGCTGCAGTGCTCCAAGCTGGCTCATCCTGGCTTTCAGAGGAGAAGAATGAGCTGGTGAGCGGGACAAGGCTGGGCAGATGCTGAAGGGATTTGGGTTGAGACTTGTCCTCCCTGTGGCGTCAAACCAAGGAGTGGGGCGTGGGGATGCATGAGCCATCACCCATGGGCAGGAGGACTAAGGAAGGAGGGAGATGGTGGCATGTGTTGAAGGTCAGCAGAGGTGGGCAGGGGTTGTTGGTGTTTCCCAGTGACCCAGGCCCGGTCAGGAAGTGCAGGAGGGGTTGGTACCTGCTGGTTTCTCCGTGCTTTGAAGCTCTTTGAGTTCTGTGCATCCGATACCGTGGGAGCTCCAAGGAAGGAGCTTCCCAACCCAGAAGATGTTCCAGCAGGAAAACAGGCAGACCCTGCCAGGATATCTGTGGAGCAGAGGGGACAGGCTGGGATGAGTCAGGTCCACCTGGCTCCTCCTGAGATAGTGCTGGGGTTTGCAGATCCTGGTAGGAGAGAGGAACCCTGTGACATGCAGCCAGAAGAGCCTCTTCAGAGCAGCTCAGGCAGAAAAATGAATCTCCCAACATGTCCAAGGCAGCAGGATCACGGGAATGGCTGATGGGGGTGTCAGGGGTGCCCCGCTGTGGGCAGGAGCCATCTCTGGCCACTGTCACCTCACAAAAGTTGAGGTCACTTGTCCTCACCTGTGACATTTTCCCTGCCAAAGTGCTTTGCAACAGAGGGCAAAGGGAAGGGAGAGCTGACATCCCATGGGAGGGAGGATGGGAGAACAATCCCACAACAAACATTGTCTCATCTTCGGGTCTTTCCAGCTGCCTCTGACTCGGGCTTGCAGCTCCCGCCTGGCTTTGCCTACTCACCGCTTCCCACCTGCCCCCACGCAAACGGCTCCTCCTGAGTCATCCCACACCCTGCTCCTGCTCCAAGAGCTGGCAGCTGAGTCAGGCACTGGCACATCCCCACCTCCCCTGGAGCCTCTCCAGGACACAGGGACGTGGCCACGGTTGGTGCTGCTGTGCTCATCGCCGGTGCCTTGATGCCCCCTGAGCAGGGCTGGGCTCTGCCTCCCGGTCCAGACGGTCCCTGATTGTGGGATGAGACATGGTGACACCACTGGTGACATGCAGGAGCCTGCTTGCAGCTTATGGCACCTCGGGAAACGCAGAGATGGATGAGTGCTTCATCCTGGAGGGTCTGGGAATGGCAGGAGTTACAGGGGCTGGAAAGTGGGGGTCTTCCATGGTCTCCTACCCTGTATTTGAGGATGGAAGTCCCTGCAGCTGAACTTGCTGTCACACAGTGGAGCCCAGGTGACAGCTTGGGGGTGCCCCTAAGGGTGGGGGACACTGGGCTAGAGCACCCTGTTGATTTGTGCCAGGGCTCAAGGTCTTCACAGCAGCTCAGAGGTGAAAGGGTTTGGCTGAGGAAGCTGATAGTGGACAAAGGGACGGTCCTGCTGCCACCATCAGATGTCACATACACTGTCCACGTGCTCTGTCCTCCCTGGGGAGCTCCTGCCGAAGTGTCCCATCCCACCAGGCAGTGGAAGTGCTCTCCATCCACGTGCAAAGCAGCGCAGGCCTGGGAGAGGTTCCCTGTTCCCTGCCGGAGGACGACCCTTGCTCCAGACGTCGCCCCAGCCGCCCGCTCTGAAGCGCTCCCAGTGCCAACCCCGAGCCCCGCCGAGCGAGTCCCTGTGCCACGGCCAGGAGAGCAAAGTCCTCTGGCGCTGGCCCAGCAGAGTTCAGAGCCCAGGAGAGCACTGCTGGTGCAGGAAGGCCACGCAGGCGGAGCCGGGGTGAGGAAGCCGAGGGATGTGAGGCCGCTTTGAGGAACCCCGGTGCTCGCAGGAATGAGGCCAAATGCTGCCCAGTCCAGAGGTTCAAACCGAGGCGTGCCAGAGAGGGAGATGCAAATGATCCCCTTCTCTTTCTGGGAATGAATGGGAGAAAGGAGAGGCAGGATCCTGTGGCCACGTCCCTGCTCTCCCTGAAAATCCCATGTTTGTGGCCAACAAGCAGAGGTGGTGAGGGATGTGGGGCACCAGCAGCTTCACCCCTGAGACCTTCACCAGGTCGAGCCATGGCACGGCCATCTCTTCCTTGCTGGGGATCCCCTTGAGCTGCAAAGTTCACAGGCTGGACATCAGGAACAATTTCTCCATGGAAAGGGTGGTCACTGAAAGGCACTGGAAGGGGCTGCCCAGGGAGGTTTGGAGTCCCCATCCTGGAGGTGTCCAAGGAACAACTGGATGTGGCACTCGATGCTCTGGGCTGGGGACAAGTGGTGAGAGGTCCAAGGTTGGACTTGACAATCTTGGAGGTTCCAACCTTAATGATTCTATCAATGGCAGGGAGGAAGATCTCTCTCCTCCTCTCCTCTTGGCTCTCTCTGACCAGAAACCAGAGCATGAAAACATTGACCTCGGCCCAAAGCCACTGGAGAGAGCAGTGACTCTGACCTCCTCTCTGCTCTTGAGGTTCCAGGTTGGGATTGTGGTGGTATAATTACCCTGAGCAACTTCCAGCGAAGGTTGGGAGGCCCTATTAATTACTGTTTACAAAACCTTCTGCCGTTCCTGGATGAAAGGGTCGACAGGGGAAAGCAATTATTAATGTTACTTGTCCCACCTCTCCTCCATCCCAACACGCTTCCTCTAATTGTGCCTTGGTGCCTGCCTAATTTATTAAATGCCCACGTGGTGCACCCCAAAAGTCATTATCTGATGATTCACAGTGAGACAATAAAGAGCTGCAACTTCCTCTATAAAACATGATCCTGCAGTTCATGTGCTCATCAAAGCTGTTCCAAAAAATCCCAACAGCATTTGCCCGGTGTCCAGGGGGATGCAGTGCTCACTGCTCCTCAGGGATGTGGGACCCAGCACCTGCACATCTGCTGTATCCAAAGGATCCTGGCAGCTCCTGGGACCCTGGCAAGAAAAGCTTTGCCTGCGTGGGCACTGGGAGCCTCCAGCTGTAGATTTAGGGCTGATTTCCTCTGCACCCTCCAGGAGAACACCAAAGGGATGGCAAAGCTTCCTGGGATGACGCAGCAGCAAAAGGGCTTCAGGAAAGGGAATGTCCCAGCACCAAGCGCTGCCCTGGCAGAGGGGACAGGGACAAGCTCAATCCTCACAGCCAGGTGGCACAGTTTGCTCCAGACAATCCCATTCCCCAAGCTGGGAAGCAAAGAGCACACGGGATTTCACTGCTCTGGAGAAGACAGGCCTCCATTCTTTGCAGATTGTTCCTGCGCCAGTCTTTGGCATCCCAGGGTTCAAGCACAGGCGGCCCAGCAGCAGATTGCACCCAGACGAGGACAGTCACCACATCGGGAGCACTGCCAGCGCTGTCCTCACTCTCCCAGCCCACCTCATGGCAGGGCAGTGCTGGCACACTGGCGTGAGATCCCGGTGACAAACCAGGGCCAAGCCTGTCCTGCAGGCAAGACGCGGTGGGGAGGGAAGCGGGAGCTGAGCCGTGACAGGACGCACCAGCTGAGCAGGAGGAATTGGGTTGAAAACCTGGGCGAGTGGGTGAGAGCTGGGCTCCCTCCCTGTGCCCGAGCCGGCCACCCTGGGCCACTGCCTGCAGTGCCCTGCCTGCTGGAGCAGGGCTGGGGATGGGAGCAGCCCTGCCCACAGCCCCGTGAAGCTCCTTCACGTCTTCAGAGCCCCAGCTGTGAGCCAAGGCCTCGGGAATGCTGGGACCACAATGGGAAAATGCTGTTTTCCCTCCAAAATGAAGGTCAGTGCTATTCTCATCCCCATTTTACAAGTCCTCAACTTCTCCTGGGGAAAATATAGCGCATGGGCAGAGTAACACGAGCATGGAGCATCGGTGTCAGAAGCAAATCATCTGCCACCAAATCATCTGCCACTAAACCCTCGTCCTCAAGCCAGGCACACACTGTCCCACCACAGGTGTCCCTTACCCAGGACTCACGGAATACAGCTCAGCTCCTCCCCAATTTCTTGCTGAACATGGCAAATCCAAGACCAGAGCTCCGAAGAGTAGCTTTGAACCCGTCCCACTTTGCACCCATGCTAATCCAGCAGCTGGTTCCTGCCTCAGTTTCCCCACCAGGTGAAGGAGGACGAGCAAAACGCACAAGTGGATGCACAAGGGAGTGAAGATTTAGCCTTTGACAGCAAAGCCTGGTGAGAGGCTCTTGGGTGAGGATAAATGGGAATCCAGTTAAATTCAACTGGCAAAGCCATAAAGGCCCCCTCGCCTGGCTCGCTGGCACCTCCCAAAACACTCCTGTGTGGTCGGGACTGGGGACGCCAGGGTGGCATCGGGGACAGCAGGGCTGGGGCTCCCCGCACAGCCTTGCTCTTCCCCCCATCGCCTGCAGAAAAGGAAGGGAAGAGCCAGAAGTGTCATAACAATCCTCTGCTTTAATTAAAGCTCTCCATGTCCTGTGGCACAAAACTAATTAAAAGGCAGCTCGGTGCTTTGAGAGCTCCGGACTGGACGTGTCTGAGTGTGCAAGCACCCAGCACCATCCCAACCCCTTCCTAAGGGAGGGAGGGAGGAGCATCCTGGGGTCTCCCTGTCACGCTGGTGTCCTGCCTGGCTCAGCCACGTGCCGTGGCCAGCAGGGCCGTCCTGGAAGGGCGAATGGCCAAGAGCAACCATCTGCCCCCAGCCCAGGGCACCTTCCAGAACAGCCACAGAGATGGGAGCACCAGCAAGTTTCCAACCACGGGACAACAACAAGCTGGCACCCTACTGACAAGCTTTTCCCTGGGATAAGGGAGGCAGAAATCCCTCTGGAGCTGCCCTGGGACGCTCAGCTGCCTCCAGCCCCTCTGCCTGCTGTATCTCATGAGCTGCTGCTCTCCGCCAGGGTGATACCATCACCAGGAAATCAAAATCCATGGGCTCAGAGCAACTTTCGGTGCCTGACATTCCAGTGAAATTCCCATTGTGACCCAGATCCATTATCCTATCACCCGTGGGACTCACCCCCTCTGGCTGGGAGGGCTGCAAATGCCCTGGGTACAAAGGCAGCTCCTGCTTGTGAATATCAATGATGCTGCTGTGTGACAAACACAGCTGTCACTGCTCAGGGCGCTGGCACTGCTGTCCTGGCTCTGCTCCTTCCATGCAGCCTGGGAGGAAGGAGGGATGCTGTGCAGGAGGAGCAGCACCCCGGGCTGGGCAGTGAGACCAGGACAGATGGACACACAACTTAATGGTTGGGCTTGATGATCCTACTGGTCTTTTTCAACCTTAACCATTCTGTGATCATTGTGCATCACAGGTCTCTCCTTCTGGTGATCCCTGCAATGCTGACGAGGGACACCAAACTTCTCAGCCAGAAACTGGACTCTGAATTTTGTGAAGCTCATTAAAGGCAGGAAAGTTAGATTCACCCTCAGTAACTAGCTCTTCATGAGTTTGCTATGTTATGGGCCACCACTGAAGTTGTTAGGGTTGGAAAAAACATCTGAGACCATCAAGTCCAACCATGAACTCAGCACTGCCAGGGCCACCACTAAACCATGTCCCCAGGTGCCACATCTACCTCTCTTGGAGATCAAATTTTCCACAGTGACAGCAGAGGAATGGGAGTGGGGACTTCTCCTGCCCACCCTCAGACTGTCTGGAGCTGGGGGCAATCGTGGGCTCCCCCACCCCACGTCCTCCTACAGGGAGCACTTTGCTTTGGCTCTCACAAAACAAACGCCAGCTGTACCTTGGGTTGTCCCCAGCCACACTACCCAGACTCATCTCTCCTCTCCCCTCTCCAGGTCATCGCCGTGGTCATGGACATGTTCACTGATGTGGACATCTTCAAGGACCTCCTGGACGCCGGCTTCAAGAGGAAGGTGGGAGTCTACATCATTTTGGATGAGACCAACGTGAAGCACTTCCTTCAGATGTGTGAGCGGGCCCACATGCACGCTGGACACTTGAAGGTAGGGATGACCAGAGGGTCTGGAGCCAGGGAACCTCCTCCAAACGCAGGGACATGATCAGAGTTATCAGCTCTGCTCCCTCCTGCCTTGGGGAATCACAGCCCCCAGTGCTAGAAGAGTTTAGTCCGTTTTTCCTGTGGCCAAAGCTGGAGGTGATGCCCAAATTCAGGAGCAGCAGGATGGAGGGGAAGGGGTGAGAGGCAGGGATGTGGATTTGCACCCAGCAAAGTTGGATGCAGAAAGCCCAGGGGGCTGCTGGTACCCAACCAGTGCTGGGACTGGGACAAAGGAGTGTTTGGGGGGTGCAGCCCCCAAACAAGGGTGGGCACAGCAAAGCCCAGGGCAAACCTGTGAGCTCAGCTCCTCCTGGGGAACGAGCTGGCAGGAGGGAGGGAGCAGCAGATGCTGTGCCAGGGCCAGATCTGTGCTGTCACCTGCTCCCTGCCTGCTGCTGCCCCAGGGGCAGGACCAGCAGCAGCAACCGCCGGCCGGTTCTAGCGCTTTCAGGCTCTCCCGCAAGTCAGAGGCTGGAATTAAAAAACTCGATTTTCCCCTTTTCGGAGCCTCCGCCCCAGCACAGGGCCAGGAGCGGAGCAGGGAGGCTCCCACGCTGCCTGAGGCCCCGGCAGCTGTCAAGGATGCCCTCACTGCTCTCGCTGTGCTGGGCAGCGCGCGCTGGAGGGGCCGATCTGCCCGCAGGTGCCGTGTTCTCCGGCCAGGGATGCACATGGAATCACTCCTGTACACGAATCCCACGTAAAACCAGGGAAGGCAAAGCACAAGGTGGGATGTCTGGCAGTGCAGGAGTCAGAGGGATGGGGCTTGGAGCAGCCTAGTCTAGTTTAAGGCATCCCTGCCCATGGCAGGGGGTTGGAATGAGATTTAAGGTCCCTTCCAACCCAAGCCATTCTGGGATTCCCCTTCCCCGTCCCTGTGTGAGCAGGGGGTGCAGAGAAAATCACCTGTCACAGAGCTCATGCAAAGGCAGACAAAGGGGCAGAGGAGAGGATGGGGGGTTATTTCAGCCTCAGGAGCAGCAGCCAGAGCAGGGACCCTTGCTCCAGCCACAGGACAGTCCCAGGCTCCCCGCTGGGCACAACCTCCCATCGCCAGCATCGGATGCAAACACACCGGAGCAGCCCCGCAGTCTCACTGGGGGCTTGCAGACCCCCCTCTCCTGGCCACAATCGCTCGGCCTCGCCTGTTGCTTGGCAGAAAAGTGGTGTTGCTGCTCCTGACGTCAGGCTGCCGCACGCCCGCTGCCAAATGCCCGCCGGGAAGGCCCGTGCCCGGGCAAGCTCCCCAGATTTGCTTATGGTGAGGGCCAGCCCCTGGCTGAGCAGGAACACGTAGGAGCCACGACACCCTCACACCTGGCTGGCACGAGGTGGGGTAAGCGGGGGCTCAGGGACCCCCACGCAGGGAGCACTGGCTGGCCAAGCCTCACACCTTCCCCAGCTGCCGTGGCCAATGGCCTGGCTTAATTGCTGCTCCCAACAATTAAAGCAAACACAGCCGAGCTTTTACCTGAGTCCAAACTCCCTGGAGAGTCTGGGATCCCGTCGGCTGCTGCCGCTTCAAGACCAGAAAAGCCAGCGCTGATGCACTCCGGTGTTTTCCTGCATTAGCAGCCCGGCGGCAGGACTGGAAAAGCAGGAGAACATCTGCAGAGCTCGGCAAATGTCTCGAAGTTGGGATTTGCAACCTATTGCAGCCAGTTCGCTGGCACGGGATGCAGGAGGAGGTGAGGAAAGTAGGGCAGAGTCTGGGAGCTGCTTCGTAAGCCAGGAGATGTTAACGAAACGTCCCTCGTTATCTCGGTGCCTTCGCTGGCAATTAGCAACCGGCTTGGGCAAGGCGGGCGCTGCGTTGAGCAAGGGCTGCCTGGGGAGTGATTCATCCACCCCGGCTCCTCGGCTGTCCCGCTGCCTCGGCAGGGATTAAAGAAGCAGGTTTTACTTAGCAGCAGCAATACATCAGGAGCCAGGAGGGGAAAGGGACCAGCACTGGGTCCCTGAGAAAAACCCACGGCTGCTCAGGGAGTTTGGGCAGAGGGTTGGCTCTGAGTGGGAGATCGGTGCCCAGGCTGGTGATGGGCAGAGGGTGAGGCCTTGGGTGTCAGCTGCTCTCCCAGCAGCCCCACGGGTGGGGGTAACAAGGGACAAGGATGGGAATTGCCATCCCAGCCTGCTTGCCAGCCAGCTCCCAGCCCCCTCAGTGCAGCACACTGACAGAAATTAGGATGCTCAGCACCAGTTTCCCCCAGCCACAGCAGGCAAAAAGGAAAATGCTAGGAAAAAATTCAAATGCACCAAAAAAACCTTCCAAAATTTGTCTGTTCAGTGTGTGAAACTTCTCTGGAAACAGGGTCAGGAAAACCATTGCTTTCACATCACCTGCACTGAATCCTCCTGCCAGGCGTGGGGGAGCAGGGACCAGGGGGGCACCTGGGCTTAGGGCTGTGCCCGGTCATGGTCACAGGGAGAGAGGAGAGCCCAGGGAAGCAGATGAGGAAGGCTGGAGGAGGGGAAGACAAATATTTTTGATGCTTTTCTTTAAAAAACAAAACAAAACACACAGAAAAACAACCATGGAGGGCATGACCCAGTGATGACACAGAGACTTTAGCAAAGGCATTACCAACATCCCAGCAGGAACAGAAGGAATGCAGGTGCTTTCATAAGAAAATATTTTCTCCCCACCCAAAAGGAGCCCATTTGCCGTGGAAGATGCTATCTGCTCTGCTGTGGAATGTGCCAGTGCCCTCCATGGAGACATTGGAGACAGGAGCCAGACTGGAGATAAAAAAACCCCACATTTTTGCAGAGCCAGGGCTGCCCCTGCATCCCTGAGCTCCCTGGGGAAGGATACCAAACTCCACTCCAGGGATCTGCTCCCACATCACCAGGTTTCATTTCCCGAGGGTGAAAAGATGTTGCCCTACTGCCTGATTTCCCACCAGCCCCTAAAAGCATGCCTAGATGCCCAAATTTAGGAGCACAGCAAAAGGGGGAGCGTGGTGGAGGACGAACCCACTGCCAGCAGGTCCACGTGGGCTGTCCTGGGGTCACCACCTCCCCCTACAACCCCCCTCAGATCTCCCGCTGGGAGCAGGTGTGGAACCTCCTCTCCCATGGGCGCGTTTGCATAGATTGCAGGAGCTGGGGAGCAGCTTGGCAGCACCATCACACAGCACTCACCCACGGACACAGGCGGCACCGAGTTCAAGAGATGGCAAACACAGCCTGGCACATGGGCAAAGCAGGAAGCTCTCCAAGCCGAGTCCATGGTTCACTGCGTGGCCTTGGGCGAGTTATTTTATCTCTCCCCATCACTGCGGCCTCCTCTGAGCCGGCCATGAAGAGCGTTCCTACTCCTCAGAGGGGCTGTGGAGCATCCAGAGTGGTGTTCTAGGAGGGGTGGATGATGCTCTCACACCAGCCCTTGGCTCCTGCTCACACCTCTGCCTTTCCTTTGCAGAACCTGCGCGTCCGCAGCACCGGAGGGACGGAGTTTTTCACCCGCTCGGCCACCAAGTTCAAAGGGGTTTTGGCCCAGAAGTTCATGTTCGTGGATGGGGATCGAGCCATGTGCGGATCCTACAGGTAAATGAGCAGCATCTCCTCTTGCCCACCCCACGCAGGTGTTGGACAAAGGATCGACGCGAACCCACGTGGTCCAAGGCCCCAGGACCCCATGTCAGACTTGCTCTCCTCCTCCTGAACTGGGAGATGGTTTTCCAAGCAGATTTGGAGTGGACCCCGAGGGGTTCCCACTAAGCCCTACACCACCAGGTCTAGGACACGCGTCCTTCTCGGAGGTGGTGGCACACAAAAAGTGTTTCTGTGCTGATGGGCACGAGGAAGGACCAAAGCACCAAACCGCAGCCGGTCCCAGCTCTCACACCAACCTCAGCTTTTCCAGTCAATTTCCTACACAAAGTATTTTTCAGTTTGTTCAAAGGAAAACTTAATTTGGTAGAAACAGACCAGCCCTGGTCAGGTTTCAGGTCTAAAAGACAGGTTTTATAAACATGGAGCTGAAGCATTTCCTCCTTTCTGGCCATAACAAATAACAAATATGAGTCGCTTTTCTTAACTAACCCAAACTGAGACGGGAAAAGCAGCCAACACCAAAGTGAAAAACTGGCCCACTGCAAATACCTTTTATTTTTACTTCAAGTCCCGCTGTGCTCAAGACTTCACTCTAATATGGGATGGGAGTTATTTCATCAATCCCATTATTATTAGTAGTAGTAGTATTAATGTTTACGGTGAGATCATGTCCCTGCTGGCACCGTCAGTCCCCCGGGGAAGGCCAGGGCTGGGGAGAGGTGTTATTTACCAGCAAGTGCTCAGAGAGTCTCCAATGTGTTTCTGTTCCAGCTTCACCTGGTCTGCAGCGAGGACGGACCGAAATGTCATCACAGTCCTCTCGGGCCAGGTGGTGGAGGCGTTTGACAAGCAGTTCCAGGAGCTCTACCTCATGTCTAAGGGGGTGAGCCTCAAGTCCATCTCCATGGGCGAAGAGCCCGAACCCGAGCCCGTAACGCTGCCCTCCGTGGTGCCAGTGACCCCCGCCAACGCCGTGGTGAAGAAGCTGATAAACCCCAAATACGCCCTGGTGAAGGCCAAGAGCGCCGACCAGATCAGCAAGACCTCGTCTGAGAACCAGGACAAGAACCAGAAGACGGACAACAAAGGCAAAGCACTTCCCGAGGGCCAGGGGGGCGACCGGCATGGCGACATGGCTGACCTCTCCCTGCTCATCCACCCTGGCCTCCTGAACCTGGAGAAAGCCAACATGTTTGACTACCTGCCCACCTGGGTGGAGCCTGACCCCGAGCCTGGGAGCGAAGTCTTGGGCTACATCAACATCATTGACCCCAAGGTCAAGAACGTGAAGCTCTCGCAGATGAACCGCATCAAAGTCTGCGACGTCTCCCAGGCCAGCGCCCAGCACCGGCAGATGCTGAAGAACAGGGAGATGGAGGCCAGGAAGAACTCAGACCAGGAGCCACCTCTGCCATCCCCCAGCCATAGACAGATCCCACAGCCCCCCGTGGAAGCTCCTGCAGCCCCCACTACCAGCCCCATCGAAGGTGTCAGCTGGACAACGAGGCAAGCGGGGACATTTGCTACTTCACCGTTGGGCCACCACTTGAAGCCACAGGAGGAGGCATTGGAGGGTGTCAAGCCTCCAGTTCCAAAGCCAAGGACCGTCCCTGTTGGCATCCTCATGACCAAAGTCATTACAACCTGTGACAGCAGCACTGCCCTGGAGGGTGACACACAGCCACTGCTGGTCGACCACACGGGCGTGAAGCAGGAGCGGGAGGAGAAACCCAACCGAGCCTCAATGGAGACCTGCCATGTCCAGCCAGACCGGTCGGTGGCAGCACCACAGGAGGACAAAGGGCCTCCCTGCACCCACAACGGGCTGGGAGAAGAGGAGGAGGAGGAGGAAGAGGAGTACATCACCCTCAGTGACCAGGAGAGCTACTCCAGCAGCTCTGCTGACCACAGCTACCGCCGCTCCAACGCCTCCTCCATCTCAGACGAGTACTTTGAGGTGAGGGATCGCTACGGGCCCCTCCGGAGAACCAACTCGGATGTCACCCACAATGGGGAGATCCTTCCCATGCAGAGGAAGCTCAGTGACCCTCATATCAGCCGGGGCACCTTCCTCAGCCCCCTGGGCAGCCTCCCGTCCCTGAAGCACATGCGCTTGGAGGACATGACGAAGAGGAGGAGCAACGCCGTGGAGATCAGGCGCGTGCTGCCCCGCACCATCCTGGATGGCAACAGCTCCTACCCCAGCAGTGCTGCCCAGGTAGGACTTTTTGCTGCAATCTTATGTTTCTCCATGCTACAAAGGTTGCAAACCTGGAGGTGACCCAGTCAGTTCAGCTGAGGCATGGTGTCATCCCGACCTTTGGTGTTGTCCTAGATGCTGAGATCAGACTTCCCATATAGGAGAATAACACCCTGCACGTGGCCGTGGTCACCCAAAAGGTGACCAAAGAGGTGGTGGTCCCGCCACAGCTCTTGGTGTCCAGCAATGGGGATGGCTGTTAAAGGGGAGGGTTTTGGTAATTAAAGATTATCCCACAGCATCAGGCTGGGGATGGAGCCCAGCAGCTCCAGGCACAGCTGTACAGATGTGCTGGGACTCGCTGTGCTCCATCCGCAGTGGCTTCACACCCAGCCAGGGACAGACTGTGCGTGCAGGCGTGTCCTTCTCAGGCTTGTTTTCCAGTGCCTTGCCAGGGTGATTAGCATCAAAGGGAAAGCGCTCGGACACATAATTAGGCAGAGCAAGACAGCGGAGAAACAGGGACAGCAACCTCTGTGGGTGAGTGCCACAGTCAGCAGCTTTGTGGCTGATCCACGAGTGACGCCAGACACTGTCACCGCACAGGGCCAGCACCCTGCTGCAATTCCATGGGAAGCACGCCACCATCCCACTGCTGGGAGCACGAGGTCACAGCAGCATCCCCACCACAGCCAGAGCATCATCCCATCCACGCAGGGGTGATGACATTGTGATCCCCCTATTTCCACCCAAGTGCTGCAACCTCTTGCACCTCTGCCAAGCATTTTGGTTTCTCAAGGCTCCCCGCCTGCTGTTTTTGGGGCATTCAAACCCCCAGGGCTAAACCAGCAGCTGAAATCACTGAAACTGCCTGAGGTTACCCTGGCTGAGCATCTAATCTGTATTTACAGGGAATTAAATTTACTGTTCCAGAGTCCACTTGCTTCTCCCTTCCCAGCCAGCGACAGGGAGCTCAGAGCTTTAATCCTCACACATCAAATACCCCCAAGCCCTGCAGGGCAAGGAGCACCGAGCTCTTTGATGCTCTGTGACCCAGGTCCCAGGTGCCACCTTGCTGGGGATGGCTGGGTACGCTGGTGTTCCTGCAGTAACTTGTTCTGGCCCTTTGATGAGAGGCAGATAATTAGCACGGCATCAGGGTTAGGAAAGCCAGCACTCAGTTGGTGGAGAGGTGCAGGGAAGAGCTTCTCCCATGTGTAAAAATCATAAATTGAAATAACCCTTGATTAATTCTCGAAAACTCAAATCTGACAGGAATCACCATCAATTCTCCCAAATATTTTTTTTCTGGGTCCACAGCGTAGCCCAAAATGCAGATGGAGGTCACTCTGGGAAAACATCGTGTTTTCCGTGTCATGGAAACCAATTTCTCTCTGGAAATCAGCTTCCCTAAATACACAACCCCATTCACACCTGGGTGCACAGCAGGCTCAAGGAGAGGGACGCCTGGGTCCTCTCCTGTCCCTCTCCCACCTTCAGAGCCTCCTTCAGAGGTTTCCAGACAAGCCCCCACCCCATTCACCCCTTAGTGACAGGGAAAATCCCCACCCCACCAGTTCCATGGCTGCATGGGGAGCCCTTACCTGGGTACAGGACCCTGCTGATCATCCCTGGCATGATAATGAGAAACAGGGGCAGCATCTTCAGGTAGCTGGCCAGGATGGAGCCGGCCTTGGCGTGGCTCAGGTTTTTAGCAGAGAGTGACCGCTGGACGATGACCTGTGGAGAGCCAGGCAGGAGGGCTGAGCAGCACCAACATCTATTCCACATCAGCCCCTTCCTTGCCAAACTGCATCCCAAATGCTGGAGCTACTGGGCATCAGGCCCAAATGCAGTGCAGATGTGTACCCAGACCACAGCCGGGTTCCTCTCCAGACCAGTAACGGGCTGGGGTTACACCATAGCACCAAAAAAGCCCAGTGCAACCACAGCAGCACGTCCTCCTGCCGCTAGCAACCATTCCCCACCACCATCCTCCCACCCTTGCCCCTTCTCTCCAATCTCCTCCCCAAAGAGTGCCCACAATGACATGGGAACTGAGTCCAGCCTCCTCCTCCCACAGCTCCACTCAAACCATCACACCTCAAAGCTCTGGCCAAGCCGTGTCCATCCACACCACAGCCACCCCCTGGGTTTTGAGGCAATTCCTCTTAAACAGGAAACATCTGTAGGAACTGCTGATTTAAAAGCACTCAGAGTCTCTCCAAAGGCTTCCAGAGAAGTGCTCAGCACCCAGCAGGATTAAGGCACTCTCGAGCAAGCACTGCCTCATTCTGCTGGTGGGCAGGAGGGACAGGGTGCCAGTTCCTGGGGTGGGATACTTGGGAAAGCCATGGTTGAGCTTCTTCCCAAGAGCCAGAGCATATCAGGAGCCACCCAGCTCAGGCACATGAGGAGCTCAGAGGGAGAAAAGCTAAATCACCCTTAATCCTTCTCACCTGAAGCCAACTCAAACCTTAACACTGCTTTTAAGCACCTAATTAAATCAATCTCGGACTACCTAAGCTAAACTGCTTTAACACAACCCTCCTGGTCAAAGCAGGAGGTGGCAGCTGCAGGGCCAGGGAGGCCTTTGGGACACTGGGACCGCCTGCACACCGAGCTGATGCCAGCAGCAGCACGGTGAGGGTCATAGCAGAGGCAGGGCAGGTTGGCACAGCCAGCCCTGCAGCCTCCTGGCCCCAGCTCCTCCTGCCATCAGCACCTTGGCTCAGCAGATCCCACCTCCCCTGGTACCTCTGCACAGGTGCAATCGCGCCTCCAGATCGCAGTGCAGGCACGCCCAAGGAGGAGATAAACATCTGGTGACCACAGCCGTGTGTTACGGCCTTACCCAGTCCCAAATTAAGATTAATGGTGCTCAGACCCGACCCAAACGTGTGTCTCAACCCAGCTAATGAGAGCCACCCCCGCAGTGGTGTTGCAGTTCACTGTTGTCTCCTGATCCCACGTCCTCTCCCAGCCCTCCATCCTTTCATCTGATCCCGGCAGTCACCTAATCCCACAGGTTGGGTCTGGGTGACTGAATGCTCTTTGGGCCTGACATGAGGGCTTAGATGATTGAAGTGGGTGTTCAGGCTGCTGCTGGAGAGGAGGTGTTGAGGTGCCTTGTCCTGGATTTCCAGGCAGGAGGGAGTTGGCTCGGGAAAGCCTCCAGACTGCCAGGGCTGCTTGGGAAGTGGCTGCTGAGTGCTGGGCATGCTGCAGTGTTTGGTACCAGAGTCAGAAAGCAGAGGAGCAGCCATGGTTAAGACTTGAGGCAGTTTTGAGCTGCCACTGAGTTTGGGCAAGGGATGAAGGGACAGAGGGACTGATCCGTGAGGAGCATGCCCTGGTGAAGAGGTGCCCTTGCAGGGAGCAGCCTCCTTCCAACAGCCAGAGCTCACCTCTCTCTGCTCTTTCCCAAACAGGGGACGCACATCTACCGCTACCGGCCCAGGACCCCCGCGGGCAGAGAGCAGGGCAAGGAGGTCTCCTGCTCCCCAACGCACGAGAAACCCCTTGGGGCCACCAAGTACAGAGGGGACGGAGCAGAACCCAAAAAGACCATTGCAGGCAGCCAGCCCTACTGGCAGAGCAAAGCCTTCAGCCCCAGCAAGCCCACGGCACCGGGCCACCTGCCCTCAAACAACCCTAGAGCTTCAGGCAAACGCTTCACCCCCCTGCCCGAGAGCCAGAAGCCAACCGAGGAGATGAGGACACCCCTGGGCATCCCGCTCTCCAAACTGTCCCAGTCCAAGCACCTCAAGAACAGGGTTGCGGGGGCCCAGGGTGCTTCTGTGGACTCCAAAAAGCAGCCCCCTGAGACCAGCGGCCAGAAGGACCAGTAGGGGCTGGTGACAGTGGCCTTGCAGAGCTGGTGGAGCCCAGGCGCCGCCGCGTTCCTCGGGGCAGGGGGTTCTTGTTTACATTTACCTGGTCGGTGCACCAGTACCACGTGGCCATGATGGACAGCCCGAAAGTCATCCCGGTCCAGGGCAGATCTCCAGAGACCGGGTCTCGGAAGAGGTGCATGGCATCCGCCCTGGGCAGGTGGCAGGTAGTGTTGGGAACAATCTTGGACGGCACGGCCTTTAAATAGGCCTCTTCCAGGTTGGGGTAACCTCCGACCTCGTTAAAAGCTGGAAAGCATCATTGGGGGAGCTGGTTAGAGTGGAGCAAAACCCAGCGGTCTGTGGGATCAGCTGGCAAAACACTCCCCAGCTCCTTAACCCTGCCTGGAAAGGGAGGGATCGTGCGTGATTGTGTTTTCTTCTAGTTATTTAAGAGACTCTTCTGTTACCATTTTGCACAGCAGGTCCCACTGCAGTCTGCCCTCCCTTCGGAGGGTGACCCGTGTCCTGGGACAAAGACTCCTCGAGGGACCCACCTCTTTTAACCTTGTACTGTAAAAGCAACCTGTTCATTAAAGCTCCCTGGTCCCACGGCAGGAGAACCTCGCCTAAGACTATTAAAATGCAAGACTAGGTGGCCTTGGACTCAATAAACTGCAGCTCAAGGTGCCTTGGCACAAACGTCCAGCCAAACATTTTTTACCCCCCTGAGCATTTCCCCAGCACCCCATGTGCCCCCATCCCCAAACCTCCAGCAACCAGTAAAAGAAAAACAAGAGTAGAAGGCCCTTTTCACTGCATTTTTCGTGGGAAATGGGATCCAAGGTCTGAGCCTGAGCCCTGACAAGGAATATGTGCCATGAACAAGCCCTTGCAAGCGAGCCCCTGAGCCCTTGGCAGCTGCCCTCTGCTCCTCCTGCAGCGCTGCCAACCAGCCCTGGGCTCTGCCCTGGCTCCCCACTGCCTCCCTGCTCCTGGGGGGCATGGGATAAACCCTCCTTGCAGCTCCCCCAGTACCTCCAGCAGGAGAATTTTGGAGCCAGAGGCATCACTGTTTGGAGGGAGGGATGGGAGGCACCCACCCCACTCCCCCCGCACCCCACGGCCACCCACACAGCAGCCTGGGGAAATGAGCAGGGAGGGGCATTGGCACCCCCAAACCCACGGCAGCTGCTGATGCTCAGGAGAAAAGAGGAGGCCCCAGAGGCCTCATGGAGGGAAGAGTCAAAGCAAGACCCATGAGCACTCCTTGGTGGAATCCCCATGTCTGGCCGTGCTGTCGCATCCTGGATCCCTTCCATCCCTGCAGTCCAGACCCTCGCTCTGTCCCCTCCAGTGCAGCAGTGTGAGGTGGGAATGTGCTCCTGAGCAGTCTCCCTCCCTCAGGACCCTGCCCATGAGTGCTGCTGTCTTTAGACCAAGAGCAAATCCCTCAGGCATCAGGCACTGGGATCACCAAGTGCCAGTTTGAGCAAATCCCAGTTTCCAAGCATTCATCCTCTTCCACTGTCCCCTCCTGCCTGAGAACAGCTCTGTCCCTGCAGCCCTCCCGTTTCCATGGCCCACCTACAGCCCTGTCCTCATCCCAGAGAGTCCCCCTGACCTGAGGCTTTTGGGGAACTGGCAAAGGGGCGTCACCCACCATATTCACCCTTGCAATCCATCCCCTCGTGTTTCGCAGGCAGTCAGCATTTGGGAACTGCTCCTGCTCTTGTGCAAGAATCCCTGGCCGCCCTCCAGCACTTGGTTTATCCAGGCGCCGGCTACTCCCAAGCTTTGCATGGGCGTTGGGCACCAACAAAGGCTCTCCAGAGGCAGAGGCCGAGTGCTGAAAGCAGAGATTTGCGCCTGGGGGTGCGGACCTGCTCCCTTCCCAAAGGTGTTCACCAGCAAGTCACGGCACCTACGCCTGCCGAGGAGGAAGAGCAGGGAAAAACCCTCCAGGCAGCAGGAACTCAGCTGGCAGATGCTGGGATGCAGCCCATGGGCTCTGCTGGGATTCAATCCCCGTGGAGAATGGCAAGTGGGGGTGGGATGGCCCTGTCTGTCTCATCCGCGATGCCGGAGCTAGGCAGAGCCATCACCAAGGTCTCTGTTCAGCAAAGTGATTTTATACTGACAGAGGGCAGGGTTAGATGGGATATTGGGAAGGAATTCCTCCCTGTGAGGGTGGGGAGGCCCTGGCACAGGGTGCCCAGAGAAGCTGTGGCTGCCCCTGGATCCCTGGCAGTGTCCAAGGCCAGGTTGGACGGGGCTTGGAGCAACCTGGGACAGTGGAAGGTGTCCCTGCACATGGCAGGGGGTGGAACAAGAAGGGCTTTAAGGTCCCTTCCAACCCAGTCCATCCTGGGATTCTACTGAGTGTGCTTTATTAGCTCAGCCTGACAGGAGCTGGAGCAAACCGAGCACCCTTGGGGCACACCCACCTCCTGGTCCTGAGGTCTCCTGAGACCTGAGGAAAAACCTGTGCAACCAGCAGCTTGTCTTTTGGCTCCCCTGGATCACTGCCTCTGCCAAGCACCCTCACCTCCCTGCAAACACCGTGCCACGTTTGCAGGCAGCAAAGCCAAAACAAACCGGGTTCTGCAGCTGCTGGAGGGGATTTTCCAGGCTTTGCCTACCTGCCCTCCTCTTCTGGCTCCCCTGCACAGCTGCACCTGGCAGACACAAGCCTCAGAGAGCCCCACGGCCAAGGACAGCTCCAAACAAGGATTCCCAACATCCAGGCACTCTGTCTAATGCACAGGCTGCGGCCACTGCTCCGATCTGCCCTGACAGGCAAAGTCCTCCTCTGCCTGGAGCAGCTCCGTGCTGCTGCCGGGGTAGTTAACTGCTACTGTCCCTTCTCCACAAAGTCTCTGTCCTTTCATCTGACTTTTGTGAATATGCCTTGCTGCATCCAGGGCTCTGCTTTGGCCCAGGGGAGCAGCCACAGGACCAGGCTGGGGCTGCTCCCACCTCCATAGCTCTGGGTCAGAGCCTTTCCTGCCTGCCTGCCTAAGCAGCCTTCCCCAGGAGACGGTGGAAATCATCTCAGGAGAGCCTCTAGAAATCATCCTCTGTAGTTAAATCCCTGCCTTTGAAGCTGGGACATGACTTTCTGCTTCCTGCTCCTCAGGGCCAAGAGCCCCGATGGCAGAGCCAGGCTGATGAAAGCTCCTGGCCTCCCAAGGATGCTCTGAGGCTGAAAGTGGGGAGACACAACAGTGCTGGGGGTTCAGGAAGGGCTGGTGATGAACCATCCTCACCCCAACCCGGAACGGGGCACCAAGATCCACATCCCAACCCCGCAGCGGTGCCTTGTTCCGGCCCCACCTCTGCCAGGCACATCCCT
The DNA here is from genome assembly GCA_013397975.1 of Machaerirhynchus nigripectus. Classification (NCBI taxonomy): domain Eukaryota; kingdom Metazoa; phylum Chordata; class Aves; order Passeriformes; family Dicruridae; genus Machaerirhynchus; species Machaerirhynchus nigripectus. The sequence continues at coordinate 428,775 of VZRQ01011181.1, forward strand.
GGGCTCTGGGATCCTGTTTGGAGACACCGCCAAACCACCCAGAGCAGAGCTGGGAATTCTGCTTTGCTGTCAAACCCTTGATCAGTTTCAGAGTGAGATGCAAACACGTGGAGCAGTGGTGCCCACAGGAATGTCACCAGGGCAGGGGACAGCCCCACACGGAGCACCAGCAGGATGGCACCTGCACCAGCACCAGCTTTATGGCATCTGCCCTGGTGGAATGGCACACAGGGGAAGCACGGATTTTATTAAGGTGATTGCCACAGACCAGAGTCCTGCTGGGCACCTTGGCCACCAGATTGCTCAGACTGAATATTTATTTCCGAGACCACCCGACTGGGGAAAGAGGGTCCCCCAGACGGATCTGTGCTAGCCCAGCTCTTACCTTTCACTGCCAGCACGATGGCTCCCAGGACCATGATGAGTGTCTGCAGTGCATCCGTGTAGATGACAGCTGCCAGCCCCCCTGCACGGGAGAAAGGCACTGTTGGAAGCACTGCTGGATTCGGGCTTGGAGCAGTCAGAAAATCCCAATAAAACTGCCAAGCTTACAGGGACATGCCTGTCACCAGCCTCGTCTGCTGACCCTGTGGTGGGATTGCTGCAGTGGGAAGGGGGAACAGCTCCTCGGTGGGTTTGGTGCCAAGGAGGGGACAGCAGCCTCACAGATGGGGTGGGAGGGAGCAGCTGAGAGCCACAGGGGCTGCAGCCTCACCAGGGGCTTGGAAGGGGAGCCAAGGGATGGCTGGAGGGGAGGGATGCAGCCCCACACCTCCACACAGTCAGGAGGACACCAGCCAGCCCCAGCTCTTTGGGTGCTCCAGCAGCAGATCACATCCAGGACATTGATCTCACCTTCATCCCACCTCTCCCTGAATCCCAGTCTCCCCTTAGTACACCCCTCAGTACACCCCTCAGCTCTCCTCTCAGCCCTACAGTTTTATTTTTCCAGCACCTGGTGCTTAGCAGGGTCCCCTTTGACCATCCAGTGTTTCTCCTATTCCATCCCAAGCTCTCCCTCTGGACCTGCTGCAAACCCCAGACCTGCTTTCCCAGCCAGAAATCAATCACTCAGCACACCAGCAAATGCATGAAGAAGTAGCAGAATTTTTAAAAATGGGTCACAAATTGAACCAGTTTCAAGCCCAGTCACTGAATCACATCCTGGGAAGTCAGGGCTGCACCATCCCCAGCCATGGGTTTGGAGGGATGTTCTCGGGATCGGGGTGATGCAATGATCACACCTGGCTGAGCTCACACCAAGCTGCCTCACAGCACAACAGGCCTTGTGGGCAGGAAAAGCTTGAGATGGGATTTGCCTGAAACCAAAGTCTTGCAAAATCCACCCTGTTACGGATACGTCTTAAACTGTTTCCCGTTTGGCCAGGATGAGATAACGAGGGAGGATTCACTGCCGGGTGAGGGAATGTCCCAGCCAAAATAATAACCCAAAGGGCTGGCAGGGATACATGGTCCCATGGTCTGAGAGTGGGGCTGGGAGCCAGGAACCCACAGTTTCCAACTCCAGCTCCAAACCCTCATCACCTCCAGGTCACAGAACCACCATAAGGGTTGACCCTGCACAAAAGTAGCTGGTCCCACAGCAGGGGAGCACAGCCAAGAAATATTCCTGAAAGCTTTGGGAAGGGAGGGCAGCAGGCTGCATTGAGGGCAGGACAAGAGGGAGGGAAAGGAGCCAGGTCAAGGGCTCTCAGGTTGTAGATTCCACAAAAATAATCCTGTAATAGGAGAAGCCCAGATCATTGCTGGTACAAATAGGTACACTCACAGGAAAGTGCTCAAGCAGGGGTGGGGGAGGAGTTGTTACAAATGAAAAGGTGTAATGACAAAGGAGAGGTCGTAGGTTTAGTCATCACCTGCTCCAGAAAGATGCTCAGATCCTGGCTGGATGGGGCAGGGGTGTGAACCCTGCTGGTATAAACCACTAAAAACCTTCCAGGGGCAAAAATAGTAAAAACTAAAAAAATAATAAAAATAAAAGCAGAAGGGTACGTGGTGTGTTCCAACGAAAGGAGAAAAATGGAGGCCAGCAGATGCCGAGCAACCCACCTGCAATGGTGTAGAGCCCCGTGACCACCAGCATCAGGACAGTGGACAGGTAAAGGTCCCAGCCCAGGCAGACTTGCACGAAGAGAGCCCCCGAGTACAGGTCTGTCTGTGTGTGGAAAGGAAACGTGGGAGCTGGGACAGGCGACATCCACCACCCAAGGGCTGCTGCAAGAGTGACACGGCAGGGAAACAGCCAGCTCCGTGGGTGCAGTGAGGACATGGAAACATGGAATGGGTTGGGTTGGAAGGGACCTTCAGGACCATCACATTCCCACCCCTTGCCGTGGGCCGGGACACCTTCCACCATCCCATGGTTGCTCCAAGCCCCGTCCAACCTGGCCTTGGACACTTCCAGGGATCCAGGGGCAGCCACAGCTTCTCTGGGAATCTGTGCCAGGACCTCCCCACCCTCACAGGGAAGGATTTTTTCCTTATATCCAACATAAATCTCTCCTCTTTGACTTTAAACCATTCCCCCTTGTCCTATCACTATCTGCCTGTATAAAAAGTCACTCTCACTCTTGTTCATAAGCCTTTTAAGTACTGGAAAGCCACATTTGGGTCTCCATGGAGCCTTCTCTGATGCCCTATGGCACACCAGAAGGACACTCCTGAACCCCGGGGTCCCAGGGGGTGGCTGTGTCCCAGACCACCTTCCCCCAGCTGTCATTGTACCCACGTGGGGGTGGTCACAGCCTTGTGGAAACGAGATATAAAGGAGAGACTCAGAGCTGGAACAGCTCCTTCACCAAAAGCCATGACACACTGGGAGGACAGGACCAGGCACAGTGACAGTGGCGGTGCCACCACCACGTCTCCACCCGCAGCTGAGCTCAGCCATTCCCAGTGCTCAGCTGGGGCATCTTCACAAAAACCTTGTTTGGAGAAGGGAATGAGGCCAGAAGGGGCAGGAAGAGGCAAGAAGAGCCGACTCCACACCCTGGCCCCGAGCTGTGACGGGTTCCCACAGCCAAGACAGCGGCTCTGATTTGACATCTCCTCACACACCTCCCAGCAACCCTCCCCCAGCAGCAGGGCTGTCTTGCCCCGTCATGTGGGAGCAGTCGCTTGGGATTAGGAAGGTGTTGGGCAGGCGTTATTTCCCACGTCAGCCCTCCTCGCCCCAGCTCTGCCCTCCCTCCTGCTCTGCTCCGGAACATTCCCACACGGAGCTGGGGACCAGCACCGGGTGATGGAGAGGGGCCACACAGGATCATGCAATGTCAAATCCGAGGTGTGAGCTGCCCAGGAGGGCTCCACCAGCCCAAAACCCAGGAGGGGAGCACACATCCAGCTTCAGCACAACACAAAAGCCGTTCCCCAGCACCTGAGTCCCCACTAGACACAACCTCGGTTAAATCAAATCAAACCGGCCAGAAGAGCACTTACACCATGATCTCGAGGATCCTAATTCAGGGCCTCTTCCATGGCATTTGGACCAGGCTTTACACCACAGTCATGCCTGGCATTCCCAAGGGAGGTACTACGTGTCCTCAGCTGCACTTGGGATTGGCCGTGTGTCTGGGAGAGTCCTTGTCAGCACCAAGAAGGAATTCAGCCCTGGAATGACCTCCTGAAGAGGAACCAACTCATGGGCAACCATGCCATGACCTCTACCAGTGGCTCCTCAAATATTTTCCCACTACAAATGCAATCCGACCCCTGAGCAGTGCTACGGGAGGACAACTGAACCCCTCACATGGCACGAGTTTTGGTGACAAGGCAGAAAAGCCCCAGCCAAGGTCCCTCAGCCACCTCCTCCCAACACAACCTGAAGTGGGAACCCAAAATATTCTAAGCCTTCCTAGCACAGTGCCAGCCAAGCATCCTTGGTGTCTTCCAGAGCTCCTCATGTCCCCCAGAGGGATCCATCACTTGTGGTGTCAGCACCACCCAGGAAGTTTTCTCCCCTCCGATTTTTCCCCCCCTCTCCAGCAACCCTTCCCCACAGCCCGGCTGGAAGATTCAGCCCTGGACAAGAAATTTCATCACTGCTTCTCCTGGCTTTCTCAATGCTTAATCATTTTTGCAGTCGTCTGCAAATGAGTCGAAGCCTTTGCTATGAGGAAGCAGAGGTATCTCCACCTCCCTTCCTGGTAATTCTGCAAGGGTGGGAAAAAATAAAAGCACATGTGACTGAGGCATTAATAAGACATCCCAAATACAAAAACAAGCTAATTAAAACCAGGCATGACCTATTCATAAAATAAGTCCTTTCAACCTCAAGAGGAGAGGAGAAGCCTTTGAAGTCAGGCTTCATAATCCAGAGAGATCCCTGCCTCCACCGGTGACCTCACTTGGAAACTTGTTCTTACCCAACTGTCGCTAAAGCCTTCCCAATAAAAGCTGGCTTTGGAGACAGCTCGGGGTTAACAATTGGTGAAGCCAGAACCTCGGTAGAACGAGTTGCCCAGGGTACAGAGGAGTCTCCGGGGGCTCTTTGCCAAGGCTGGGACGCCTGTGCAACTCCTCACATGTTCCTAGCTGGGTGGGACACCATCTCCCAGCAGGATTTTGGGCTGCCCTGCTGCACCCTGCCATGAAATGTGGAAGGCTGGGGTCCAGCAAAAGGAGATTTCCAGGAGAGGAGGGTCTGTCATCCCCACTGCCAAAAAGAAGAGCTGAGGGAGCAGCACTGATGCAGTGCCTCAGCTTGGGAGAACGTGGAGCAAAAATCCGTCTGTAAACACAACATCTGCAGGGAGAGGAGGCAGGAAAAGCCCAGATAATCCTGGGCTTTGAGGCGGCCCCCCTCAAGGACCAAAGAAACCCCTCGGGACACAGCCCTGCCTAATTGCTCCGAGTTTCACACTTCTCTCCCACACTCCCCGTTGCAGCCACCACAGGGATGGGGACATCGGGCCAGTTTGGCAACGCCCCGCGTGTCTGCAGACACTCATCCCAACCCACTGCTGGAAACAGCCATTGTCTGTAGGATTTACTGTGAATGGAGCCAGATGCCAAGATAATCCCCTTATTAGCCTGATTCCTCTTCTGTTGCATCCTGCCTGACTCAGAGATCAGAGAAATCTCAGCAGACCAAAGAAACGACAGCACTGGCTGAGGGAAGGCTCAGGAAGAGGAGTTTGTGAGTGTCCACAGAGCTCCAAACACAAGGTGGTGTGGAGAAGAGCCCGGGGAGTCGCACAGGTTCCCATTGGAGCAGGCACCGCACAGGGGTCGCTGCAGGTTCACCTGCAAGAGGGGACACCACAACCACCTCCCAAGCCAAGAAGGAGCTTGCAGGACACCCATCCCTTCTGGGCAAAGCCATGGAGAGGCTGGAAACCAAAGGGACCAAGCATGTCCCCACAGCTTAGTAGGACATCATTTGGTGGGACAAGAGGGGACATGGGTGAATGCCTGGGAAGAGACTGAAAGACAACCTCAAGCTAACAGTGATCACCTTCTTCAAATTCAGACCAGCAAGAACAAATTATCCCAGAATAATCCCAAATCTTGTCCCAGCTTCCTTTCCTTTTTCATGCCAGGAGGGATCTGTGTGAACCCCACAGATCACAGAACCAGGGACCACAGACACACACATGCTCCAGCATGTCTCTTGAGCTCCTCCTGGATCTTTGCTGGGAGCAGGAAGGAGATGTGACACATACAGGGAGTGAGTTACAAGAGTTTACTGGATATAAGGACAATCAGAGAATAATCCAAGTGTCACTGTCCAAACTTGCAACCTGAACTGGTGCTCCAAAAGCTACCAAGATGCTTTCAGGAATAATGCTGCGGGATTTTCAATACCATATATGACTAGGATATAAAGAACATTAGCTGTGTGGAAGAACACCCTCCAGCAGGACAGAGCATGGTTTTGTGGGGGGAAATACAAGGCACAGCTGCAGCAGCAGAGTCACCAGTGCCAGCTCTGCCACTCTGACAGCCCTGAGCCAGCAGGGTTGTGGAGAGGGCTGCCATGTCCCTGCAACCTGCCTGTTAAACCCAAAGCACAGTGCCTTGCCCAGGGTCAGAGAGCAGCTCAGGAGGGGGAGACAGGGCTCTCCTGAAGCCAGGGATTCCCATCAGCAGTGCTGGGCTCTGTCCGAGGCGGATGCAGCCTTTCCCTTTGCATGAAGCGCTGACGAGTGTGCACAGAGAGCCCGGTTTGTGGGCTGCTCCATCCTCCATACCCGTCGGAGGGACAGCCAGAGGATCCCCCCCAGCTCAGCCCAGGGCCTGGGGCTGCAGAAACGCCATCCAGGGAGCGATGGCGCATTCACAGATGCTGCAGCTGGTGAACACAGAGACAGACGCTGAGCGCCTCGGTGTGGGCGCCAGCAGTGCCCCTCCTGCCTCACACAGCCTCTGCTCGTGCAAAGGCACTTTTCTTGCAGCCAGCCACCTGCAAAAGCACATTTCTTTTAGCCCCGGCAGAGCCCAGGTCAGATCCACCTGTTCCATCAGAGCAGGATTGCTCCCTCCGGCAGGTTTTCTCTCCAGCTTTTCTGAGCTGTTTGCTCTTGATCTCTGTCTCCTGTCTCCAGCCCCCCAGGGCTGTCTGTGCCAGGCTCTCTCCTGATTGCCCTAGACCTGGTATCACAGGCTCCTGAGCTGTTTTACCTCGGATAAACTCTTCCCATGGTTACCAGCGTGAGCGGAGGCTGCACACAGGGAGTTCTGAATGAGGTGAAAACGAGGGGAAAACATCCCTGTGGAAAAGTGCCTGATTTCCAGGCACTGTACAGGCTTGAATAGCTTATAGCTGCAGCAATGCTTCCTTTCCTCAGAAAGCCCATGAGCTCCAAAGGAATGAATACATTCCCAGTTCAGTTCCTGGCTCTGCCAGGTCCTTTGGGAATGCCGGCAAGCATTGCTGCCAGAGCATGGGGACAAACCCAGGCAATGCAGCCCAACCTCTGAGCACGTTTCACCCACAACCTCTGCTACAAGGCAAGTTCGGGAATCCTGACACACAGCCACACATCCATCGGGGCCACCTGGAAAGGGCCACCACTGCTGGATCTACCTATGAACTCCTGGGATGTCACAGACAGCATCTGCCCACAAATTCCCACTTTTTGTCCCACTCCTTCCTGGAGCATGCTGCAGTAGCTGCTCTCCCCCAGTTTGGCTACACAAGGTTTGAACCCAAAAATAACCTTCCAATAGCTGGAAATAAGTCCTGGATTTGTCACAGAGTTGAAGGGGGAAGGGGGAGCTACTCACCGAGATTTTGGTGAAGATGGAGAGCAGGAGTGACAGGCTGGAGAGGTACATCCGGATCCTCTGCCCTCCAAACCTCCGCTGGAGATACTCAGGCATTGTGACAATCTGCCAGGGAGGGAGAGCTATCACTGCCCTGTCCAGGCCCCATCCTCCTGGGATGATCCTGGGAGGGCAAGGGGACAGCGTCATTCCCAGAGCATGACTCGGGAGTCCCACAGGATTCCTGGGAGTAGGGGGCCTGTCCAAGGCCACACTCCCCACAGCAGGCTCAGGGCAGCTGTACATACCCCAGATGAAATGTAGACAGGCACAAACACCCAGGCCAGTGCCAGAAGAGCATAAGTTGCCTGTCAGGAAGGAGGAAAGAGCCAGAAAAAAACATGGATCCTGCTGCAGCTCAACACTGACTGCAGTCCTAAACCCTGTCTCTGCTCCTGGCCCGGCCCTGGTTCACCCTCAAGGGCACATTTACACCCACAAATGGCTTCAGATACTCTGGATACCTTTTTGGGTGTGGGGTCATGGTGGAGAACCCCCCGGCACTCCTGCCAGCAGGAACCTGCTTCCCTCAGCCCTTCAGCTCCTGACCGGACATTTCCCACCAACTCCTTGAGCACCACACCAGCTAAATGCCTTTTTTTTTTCTGCAGGACCCAAGGACTTTGGATACAACGTGTGGGGAAGCAGGGAATGGGTGACCTATTCAATCATGTCCCTGTTAGGACCTGCAGGGGCTGGATTAGGAACTCGGCTCCAAAATGTCCTTTTCCCTGAGCACGTGGAGCTGAGCTGACTCCAGCCTCACAGTACACCCTTTAGAGACTGGAGAAGCTGAGTTAGCAGGGTTGTGTTAATTACCCCCTGCACGGCTCCTCCCAAACCTTTCGAGACTGTGAAATGGCCCATCTGCTGCGACAGAACTCATTGTCTTAACCACACGACACATTTCTTACATTCCACTCGAAGCCGGCGACAGCGATTCCCCCGGCAGCGCCGGTCCCGGCCAGCCCGAGGAAGAGCCCGGAGCCTTCGCTGCTGGCGAAGAGCGAGGCGCCGATCTGAGGAGAGCAGAGGAGGTGCTGCAGGTGCGGTGCCCCAAAGCCGGCTCCCCGCAGCTTGGCACGGCTGCCGTGCCAGCTGGACCAGCTTTGGTGCTTCCCCAGGGGATAATGCAGGAAAAGGAGGTGGAAAAACTAAGGTCTGAACTGGAGCAACGGGGCACAGATGTCCCCGTCACTTCTAAAGTCAAGTGTGGCCAAAGAGCCCCCATGTGGGATGAGGGATTGTATTTAGCAAGAAAATCCCTTAACACATAAAATTGAGGTAGCTGAACGTGATGATCCCACAACCCAGCTCATCTGGACATCCCCGGTGGGTTTGGGATTGACTTTCTTGTCTCCGGGAGGATAAGGAGCCACATACTGCTGTGTTTGCCTCACACCCTGCTGGAGGTGGCCCTGTGCAAGGAGCCAGTGCCAGACACGGGAAGGACCTACAGCCAGTTTGTCAAGATCATCCAGAAAAAAGAGGGAAAAAAAGAAACGTGGGACATGTATAGTTTGTTGGAGTCAGCAGGAGCACGCAGGAACGGTGGAGGTGGATGTTTGGCTCCACAGACCCCTCCCCTAGTTCAGAGCAGCCTGTGAGAAGATCCAACAAACTCCAGCAACCTCTGTGCAACGAGAAGGAAAATGCAGCTCCGAGGACATAAATTCTGGCAGGAAGAGGTGGACAGGGTGGGGGAAAGCGTGGGTAAGCAGTGCAGAAAGCAGGGAGGGAATTCAGTGTGGCAGTGGTGCTGGATGTCCCCATGCCCAGGGTGTCACAAGAGGGAGAGAGGTCTGTCTGTACTTACTGGCCACCAGGCCATGTCTCTCCCAGCAAGGAAATAGCCACTGACGGTGTTCCCGGTCACCCTGCAGGAAGACTGGCAGGAGGAAAGATCAGCACAGAGCACCCTTTCCCTAAAAACCCAGACAAGTCACCAGGACCCAAGTCTCCCAGACAAGAAGGCAAGAGACAGGAGACTCGATAATTAATGGGAGCTCTGCAACTTGAGCTTAATTACATGAAACGGTGGCTGCACCCCAGGTACCTGGAGCCATGAATAGCAAAGGAAGCACCTGGAGAGGGGGAAGCAGGGAGGATGTGCCTGTCCTCGTGCCATCCCCAGCAGACAGGTTGGCTGATAGGACACAGCTTTGGCCAGGATTTTTCTGCAAGGCAGAATAAATGCAATTGGACAGTCTTTATCTGAAACTGCTGTAGCTGATGGTTGTTTCTGTTATCGGGGCTGTTATCAGGGCATTTGGCTCAACACCCTGTAATAGACAAGGGGCAGAGCTGCTCACACCCAGCAGACAGAGGCTGGCGGAGAGATGGTTAATTGCTTAATTCCATGGTTAATTCCACCTTGCTCCCAGGCTATAGGAGCCTTTCCATAGGGGGTGAAAGGGGCAGAGGATTTATACAAAACAGAGCAAGTCACAGAATCCCAGAATGGTTTGGGTTGGAAGGGATCTTAAAGCTCATCTTGTTCCAAACCCCTTCCACTATCCCTGGTTGCTCCAAGCCCTGTCCAACCTGGCCTTGGGCACTTTCAGGGATCTGGGGGCAGCCACAGCTTCTCTGGGAATCTCTGCCAGGGCCTCCCCATCCTCCCAGGGAAGGATTTCTTCCCAATATCCCATCTAACTCTCCCCATGGGCAGTGAGAAGCCATTTCCCCTTGTCCTTTCACTCCAGGCCCTTGTCCAACGTTCCCCTCCAGCTCTCTTGAAACCCCTTTAGGCACTGGAAGGGGCTTTAAGGTATCCCCAGACCTCTCTCTTCTCCAGGCGAACACCCCCAGCTCTCCCAGCCAGGCTCCACACAGCACAACACAAAATACACAAGTGAAAACTACAAGAAAATAATAAAGGCATTCAAAATATTCCACACAGAAAAGCCAGCCCTGAAAAGAAAGCTATTCAAACAAGAAAGCAGAAAGGAACAAAAGACTCTTACCCATATTCCCACGCCAACATTTAAGGAAAAATAAACCACTACAACAACAAGGTCAGCAATGCTGAACTGCTGCGAGGGGGTAACAGATCCAGCAGTGGAATTGAGCTCCATCATTCCTCTGCCTCCTTCTTCATCCTCAGCCTCACAGGGTCACTGAATCAGTAACTCATTAGCAGCCCAAGGGCATTTATCATTAATCAGCCCAGCAGTAGGAATTGTGCTTCCAAAGGCACCTGGGTGGGCAGCCTGGCCTCCACTGCTTCCCACCCCTCTCCACTCCCCAGGGAGCCAAAAATCACTTGATTTTGGTGTCTCATAAATGAGCAGGGTTGAAAAATATCTGAGTGATGCCTCACGTGCTTCCCGCCCTTCCCACCACTCCAATGCTATGAATAGCCAAAGGACCAGCAATCCAGCCTCATGGATACAGTTTGTTCCCAAATTCTTGAGCCCTCATCATTATCATAATTGCACTGCATGAAACTAGGCATAGTTGGGGGTTTTCTGTGTTTTAAAGCAACGATCAAACAGGAGTTGGGTGAATGTCTGAGGTGGAGCCTGGCATGGCGGTGAGTGCTGACCTGGAGAAACCCCCACAGAAGAGAGCACACAATCATGGAATCATTTGGCCTGGAAAAGTCCTCTAGGATCATTGAGTCCAACCATTAATCCAGCACCCCCACTAAACCACGTCCCCAAGTGCCACATCTAAACTGCTTTTAAAGCCTGGTGATTCCACCACTGGCCTGGGTAGCCTGTGCCAATGCCTGACAACCCTTTCCATGAAATTTTTCCTAATATCCAACCTAACCTCTCCTAGTGCAACTTGTCCTGTCACTCGTTACCTGGAAGAAAAGACCAACTCCCACCTGGCTGCACCCTCCTGTCAGGGAGCTGTGGAGAGAGGAAGACGCAGCTATTCCTCTAAAGGCCAACATGAGACAGGCACAGGAAACCACCTTAGAATTCCGTGGTTTTTGGTATTTAGCCATCAGTTTGCTGCACTGGACGCTTGGCTGGCTCATTCCCAGGTGGCAGCACACTTCCACAAGGTCTCACTAATAAAATAAACACAGTGCAGTTAATATGCCCATCACTGAGTCAGCTCAGCATTTGTTCTCTCTTTGAAGAAGCCGCGGCAGCACCGGCAGCACCGGGAGCAGCTCTGCACATCCAGGAGAGGAACCGACCTTCCCCCTCAGTGCTCAGCTGGAATTTGACCTGCATTAACACATCCAAAGTACCCACACGAGTCAATAAGTCAGCCTGGTGTATCCATTACCATTAAGGAAAGCACCTGGTTTTATCCTTTAAAGTCAATGAACCCTCCAAAGTCCTTGCAAGTTTGTCTCCAACATAGAAACGGTGTCAACAAAGGTTAATTTTCACTTCTGAACATGCCAAAAGCTTTATACTCATTTGTAGGACATGATGGAAAGATTAAACCAAACAACCTCTAAATGCTCATCAATTCCACAACTGCTTTCTCTGCAACAGGTGAGGAACTTGGAGTCTCCAGGACTGGGAGCTGCCTGGCAGCCAGCCGGCCATTCCACCCACACCTGCCCAAGGAGGGTTGGGAAAACAAACCTGGACAAGTTCAGCTCTGCACTATGGCGTATTTTTCAGCTCATCCACGCATTCAGGGCAGGTAAGAAACCTCAAAAAAACCCTCAGTTTACCTGTGATGAGCCGATTTGGATTTTACCAGCTGGAACCTACACCCCCCCCAATATTTCCAAGTCAAAGAATGACAGAATGGTTTGGGTTGGGAGGGATCATCTCATTCCAAAACCTTGCCATGGGCAGGGACACCTTCCACCATCCCTGGTTGCTCCAAGCCCTGTCCAACCTGGCTTTGGACACTTCCAGGGATGGGCATAGCTTCTCTGGGCAACCTGTGCCATTGAGCAAGTCCCTGTTGCTCCCTGACATCCACCTGCCATATTTAAGCATATACAGCTTAGAAGACAAAGGACCAGCACATGAACATTTTTAGAAAGCTCACACAAAACAAGTCTTTATTCTTTGTCGCAGAAAATAAATACAGGTGCATATTCCATATGCTTTTCTATAAAAGCGCTCCTACAAAATCACTGAACTGCATACAACAGTACAACCTTTTTGGCTTTTAAAATGCAACTATTATACAGTCACTTCATTTTGTTATCATTTAAAGCACTTGTAGCAAGCAGCTTTGGAAAAGGAATGCTTAATTTAGAAGCCAAATTCTCGCCTCAAGTGTTTTGTGGGATTTTTCCATTGTGTATAGTGCAACTAACCTAAAAGCAACTAGAAGAGTTTTTTGTAAAATGTTTATTCCCACCCACCCCCCAAAAAACCCTGCAAAGAAAAAAAAAAGGTCTTAAAAACTGTTCTACCTTGATACTTAAACCAAGAGAAAACAAGAAGTGGCTCAACGGAAATATTAAGGTAAGCACAATGCTTCACAGCTCGTTCTCTGTTCGCTTCCAGTTTGGCCCGGGGTGTTTCTTTAGAGGAAGAAGCATTAATCATCCACTCCTATATTCCTGAAAAGGTAGGACATGGACTCTCCATTATGGATCCTGCGAATGGCTTCTGACAGGATCATGCTGATATCCACAGTCTTGATTTTAGGGCACTGAAGTTTTTGTATTTCATGTGGAATTGTGTTTGTAACAACCACCTACAGGAAGAAAAAGCGATCAGGAAAACGTAGCTCCATTATGTTTCCCACCCTTCTTATTGGAAATGTGAAAGGGAGTTTTACAGATCCCACAAAACCACCCTGGCTGACAAAACATTTTACATTACTGCCAGGGTCACAGTCTTAGGAAGAGCCATGTGTTGCCACAGATTTCATGTATCCATGGATACTAATGGCACTGCTCCTCCTTCCTTTCATTCATTCTGCCCACAGGTCCAGAGGAAGGTACAAAAATATCCCACCCACTGAAGGGAAAGGTGTGCTGATACTGGCAGTCCAGCATATTACCACTTCCCACTGCTATAGTTTAAGGACATGTGGATGCTAATATTCCAGCACACAATTCCATAGTAAGAAAGCCTGAACCCAGGAACCTCCCATTGAAATCCTTAATGCCAGCATATTTCAATAATCAAATCAGGAGAAAATTGCTAGTTTAGAAAACCCCAAATAATTCGATCAGAGCTCAGACTTTACACTTACTTCATCGATGGCAGACTCCTCGATCAGCCGGGGGGCGTCTGAGGACAGCAGGCCGTGGGTGGCCATGACAAAGATCTTGTAGGCCCCCCTCTCCTTGAGGGTCTCAGCTGCAGCCAGGAAGCTGTCAACGTCATCTATGATGTCATCCTGCCAAAATCCCAGAGTCACTGAGGGTTCACCACACCAGACAGATCAACATGTCTGACTAATGCTACAGCTTCACCAACTGTAACAAACCCCAAACTATCAGAAAACTGCCTTTTTCCTTGACAAACCCAGAGATTACTCTGCTTTAGAGAAATCATGAGTGCATCCAGGAATCATAGAATGGCCTGGGTTGGAAGGGACCCTAAAGATCATCTCATTCCAAGCCCTGTCATGGGCAGGGACACCTTCCATTAGAGCTGGTTGCTCAGAGTACCACACAGCCTGGCCTTGAACACTTCCAGGGATGTGGAAGTGGAAACTCATGGAAACAAGGTCCATATGCTGCTTTCCAGAGTGGATCCCTTCATAGCTCCCAGTCAGCTCTGTGAGGGTGCTCAATGCTGTCCCATGCTGTCGGAAGTCCACCAGAAACCAAAGTTTAGTGGCTGATACAGAACAGCTACTTGATTTCTGAAACTTTAACATGTTTAATATAATTTATGAGAAGTGATGGCATCTCACTTACCACAATGATAGCTATTCTTCCTCCTACATCTCCAACAACTGTGATGGGTGGTTTTTCCTTGGGAATCAGCACTGATTAACAACAAATGTTTTTAAAGGGGTAGAAAGGAGAAAGGAGAAAGTTTATATAATTTACTTCCAAGTACGGAAATATCTGCTGGGTCACCACTATTACACACATGAAGCAGCAACTATTTCAACAGCATTACTGAGAAAACCAGCAGGATTCTAATACATGAATAATTTTTTAAAGCTTAATTAAAATATTAACTACATTCATTTATATCTGAATTCTTTACCAATTATATTAATTCTTAATTTCAGCACAGAAACAGAGTGGCTTACAGACACAACCAGTTCAGCCACCCATTGACACCCAAGCTGGGTGTATGCACTGCAGTTTTGGTGGTGCAGCTGTAGGTCACATCCATATTCAAGCAAGAAGGAATCTTTCTCCCCCCACTAAGAAAGATGATTTTTTTTTCTCTGTGAAGAACCACTCCTTTTAGACAATCCATCCCTGCCAGACTCAATCCCTAAACCCATGAGAACAACAGGTAACACTTTCCCACACACACTTACTTACTGGGGATCTCCAGACTGGGGTGGATAGCAGCTACATATTTGGCTGTAGGAGGTGAGTGCCGACCATCCACCATGTCAGACTCAGCATCCTGAGCTTCCCCGTGGATCACGGCGATTCCCAACCGTAAGCGCTCAGCAAACGACTGCGCCCTGCAGAGAAAGGGTTAAAAGAACCCAGAAAAAGGTTAAATTTAAAATAATTCACATAGGTACAATCCTAATCTATTTCCATTTTACTTCTAAGGTTTCAGAGGGAAGTCAAACGATCCTAAAATTTTAGGAGAATTCATGGAAGAAAGCAGTTACCCCTCAGTATCTTGTCTTCATCAGGTTTGTTAAAGTCAGAATAACCTTCAAAGTGCCCATATGGGCCTTAAAGCAACAGCATAAATGCTGCAAGTCACAAAATGCTGACTACTCCCTTCTGCTTTGCCCAGAAACCAAAATAACATTTCCTAGCCTTCAGCATCCTTGGGATCCCATGCTTTAGCAGGACATAAGTCTAACAGTAACCAAGTAACAGTAACAGTAACAGGTCTAACAGTAACCAAGAACAGCCTTGACGTCTGGATTGCCTACATTTATAGGAAAAAAAAATATTCATACAAAAAGAGAAAACAAGTTTTCACCTATTTATTTAGTACTAAATAAAGACAATATCCCTGACCTGCTGACACATAACCTGAGATACCCTATGGAAAAGGGGATCCAGACGATCATTCTGCCTGACAAACCACACTTGGAGTTGAACAGCTTGGATTTTTTAATTAGCTGACATGAAGTTCCTTCACAGTGCAGTATTTCTTCAACTAAAATTAGAAATTTCTGTAAAGAAGTGTAAGGTTAGCTGGGGGAGTGGGAAAAGCAGAGTCAGGGAAACAGGAATCTGTATCCCAGATAGTGGAAGCAGCAAATTCAAATTAGCATATGCATCCCACTTTACCTTGCACATCCAAGGGTTTGGGATCCTGCCTAAGCCACCCATCCAAGTCTCCTCTGGTCCAAGCAAGCCCAGCACATCCAGAGTGATTCACTCTGCTCTACCATCAGCACCTCAGACCTGTGCCTGAATCACCTCCTCTATCCTTAAACCTTGTTTCACTATCCAAACAATCCAAAGTCCAGAGAATAATCTGCCCATCATGATACTCAGTTAATTAAAAATGAAGAATCTTCCACCCTGTGGTTATCATTGTTATAATATTTTTGCAAGTAGTTAATTACAGATAATTATTATTCCAAACATTAAGAGTTACGACTTAGCAGGCATAATCATATCAATAAAACAATAATAATCACCTTAAAATGCAATAGTAAAATGAATAAAGTTCAAAGTAACAGTAAAATGATTTATTAATTATCCAGTGAGCTCAGAAACCACAGAGACATTCTGAACTTCACCATGCAAGGGCTCTTTTTCACAAGCAGGCATTCAGCAAAAGTATCTTCTTAGATTGTTTTCAGCCTGGATTAGGCTGAAACATCCAATCCTCCTTCTCCCAATACAATGTAACTCCTCAAATACTGCCTTAAATACTCTTAGGAACATGTGAAGAAGCTAAACAATACAGTTCTGGGATCCTCTCCTCCAGAAATCACTGTGTGATGTGCAACTCATCCGTCTACTTGCTGGCATTGACAATTACTGGATAACCATTAAAATGCTGCAACAAACACCTGCCTCCACCCAAAAGGCAATACTGACACAGTGGAAAAGAAATGGAAAAGAAACAAATGTAAAATTACCTGGCCAAAACAAAATAAATCACAAAAAAGTACTGCTGGAGAAAAAGATGACAAAAGGTGATTTGCTACATAAAATAAGAAAAACACAAGAGTATCACAATTTGTTGGCATGGAAGTCTAAATAACAAACTCTTGGTTTGTCACCACAGCAAATACAGCATCTCCTAAACCATCATCCAGCTCTTGCAGTGCCTGCTGACAGCACTGTAATTCCAGAGTTTAGGAACAGTCAACTAAAAAGCTTCATGGATTAAGAACAGTCATTCAACCACCAAAGACTTCACAATCACAATCATCTCAAACAGCAAACCCAGTTTCACCATCTGTATTTAGGATCTGATCAACCATGTTCTTAGTTATGCCCATGTTAAGAAACTCATCTGGATTAATGCATTACACTTCCAGCTACTTTTCCTCATTTACAGCAGGAAATGTATAATGTAAATGTACACAAATGCAACATGATAAAAAACCTTCTTTACCATAAGCACTGCACTGATTTAACCCATCTTTTGTTTTTTTTTTACTCTCCTTAGATTTATTATGATTACAGCTATGATGTAAAAACTACACAGCTGACAGAGCAGAATTGGGAGGGGTGTGAAGGCTGCATCTTCTTATTATTGGATATCTGTCCTTCACATGATTCTAAGAACAAAATCCCGACAGATTTCCTGCTCTAAGGCAAGAGAGCAGATCTTACCCACCTCTTTGCAGATGCAGGAGATTTGGCCACAATTACAGCATTCCTGTAGTCTGGTATCTGTAGTAAATAACAGATAGCAATGTCCACTTCATATCTTTAGACAAATTTAAACTCAGTAAGAATCAGAGAACTTTATTTTGCCAGAAGAATTTTAAGCATTGAACATTTTACGTAAGAAAGCAACCTCAAGAATCCATGGTACATGGCTGGAGTTGACAGCTCAGTAAAAACAGGTATTTAGAAAATTCAGATATTAACTTCAAACTGTGCCTTCATAAACCCCATTTTATAGTACAGGTAACAGAAAAGTAACTGCTTTAGGACATTAGGGTTACACCCACAAGTGTTAAAAGAAACAGGAAACCATCAAAATTAAAGTTTCCTGTTCAACTTAAATTGTCTTTAATCACTAAAAACCAGCATTTTACCATTTCCTATTGCTTTATTAAGTACCCCAAGAAAGGTCACACCTCTCTCTCCCATCACATCACACTTGACTCCTTCTATGGACTATCAGAAGGGATAAAACTTCCACAGTCACTGCACTGATCCTGGAGGCAGTCTCATAGTGCTGCCAACTCTTGCATGCTGGTCAGCACGAGGAGATGCTGCTGCAAACACTGACAGCACCAGAGGGACGAGGCCAGGAAGTCTGGGTTTCCCTCTGAGGTCTCACAGGTGTTCCAGTCAGGCTTCACAAGCACAGTTTGTTCCCGAGTTTGCTGCCCCTGCCCCATTCTCATACTGGTTTTTCACTCCAGACTCCTGTTCTGCATTTAACAAGCATTTTAGTCCCCATCTCTCTAAAGTTTCTTATCCTCATCTCCATTTTCCCTGCAAACAGTGACTCCACATCAGACTCATCTTGCCGGTCTGTAACTTCTCAAGCATTCCACCATTCACACTTCCAGTCCTCCTTTCCAACAGCAACTACAACTACACTCCCTCTGGTATCTCATCTTACCCCACTCCTTGCAAACTCAGCCTTTTCCTTCACTGTGCTGCCGTGGGATGATCCCATCTCTACAGAGAACAACTTAAAGAGAACTGCCTGTCCTATCCAAAACCCATAGTCCTGAGCCAAGCACAGTCCTACAGAGCAGGTCCAGTCCTCAGAATCCCAGTTTTAAGGGATGGAACACTGTTCACTAAATACCTGCAAATTGATCTGTTAGGGGTGTAATTTCACAGATTTGTGGGGATGACACCCTGTCATGCAGTTCATCACCTTGCTGGCAGATGTCAAATGCCCATTCCAGAGCACAGAAATACTGGAGGTTTCTGCAAACAAAGCAAGGTAAGTTCTTCCACAATCTTATCCTCAAACATACAAACTGTGCTGCCTGAGTATTTCCAAAAGCTCTGCCTGTAATGGGCATGGGAAAGAAAAAATAAGCTCTGAATTTGGGCAAAGGCTCAAGCAACTGAAAATAAGAACTTTTCTGAGGACGTCTGGCAACATTAATAATCCACAATGTTAGTAACTCCACCTATAAACTGGGAATTCAGCATGTTCTGTCCTTTATAAACACTGAGTTATACAAGAGGCTACAAAGATTAACATGACGGAAGGTATGGACAAGGCAGGGCCTGTCACTTGACATAATAAAGGCTTTGATCTTGTTCAGACATCATTGCCTCATTTTTCCCCTGCCAAATTACCAAATTTGTTCTCAGCTCTTCAAAAATGAAGTCAGAAAGCCAGAAATGTCATCCAAAAGACACTAAGGTGTCAACAAGTCCGTGTAACAAAGGGCTACGTCACTCTGGGATTAACACGTGTGCAAAGGAAAGAGAAGCCACCAAGTATCCAACATTTGCCAAGCACAAAGAGGAAAACACCAGATTATTTTTGTATCACAGGATTTCACTGACTGGACTGTCTTGATCCCAGAACAGCAAGTGTGAACCAAGTTCACACCTAGGCATAAATTTCCAACAGGGAACAACTACAAGCCCTCATCCTCATAACATTCGGTGAAATGTTTTTTAAGTGACCTTCATTCTTATCAAACCAGACTCCATTTCATGCTCCTCAGTACATCCCATCACAACTCCCACTACTTTGAAAGCTCTGGCATTCCCAGTACAGGATATCCAACAAGTTGTGGCCACCAGGAACTTGAGATGAATACTAAATTCCTCCTGAGCAGCATGGGATCAAAGTTTTAAGCAAAGATACTATAAACTATTTGGTTGGTGAAGGTACTTGCCAGTACAGATGCCATGCGATCAGATCCATTCAGTTAACCCCGGTTTTAGAAAGTCCCCTCATAGATGAGCAGAGGGATGAAGAACTGAAAGTACCTTTCAAGACTTCTCTACACATACTTCAATCTCTACAAATGGTCATTTGTTAGACTGCACACCAGTGCCAGACTCACAGCTGCAACAATTCTGTACAAACCATTAAAAGCTCAGGAATCAAAATGTGCTTCAAGACCAAATCAGGACCATGATCTTGTTATTGACTATAAACCACACTTTCAAGCAAGACATAAGGGCAAAACTTGTCTTCTGCCTGTGTATTTGGTTTCCCACTTTTGTTCTTTTTTAAGTTAGGAGTGCTTACAACGTGCAACACTTCTCTCCTGGAACACAAGACTGCGGCAAAGCCAGAGCCTGGAGTTTTGTTCTGCCATCCTCTTTGACTCTATTACCAAATTAAATGGTAATGAGAGATTCAAATGGTAACCAATTCCCCAAACAGATTTTAACACTGTCATAACAAAATCATGTTGGTTTGGGTTTCTTTAAGGGGGCGGGATGGGGTGTGTTTTGTTTTTCAAATTGAGGCATTCCTAATTCTATAAAAAGAAATAGCTCAGATTCAAAAGCAAGAGTGTGCTAAATCTTTTCTCTCAGCAGGAAGAAAGCACTTGCTTTATTCCAAATTACCATTAGTCAGAGGCTTAACGTGCATCTTATACCTACAATTATCATTTGCACATTTTGTACAGGCGAATCTACCAGTAGCACTTCTCAAAAGCCTTATAAAAATAAGACGGAGAAATGGAGGCACAGAACATCCCAAGTTAAGCTCCTCAAGTCAAGACAAGCAGTCTGAACAAACAGTGGGTAAGATTCCCACCCACCAGTCTTACTTTCACAGCACAATCAATAGGCTCTCTCATAGGTTACAACTTCCAAAGTGTTTCTTATTATGTGATTTAAATTTATACCCACACAAGCAGCCCATCCTATAAGTGTCAAGGAAACTGGAAATAAGAATGGAAGAGGACGTCAAGAGCAAGAAAATCTTATTTAAGTGTTAGGGGAATATATCTAAAAAAACCCCAGCATCACTGCATGGGTAAGAAAACACCAGCTCTGCATGAAAGCAAAAGTTAAACATGTGGGGAAGAGAACAATCAACAGCCCCTGCCCCAACATGACCTCTTCCCCCTTAAAATTCAGTTTGAACAGTTAATCTTCTCAGAGGAATTTGCTTCAGACGCCCTGAGACATGACAAAAAATTAATTTAAAAAACCAACTGTAATAACAGGCCTTCCTCACCTCTTCTTGGATGTACTGGAGTAAAAATGGGGATGCTCTCAAGTTATCAACTGGAATATTGAAGAAGCCCTGAATTTCCTTCTGATGTAGATCCATAGTAATAAGATGAGTTAGTCCTTTAAAATAGAATAAGACATACAGAGAAGCACATCAAGAACAGTAAGAGAGAACAGATACTTTCTTTTTCTAAGTTTCACTTCATTGCAGTTTGTCCAGAAAATCTCTACGCTGCATGACAACACTAAGTGAAAGTACATAATAAATAAACTATGTCCCTCTTAAGCACATTGGCATTAACATGTTTTGAGACTTCTACAGCGACTCTTTAAAAAGAACCTCAGAACACTGCACATAACTGACTCTGCAGTGCCACACTGAGGCAGGCAAGATCCTTCTCCAACGAACATGGGACAAAATGGAAGCACTGATTTGTCCTATGTCACACAGCAAGACCCTGGCACACTCATTAGAGTTTTGAAATCCTGAAAAATGGGCCAGGCTCCTAATCAGAAACCACTTCTCTCAAAATAACAACCCAGATCACACAGTTTGTTATAACTGCCTGTTTTTTCCCAGGGATGGAAGTGAAAGGAAAGGAGTAGAAAATGTGTTGAAGGCTGTGAAAATGAATAATCTCATTCTCCCACATGGTCTCAAATGAAAAGGACAAAGTGCATTCATCCAACAAGTAAAAAACAGGCCAGAAATGACAAGGCAGAACTGTTCCAGACTGTGACAAAGGCAAAGGATGGTATCATGAGAGGTGGAGACCACAGTCCAAAGCAGCTCAGCCCAGCAGACTAATTTTGCCAGCTCAGTACAACTCAATGTAAAATTGTTGTACCAAATTTGGGTTTTTCATTAACTCATCATTTGGAAACATTTCTAATTACATTCTCCTTTTTATGTAGGTTTTAAACACATTAAAAGCTTGGCAGTTATTTTTAAATAGAGTCCAAATTTGTGCACAGATCTCTCTAAACCTGAAAGCTGACAGCAGGAGCCCCCCTTGCCCTGATTATTTAAGGACAGCCACATTCTTACCAGCTTTGCACATCATTGAGGCCAGCAATTTAGAGACAATGGAGCCCCTTTTCCTCATCTTGCACTGTTTGCTGTAGGGGAAGTAAGGAATCACTCCAATAATGCTTTTGGCACAGGAGGTTTTACAGGCATACACCATGATCAGGAGCTCCATGATCGTGGTATTCACATCCCTGAAATGAGAAACATCTGCTTCTGTATCTGGTACATAAAAATCCTGTATTCAACCCAGTACTGACACCCACTCCAGGGATTTCATACCAAAGTATGCTGACTGGGTGAATACCACTAAGAATTCAGCTGTGCGCCTCAGAACGACAAGTACCCTGGCCCCAGCATTTTAATTTTTCACAAGAATTACACTTGTCTATTTTTCTTTAATTGGCTATTTTGGAAAATTCAGCAGTTTTTGTTATACCAGGTTGCTGTAACAAAACAGCCCATAATTCATCTCCAAGATCACTTTTTCCACACAGATTTTTAAAGGAAAAGTCATCTATTACAACATATTCCTCCATAGTCCAAGACAACAACAGGCTAAATACTTAATAATTAGCATATATTCTCTGCACTAAATGAAGAGATGAAGAGGGCACTTTTTTAGAGAACTGATCATCAACTAAGATCTACTATTTCTGCTGCCATTAAAAAAAAGTCTGAGCATTTGTGAAGTTCTTTTCACATAAAATTACAGAATTTCTGAATCACAGGACACATGGCCCAGGAGACATTCCTCCTACATCTAGAACTTTGTGATAGAGATAGGGAGCTGAAAAGAGAAGAATTTAAAGAGAATGACATAAGCAAAAGAATACACTTAGGGAAAGAATGCAGAAATCAAGGGGAAGGCTTTATTGATATATTCACTAAAAATTAAACTCATAGAAGTTAGCTTATGACAAACTTGTCTTTGTGTACATATAAAAAACCCAACAAAACCAGTAACAAAAACCCTCCACAAAGAAAAGCCTTTATCTAGTTAATCTAAGCTTATTAAACTGTATCACAAACATAAAAGGTGATTAAAAATGAAAACCAGAAGCATTCCTATGGACAGCCCACATCAAATGCTAGCACAGGGTCTTTAAACAGTTACTCACTTTGAAACTGTTTGAATGATAAATACATCCTTTCCTCTTACAGACTCCTGAATCTGCACTCGTGTTTCTGCAAAGAAGAGAAATATATAATATTTGCAAGAGCAAAACTCTTTTTAGAGTCTAAGAAAAGAGGAACCAATACATGCAAATCAGTGTCAGGTACATTTCCAGTTTTGCTAATTAAATGCTCACCTCTGTTTGGCTCTTGATAAACCTGAACCTTCCCCATCTCAACTCCCAAGCGCCTGTGGGAACAAAAGAAAAGGTAGAAGTCAATAAGGGGAAAGGAAGGGCAAAACAAATGTAAACCCCATATAAAGCAATAGTTACTGAAAAGGCTGCATTCCATGGGAGAAAACCAAGGAAAGAAAATCCCAAACCATAAAACCAGTAGTTACAGTGAACATCTCTTTAAAAAGCACCTACAGTTTCCAAAAGCTGCACTGCAGACTACGCTAAACTTATTTTCAAGTCAAGCTTAGAACAAGCAGCAGGAAAAAAAAATGCTCCAAGACTAAAACCTGTAACATTTTCTAATTTTTAATATATTTTCTGTCATAAATATATATATATACACACATATATATACACACACGTGGCAACATACATGTGCACAATACTTAAAAATATCACTTTTAAATCATTCTTCTCTAGAAAAAAATCAATGCAGAGTGAAGAGGAAAGAGCAGCAAGCACTATTTTATGGATAATGGAAGAATAATATCTGCTGTACTTATTCCTTGTGAGCATTAGCTAGAGCCCAAATCACTACAAAAAGGAGACCAGAGTATGCTCTGCACTCAGGCCCAAATTCTTTCCACATGTAACCTGAGTTCCTCTGCACTCCCCTTTCTCATCCTATCACACCTAACTCTGGGTAAGTAAGCCTCTGGAAGAAATCCATCTTGTCCAATATTCCCAGTAATGTTATGCATCCTAATTAGCACAGCAAAAATCTACTTAAGTCCTAAAAGTTCTGCTGAAGCTATTCATGGATTTAAGCTAAAGGAATGTTCCCACTCAAAACATACAGTGAGCCGGAGGGATGTAGTTTTCCTGCCTCAAAAAAACCCCACTACAAGGAGTAAGAAAACTTCTGCCATGATGATTTAACACAATCCAAACATTAATTAGCCCACGTGTTTCCTATAAAATGCTGCAGCCAATCACAACCTGCCACAGAACAATTCAAACACGAGTTACTCTCTTTGTTATTGAGCTGTTGAAATACATTCTGCAACAGAGCACACTCCATATTCTTGCAAATCATGGCAGTTTTCCCACATAACTTTCCTTACACAGAAAAATCAAGTGTCCACTAAAACAAGTCCCATCAGAATAACCCCAAGATTCCCAAATCTTGCCAAAGTCTGCAGACTTTACTTACTCAGCAATCCTCTTGGACAGTTCCATGCATGAGGAATTGGAATTAGCTGAGAACAGCACCAGCCCACCCTTGGTGATATTCATGATGGCCCCAATTTCAGTCGATGGCACACAAAACATCAACCCTAAGTTGTTTTGCCGCTTCTAAAAGACTGCAAGAGATCAAAGGTTATTTAAATCCATGTTAAAACAACAAAAAATAAACACATTTTCTCTGTTTAGAAAGTGCAATTTCCCAGAAGCCTGGATATTCCAGCATCCTTAGTATCTGTTATCCCTACTTTAACAGCTTCCCTACAGCTCTCCAAAGATCCCCCAAGACAACCTCCTAGCACCAACAAGTTTTTGTCTTTGTAACTTTTCCTCAGGCTATCATCCAGTAATACTGGTACTTTTTTCCATCGCCTTGTCCAGTTCATTTTCCAGAACTGAGCAACGTTTATTGACTTTTCGAAGATCACAAAGACAGTCAGGGGTAGAACTGAGCTTAAAAGAGCTCCTGGGTCCTGGCTAGAAGAGTCTATTTCCATAGCTGAATCTCTGTTCATCACTTTGCAGTAACTTATAAACTTACAAAGAAGGATGAAATGTAAGGAAGAATTCAATAAATCTGGCAGCTGTAAATAATGACCTCTTGCACAGCAAATCCACTTGCTGAAGCAGCTGTTGTCATTCTTTGAAAGCAATATTTCTCCTGTGAAAACAGGAGAAAAATATCAGGAGGAAACCAGTATCATTTGTTTTTTGTTTCAAATAAAGGCACAAACCACTAATCTCTCTAAGGATTTGATGGGATTCCATCTTTTTATTATAGTTTGTAAATCACATTTTCTACTATAAAATTTTAGTCAAATAAAAGGAAAAAAAAGATCACATTGACCAGCAGCCCTGGAGAGATCAAAGCAGCATTCAACTCAAAATCCTGCTGCACTTCACTTCTGCTATATACATAATCCAATCCTTCATCATCCACTTCAGCATTATGTAGGGGACTGGAAATATTAAAGGTGAGTGGCATAATTTCAAGTTACAGCTAAATCAGTAACTTCTTTCCTGGTAAACGTCTCCCTGCTGAGAAACAGAGTTATCTAATAGTCACGTGTAATTGGTTAGAAAAAGCTGATGATGTATCACCTATTAAGTACTCCAAAACAGCAACTAAAAGAAAAACAAGAGTTTTGTATTTACAGGAACAGCTGGCTAGGTCTGCAATGAAACTCCTTCACACCTCTCTTACAACCAGACGCAGTCTCATTCAGTGTATCTTTGTCAGAGGAACCCAATTCACTCTTGTGAAGAGCCAAAGTCAGGAACCTCCTAACAACAAATCTGCTATGGCAAGGCTGAGCTCTGCTCAACTGCTGTGAATGAAAACCTGCCTGTCATCAGAACCTCCAAACTGTGCAGAGACCGAGCACAAACAGCGACAATTTCAGCCCCCAGAACGTCTGAATGTTTCACTGCACTAAAACCAGATGGGCCCCTCCATATCCCTAAAGCAGGACCTGTATCCCTCTCAAACTAAGTACCCAAAAAAAAAACCCCATTTCCTAGCTAGTGTTTCTCTGTTCTGCTGCTCACTCACACTCTGCAGCTCCCAGCTGTCAACTAATGGCCATCACCCATCAAATATTCATGACGGTGTTCAAGATCCATCTTGGATCCACCAGAGTGAGCACACCTGAATGCTCTTAGGTCTCAGACCATCACCTGAGAGCACCCTGCTTGTGTGCCTGGATGGGAACAGCATGGAGGCAACTTTCCATGTTACTAAAAGCATTCATAGAGAGTTCAGATGGCATATTTTTAAATCCAATTATGTGTCTTCTTCATTCCATGGATTAGAGAAATGAAGAGCATTATGAAATCTGGAAAGATGAGTTGTTGGCTCCCAACTATTGCTGAGGGTGCACTTTACATCACAATAAGATACTGATGTATTTACAAGCAACAGTGAATATTGCTCTTCACACAACTATAGGTCAAGGACTTGTGGATGCACTTCAGCAGCTACAAGTGGGCTTATGGTGTGTGTGGGCAGGGAAGTTGCATTTCAAGAGTCATATGGATATATCAACCTTCAAACAGGTGTCGGGATGAAAGCAAGCTTACAAAACTTTATTAGATGTGCAAAGACATGACTCCACAGGGGTACATGGGACCACAACCCTCTGGTTTGAGGTGGGCCAACCTTCCACGGTTGAACACAAGCACCACAGAACAGGCTGCAGCACAAACTCTTGCCTTTCCTTTTGGGCTGCACACAATTACACAGACACATCATGATGGGCACAACAATTACTGGGCACACATGGCTTTACGCCTCCATGAACTGAGCATGTCCACACAGAAAGCAACAGAGGCAGGAATAACTGGATGGGACAACCATGGTACTGAGGAATGGACCCCATGGGATGGACGGAGTCTGCACCCTCTCACCAATCTCCCCACAGGGAATTTTCCCGTCCCTCCACACTCACCGATCCCCCTGGGCCGACAAACCCTTCCAGCCCACACCTCCCTACCAGTCCTTCAGATGCTCCAGGTGGGTTACACAGGCCCTGTGGTCCCTGTGGATCTCATCCCTCCTCCCCGAGAGCGGCCCGGGCACGCCGCAGCCTCACGCCGCTGCCCCTCACCTGTGGGGCTTGCGGGGAGCCCGAGCAGCCCCAAAAAGGGGACGCCTAGGAGAGGGTCTCCATCCCCTGAGGGGAGGGAGACGTAGTCCATTCGTCAGGCGTCGGAACCCCGTGTGGGGAAGGGGGATATCCTGCCCTCACACAGCCGGCTGAAGCGGGCTGAGCGGGCGGAACTGCCCTTCGCTGAAGGCCTTACCTGCCGACTCCGGCCCCCCGGCCCCGGGAGAAGGCGGCCCGGCCGGAGGGGAAAGAGGGGGAGAGGCAGAGGCGGCGGCGGAGCTCAGCCCCTCCGGTGCTCCGCGGGCAAGATGGCGGCGGGGCGTGAGGGAGGGAGCGCGGGCGGGCGGGGCGGNCTAAACCACATCACCCAGCGCCACATGCAGATGCCTCTTCCAACACCTCCAGGAATGGAGACTCCCACCAGCTCCCTGGGCACCTATTCCAATGCGTGATCACACGGACAATGAAAAGAATTTTTCTAATAGCTAATCTGAACCTCCCGTGTCTCAACTTAAGGCCATTTCCAAGACCAACCCCTTCCTCACTACAACATCCTTTCAGGGAGTTGAAGAGAGCAATGAGGGCCCTTAAGCATCTTCCAGACTAAATAAACCCAGCTCAGCCATTCCTCATAAAATACATTTTCTATACCCATCATGTGCCTTGTTGCCCTGTACTGGGAAAGAGAAGGACACATCTGAGTCCCCAGCTGGGATGATGTGAGGACTCCAACACCACAATCCAGCTGCCCCCCCCCAAAATTACACCGGTGCAAAATCCATGTTGCATAACGTGACGATGTCCACAGGGTGCCATTATTTTGGAGCTCCCACACCTGCATCCCCACCAGAGGGATGGACAGGCAGCTGCCACGCTGCTCTGGGCATCTTCATCCCTATGGCCGGTCCTCTCCATCCCCGCTGGACACTAAGCTGTCATCAGGCCTTTGCCATCAGCAAAGTGTTTATAGAAAAAGAGGCATTTCTGGAAAGTAAATTAAGAACAGAAACTATCAGTGGCCCCTCAGTTCCTTGTCAAAAGCACACACGATTTATCCAGAGGACTCTCCTTGCCACATACATCGGTTGAACTGCACAAAGATTCTTTTGACATCTGAAATGAGACTCTTACTTCAATCATCCTATTTAAAAAGAAAAAGAAAAGTTTTATCCCAAGACACCCATGACAAAACTGCTTTGAGGAAGTTAGTCATCCCATATAGACACGCATCCCTCCTTTAAATACAAAACCCAAACACCATGGTTTTTTCCCCAGACTGCGCAGTTAGAACCTGGTTTAAATTACACTTTTCAGTACGCCCAAGTTGAACAGCATTTCATGGATCAGAATTTTAGCATTTACCATAAAGCTACAAATCAGGTACTTTCTGCTGCAGCTTTTCTCACAAAAAGCAATTCAATTTGATTATTCCTGGACTGCAGGGTGTACTGGAGCAAGGCTGAGCATCTCAGCAGATATTTCTGTCCTTAACATAAAAGAGGAGGAAAAGCCACAGGCCAGCTCACCAAACACGCCTGCAAAGGGACAACATTAAATTCATAGTTTGAAACCGCGTTTCCACCACTACAAGCTGTTAGAGCCACTTCAAATATTCACAGGCCAGTGTTTTCCCCAGATTTCACATTTGCTTCTTGCTTCATGCATTCCAAGACTTCGTCATCTCCTTTTTCGATTTTTTTCTCAGCAGACTGGGAGCTGGGGAAGGAGAAGCCATTTAACCTGGAACAGATGTCGAGCACTCCACTTGCAGGCTCACAAAGCCAGGACATCTGTTTGAAATACATGAGTAGAGAAGCCATCAGCCTCTTAGATGCTGCAGCGATCCTCTGCCTTTCTTACATCCTCTTCCAAATTGCACTGAGGTGTAAGGGAATAGTCCTGTCCCTCGCCACCCCCACCATTCCCAGTCCATGTTGTTTTTCTGCTTCCAGGCTGGTGCTGCCACACAGTTGATTCAGGATCATTGACCCAAGCAGGTTCTTTTTTTGTTTCAGGGCTTTTAGGAAAAAAAGGAAGAGGGTTGAGCTTTTTGTTGGCCTCTTCACAGAGCAACAGAGATTTCTCTCAGCATTGGTCTCCCTCACAGGATTCCGCTACAGGCTGGTGTGGCAGAGCAGTTTAATGCAGAACAACCAGAAACAACACATGGTGAAGCACTGACCCATAATGCAATTAGCAGCCTTCCCCAGAAGCATTTTTCAATACCCCAGGGCACTCAGAATTTGCTGACTGTTTGATTTGTGCTGCCCCAAATTCTTGACATTGCTTAAGCAAACCACAGGACCAGGAACTAAGTGATCCTGTCTTCCGATTCTTTTTATAAGGCTACTGCCTTTGTTTTCTTAGAGAAAAAAAAAATCAATTTCTATCCCACCTCTGCCTTCCTGATCAGAGGAATACCAGTTTAAATCTCAGCTCCCAAGGGAGAGGGATTTGTTAATTTGACAATACTCTATCCAAACACTAAGAGTTCAACAAACAGTTGCTCCAAGATGAGCACATGGATTTTATTTCATTTACAATGATTCAATTAGCAGCCATCTAAGGAATTCTGAACATTTGCTGGGTGTGAACACACTGGCTCACAGAGATTTGCTGTTCTTCATCCAGATGTGACCCTGGCAAGCGGAGATGTGCAAAAAAACTCCCCCACACCACACCAAGTCCAGCCAAGGTGAAGGGCACTGGGCTGGACAACAGCCTGCATCCATCACCTGAGAGAAGATAAATGCTGCTGTCACCCAGGTTCCCGAGCTCCATCCATCACTGCTTAGCCAGGTTGGCTTTTGTCTGTTTGGAGTTGTTTTTATTTAAAAAAATAGTGGATATTAAAGCTCACATACCAAACCACCTGACAGTGAGAACTATCAGACATGGTGCACCAAAGAAACGCTCTGATTTGATCCTGACAGAGCCCTGTGAATAGGTTTAGTCTCTCCCAACAAATAAAGGCATCCTAAAAATCATCCTCTACCCTACACAGCCCCTCTGAGCCCGCAAGGAGGTTCTGCAGCACACAGACACCTCCACACTGAGCACAGAACAAAAGCCATCACCTCCCTGCTCCTCTGCCTTCAGCTTTACTGCCTGAGGGACAGCTGTGTCCAGTTTCCAGAAGATTCTGCCTTGGATAGTACCCAACTGGGGAGGCAGAACTCAAAGCAACTATAAATGCATTTTGGAATTGATGGAAGGAGGTGTAATTTTATCAAGTCTTTAGAGTGATCTGGAAGTAGCATTCCCTATGTCTGGGAAGCAAAGCGCTTTAATAAAGGTCCTGGAGCAGAGAACATGTCTTCTCTGTGTGAAGGGCTGTGGCAGTAGACAGCACTCATTGCTTTATCAAATATTACTGCTTGGCTGTCTGTGGGAAACCGACACAGACTCATTTGTCACAGTCCTGTTCCCCCTGAGTCACAGAGCTCTGACTGAAGGACTCCCCGAGTTCAGGGTTTTTTTTCCTGTTTCCAACTGCACTCCCAGTTCCGGGTCAATCTGTAATGTTTAACAGATCTGCTGCATCAGCTCCAGCACAGACACGGGGTTATCTCCAACCAGCCTCCCGACAAGGAGATGAGAGGTTTGTGGGAATACTTGGAGTGTGACAGGTCCTGCACAGACAGACGGCTTGAGCTGGATATCAGGGCGAGGGTTTGGACAAACACTGCACTGAAACAAAAGTCGGCGGTGGTGCCTCTTCTTTGGTTCACAGATTCCCTCTGCTTTGCTGTGCATGGGTAGCTCTGTCCTGCAAAGACTGTGTGACATCCTGTTCACGTCCATCACCTGATATTTACGGGTGTGGTTTGCCCTTTGATTGCCCTTTAGGCAAAAGTGGTTGGACTGCAGAGTGGAATCATGTCATTTTAGGAATTTGAACAGCTACACAATCTGTGACAAACACTAGCTAGTGCTCTCTTCCTCCTTGTCCTACTGACTGGGTCCCAGCGTGATTTTCCATTTGCCTCACTAAGCTGCAGCTTCTTTCCAAAGAGCACACAGGCACCATACTCTGTGCAAGCATGTAGTGAGTACAGGAAGGGCTTGACTTGGTCACTGTAGAGCAACTTGGCAGATTAAAGCAGAATTCAGTGTATGAGAGTAGGTCCTGTGCTTTGTGTGCACAACTGCGGGGTGTAAAGAAAGATTTGGTACCAGCCTTGGCCCATACACTAAGCAGGAGCTGGGAGAGGTGCAGGGAAGCAGCAAAGTGCAACCAGCAAAGAGTATCCTATGTCCTCCCCAGTTTGGTGCCAACCAGGACCAGCTATGGATCAGCAAGAGCAGATTAATGCCCGTGCCGCGAGTGGGACCCTCACCCAGCTGCTACACCAAAAAAAGGCTGAGCCTTACCCAGGTGTCTTCAGCCTACCCCCCTTACTGACACTATTACCAACATCTCCTTCACAGGGAAGATTTTTACCGGTACCTCTCCTCTAACTCACTCTATTACTTCCTGCCTGATTGTAGCGAGCTCTGAAAGAGGTTCTGCTCTCAGACCTCTGTGGACTGTCTTTGAC
Organism: Machaerirhynchus nigripectus; assembly: GCA_013397975.1. Lineage (NCBI taxonomy): Eukaryota > Metazoa > Chordata > Aves > Passeriformes > Dicruridae > Machaerirhynchus > Machaerirhynchus nigripectus. The sequence continues at coordinate 460,136 of VZRQ01011181.1, forward strand.
CTTATCAAACAAGTCAATTCCCCAAGTTCAAGAGTGGGACACTTAAAAATTTTACTCACCAGGAAAGTCTCACCAGAAGAGAGGCGTGGGGGCTGTGAGGCTTCCCAGAGGCTTTTATTTTCTCATTAAGCTCTCCTTAATGAGAATTTCCCCACCTGCTGCAGTGTCCCTCCCATTCATTTGCATTCATGGTCCTCCTGCTGGTGCTTTCAAGGCTGTCTTAGCTCCCACTCCTTCCTCTTTCCTCATAACTATTCTGAGCCCAGTTTTTATCTCCATGGTGTCATCCATGTCCCAGGGAGAAAATACTTTCTCCTCTTGAGTTACTGCTTGCCGTGTCCTCCTTGGCTGGTTTCCTCCCTGACACCTCTGCAGCTTCTCCCAGCTCCAGAGTCACCTCCAGTAGTCTCTCCTCCAAAGCAAGGCAGCGACAGCTGCTCCTGGTCAGATCTCTGACTTAAATGCTTGCTAAAAACTTGCTTGTTCTCTCAGCTAAATGTCTCCATGCACACCTTGGACCCCAAACACGCCAGTAGCTCTGCCCATCCCAGCCCGCTGTTTGTAGGAGCGGGGCTGTCGGATCGGCCCCTCTGCAGGACCAATGAGGCCTCACACCAGCAAGGCAGCAGGTTCAGCACCTTTCTCAATGACTGCAAATACTGAGGGGTTCAGGCTGTTCCACCCATCCCATGGCATCTGAAAAAGCCTTGACAGCAAAGCTGCGTCAGAGCGGGGCACAGCTGCCAAAACAGCCATTCAGCCTCCTTGGATTGCCTGTTGGAAAGTATTTCCCCATTTTTTTCATTCAAGCTTTTCTAGATAAGCATATGGCAAATGGAAATATCAGAAAGAATGAACTGCCTCCTGGCTGGGAATGAGGGACTGACAATTATCCCTGTGATAATGAGATAATCTGAATATGAGGGAACTCAATACAATGGGAGATTTATCTTGGAACCAGTCCCTTGGCAGCCTGGCCTGTATTGCTGTCAGCACAGTTTCCCATTGCACAAAGGGCAGGGATCAGACCCAGGATGACAGATCCATCTCAAGCTCATCCTGCTCTGTTACCCATGGCTTTTCCAGTGGTAACTCCTTAGATCTGCCAGACACTCTGCTTCACTTAAATCCCATTGTCCCATGGGTTTGTACCCACCTTGGATCTCCAAGTGACCCAGAAAATTGCTTTCTTTCCTACCACAAACCAGGTCAATACTTCAAATCCTGACTTTCAAAGCTGCCGGGGTAAGGAGAGAGGCAAGACAGGAGTCCAAGGCCTTGGTCCAGCACTCACGGAGACTCTTGTCACAAGGAATTACGTGGATTCTGCGAACAGATAAGGAAAACCAGAAAGAGCAAACGTGGGTCTGCACAACCTTGACATGGCAATCGATGCTGTAGTTTATCTCCAGGAGCAAGTAAATAGCCCCAGAGTTACGTGCTGCATAGCAAACATTGCACTTTTATCTGCATGACAGGCAGCAATTTGTGGCAAAGGTTAAATCTCTCTGTTCACTCAAGCTTGACATATGATGGTCGTGTTACATTCCCTGTTCTCAGCGGGTTTGTGCATGAATGTAAGGTTAAGTGCATGTGTGCCTTTAGGATCACGACCTTCATTCAATATTGCATGGCCCAGCAGGCCCGTAATTAATCCCCAACATGTTCAAGTGACAGCTCTCACTCGTAACGTCATCCATGCAGAACAGTGAGGTACGTGTAAATTCCTACGTTCCAGCTGGGAGTCAGAGATTTTCCAGCCACCGCAGCAGGCTCCAAGGCAGGTTTCTGACAGGATGAACAGGACGATTGGTAGGTTGGACTATTTTACAAATAAATTGGATAGGGCAGGAGAGGGAGGTGTGATACAGTCACTGCTCATTCAGCTGTGGAGGATGGGCTGGGAATGATAACACCTCAGTGCTGTCTCCCTGTTTGACATTCCCTGAACATGACCGTTTTCTACTCACAAAAATGTACGAGTTTCAGTACTGGTGAAGCCTGTGAAGAAAATCCCCACCATTTTCATCCTGGACAGTTTGCAAACATGAAACTTGACCAGACTCAGCTCAGCCACTTGCTCTTCTTTCTCCTCTCAATCACTGTTTTTCAAATGTACCCAAAGGTCTGAAACCCAGGAATAAACCATAACCATGGTCTAGCAATCAGATCCATGTGCCCCAGGCAAGTCCTCACACCCAGGTCATGTCCTGTCTGCCTCACTCATAGAGCTGCTGCTAATACCAGTGGTTTGTTTCCAAATTCTAGATATTTAATCTTTTTATCTACTTGTTCTGCTACCAAAGACGAACCTGCTTGGTCAGGTTGGATGAAGTGTTTTATGCCACAGGCAACGCAACAGGCTGGGTATGTTTTACACAAGTTTATTGGGGGTTAATATTCATTCACCAACAGCACAAAGTATCAGATCATCGCTATTTAAGGGCTGGAAACGTCAAATACAAACAGAGACAAGCATTGCTCAGAAATAGTTTTGCTGTACATCAAATCTGAGTAACAGGAGCACAACCACTGATTTGTCCTGCCTAAGGAGAGGAGAGATGAGTGTCTTACTCACTATTCCATTCCCTACAAAAATATATCCAGCCATTGCATTTAGCCCTCTTTCTATAAAGGATGCATAAACAAGAGTCAAGAGGCACAAGGAGTAAAATGCTGCCACTTTGACCCAGCTGGCTGCAGCTCCAGAGAGTTCTTCCATTCCCATTGTGTGTTAAATCATATTTGAGATACCTCCAAAACACAAAATCACACCTCATTAGCATGTGCAGTCCTTTGCACTCCCCAGTCCCATGATTTGAGCTCTGAAATGGGGGAAATTGCAGAGAAAATAATGGCCCCTTCCACACCAGCACCTGCTCAGACCCTCGGGACCTCCACTTCTGAAGCAGACCTGGACTTGCGCCGGCTGGTCAGGCTGCCCAGGACCGACTCCTCACTGAAGGCCCCTTCAAAGGTCGACAGGATGGACTGGCGAAACTTCTCCTTGAAATCCGGCCCCACAAAGACATACAGGATGGGGTTGATACAGCTGTTGAAGAAAGCAAGGCTGGAAACCAAGGGGATCCCTATGTAAAGGGCCAGTTTCATCTCATGGCTGGAAGAGTTTTTGGATATTTCCAGCAAGGAGAAGACGTGATAGGGAAAATAACAGAGAAAAAATGAGACTGTGACAGCAATGATGATTCTGTAGGGCTTTGCAGAGTTGGCCAACTGCCTTCTTTTCAGCTTGACAGCGACGACACTGTAGCAGATGAGAATCACCATGAAGGGGATGAGGAACCCACATAAGAACCGTGTGATGATCATCGCTTTGTGCCGCATCCTCCACAGCCTGCGCGTTGCCTCGGACATGTAGTCATCGGACAGCGCAAAATTATTGTAACAGCTGGTGACATTCCTGGAACTGACCACAGTGTCCCGAAAGATGAGGTACGGGGAGCTGAGCAGGAGAGCCAGGACCCACGTCCCCAGTGCGATCCTGGCCGCCAGCTCCGGGCTCCTGCAGTTGTGAGACCAGATGGGAAAGGCCACGGAAACGCAGCGGTCAATGCTGATGACCGTCAGGAGGAAGACACTGGCAAACATGTTGAGGAAGGCGATGGTGCTGTTCAGCTTGCACAGGAGCTTCCCAAATGGCCAGTGGAAGCCCAGGGCAGTGTAGGCGATGCTGAGAGGCAGGAAAAAGGTAAAGATGAAGTCAGCAATGGCCAGGTTGAGGAACCAGACGGAATTCACCGTCTTCTTCATCTTGAAGCCTGCAATCCAGATGACGAGGCCGTTCCCTGTCACCCCCAGCAAACAGGCGATGCTGTACACCACCATGGAGAGGATGTGCATGGTCTTCTGGAGGCCGGAGTAGTAGTCATGGTCAGTGGTGTTCTCAGGCTGCTCTGTGGGGCAGCTGGCAGAGAAGGGGGAAGGGGAAGAAGAGGTGCTGTCCATCACTAGCAAGCCAAGACCTGAAATCACAACAGCGCTGTTATCTGTGGCTCCTACAGCTCAAGAGGGGTGAAAATCTTTGCGAGCAACTGTGCACAAAATGTGTATGAAAAGCAAGATTAGATAAACTAATTTATAATTAATATGAAGTCTTTCTCTACAGCATGTGCAGCTGCACCTTGCAGAAACCACCTCAACCAGAGAAACCAGCCCCGGTTTTGCTGTTGGTGTTGGTGCTGTCAGAACAACACCTTCATCAACTACCCCCAGCAGCAATCCATCATGGGCCAGCAGCAGAACTATAGAAACCCAGATCCCCCACTGTGACAAGTCCTCTTTGGATGACCAGTTACAAATTATGACAGCAAAAACTATCTAGTCTGGTAACAATGATGTTAACAGACTGTTTCTTCACCAAGCCCCTTCCAGGGAGGTGTACTCTAAGAGCACAACAATACCCAAGCTGTATCCAAGTGTAACCATCAGCCCTTTACCCAGATACCACCCTCTAGTGAGCCCACCCTTCTCCTCATCTCTCCTGTTCATCCCGGCACTTGCCTTGGCAGGTCCCAGCAGGGCGCACCGTGGTGGTCCTTGGCCACTCTGCCCACAGCTGGTGGTCTCGCCTGCTGGCTGACTCCCCTTCTGCTGCTCCTCTCCAGGGTGACTCACCCAGCCTCGCCCCATTTTCCCATGGCTTGGGATCACGAGGAATTTAGTAGGATCACTTATTCCCTAACCTTCTTCCTCAATTTGTGATGTGTTGATTTAACCCCTGAAGCCTCGGAGGGTGCAGGTTCCATGAGGCCGGTTGGCCAAGCCCACCCGCTAACTCAGACCTGAGGGATGAAGAAAACACGGCCCCTCTCCTGCCTGCGCTATTCATCCCCCTGGCAGCTCTCACTCCTGAGCACCCGGAAATCCCTCCGGGCACCTGGACTGTCCTGCTCTTCGAGTTCGACAGGGCCAGCTCTGCTCCCCACACCAGCAGCACCATGCCCCACCTGTGCCATGGCCTGGCACACCAGCTTTCCTGGAGACACGGTCTTGGCTGTGGGGTCTTGGGGTGCCTGGAAGTTCTCCCTGCCCGGTGCAGGGTGTGGGGGTGTCCCCTCCTTTGGCTCATGGGGGAAGTCGCGGGACAATGGGATCACCGCAGGGCTGGGAGAGAAGCACCTGGGGGTGCAGGGCAGGCAGGGCTGGAGCGGTGGGTGACAGCAGAGGAGGGGTGACGGCAGAGAGGTGACAGCAGCGGGTCCCCGCCCCTCCCGGCCCGGCCAAGGTCACCCGCGCCCCGGGCGCCACGTGCGGGCCGCGCCGCCAGCCCCGCCCCGGCGCAGGCCAATGGGAGGCTGGGAGGGGGCAGAGCGCGGCGCTGATTGGCTCAGGCGCTTCCCGAACGTATTCCCCGCCGCCGGTCCCGGGGCGGAGCGCGGCGCTGATTGGTCGCGGCGCGAAGGGGCGGGGCCCGGTCGGGCTATGGTAGCGCGCGGGCTCCCGCGCGGTAGCGGAGTCAGGATCGGGTAAGGACCGTGCGGGGCCGGGGCCCGATCGGGGCGTGCGGCGCGGGGAGAGCAGGGCTAGGGCACGGCACGGCACGGCACGGCATCCCGCTGCGGGGAACAGCGGGCAGGCAGCGCCGGTCCCCGCCGCCCGGGGCAGGGCAGAGGGGGCGCGTAACCGGGACCCTCTCGGGGTGTGGGAGGTGATGGCATCAGGATACAGGGGATGCAGAACTAGGTGGGGATGGAGCCTCGGGGATGGGGTTCGACAGGTGAGCTGCCAGGGCTGGACTGGCGTCCACCATCAGAGGGGACATGGTGGGGGGAGGGTCTCATCCTGACTGGGAATGGGAGCTCTGTCCCCCCTGAGCCAAAAGCAGTGAGTGCAAGTGATGCTGCAGCCGGTGCTGGGGGGACATGCAGGACCCAGGCATGCTGCTCAGAACCAGAGCACCTCCCCTCGCAGCCCTTTGCCCAGCCCAGCCTCTCTGGCAGTGAGGATTCCCACCCTGCCAGTGAGGTCTGGGCTTGGGCCAGAGCATAGCTGAGCATCCCTGCCCAGCAAGAGCAGGATGAATGGACTTTGGCAGCTTGGCACAAGGAAACCATGTGGGATTGCTTAATAACCTGGTCACGGCCCTTCACCCGTCCTTGCGGGGTTAATGAGTAAAAAGATGCATTGTTTTCTGCCAAGGCAGCAGCTGGGCTGTTACTCCTTCCCCAAGAGCAGCAGGGGCATCAATTGGGCCAGAGGGCTCCTGCCAGGCCTGGGCATCACACATGCCATGGAGCCAAGCAGAGGCAGAGCTGCTGCCTGTCAGGGCCTCTCAGCTCCTCAAGATGCTTCAGTCAGGGTTTGGGGCAGAACTCTGACCTGCTGGGGTTTTGCCCAAGGGAAAGCAACGAAGAGGTTTAAGCATGCTGGGCATCACAGCCCAGCTGTGATGGGTAAAATTGAGATCTGTGGGTAGGAGAACTTCACTGCCCTTGAAATTAAACATCAGGCACTGCCAAGCTAGGCAGGGGGAAGTCAGGGAGGGGTGGTGATGGGAGAGTATCAGAAATTATCAAAGCACTGTAAGTAACAAACTGATCTTAAATCAGCAGGGAAGCCTGAGGGTTGTGTGTGTTTTCTTCACCCAACAGCCCATGGCTGTTCTCAGGGAATATGTGGGATGGCAGCAGGCAGCACACAGGGAAATGAGGAAGCACAAGCCCCGCTGCCAACCCACAGACTCCCCTCTCCCCTGGCAGGTGACTTGGACCCAGCAGCAGCACCATGGCGAGCTCAACACAGGGCCTCCCCAGCGCCGAGCTCTGGGCCTCCCATAACAAGATGGTGATGGAGCCACTCGAAACCAACGACCCGGAGGTGAGAGGCCCTTCCTGGCTCCTGCCCAGCTGCTTTGTCCATTCCCCAGCCAGCCGTGGGGATGCTGACCTCCTCGAGGCAGGGTCCAAGGCTGAGCTGCTGGAACTCATCCATCCTCTGTGCCCTCTCTGTGACTGGTTGGGATCAGCTGTACCAAGAAGGGATCTCGTCTCCCTTCTCCAGCACCTTTCCAGGCCCCTCTCCAAGCCCTGTCCCCTCCGGGGGTGCATACCCGGCAGTGAAGCATCCACATCTCCGTGCAGAGCCAGCATGGGTGAAGCCGTTTCTCTCCTCTCCCAAAGGTGCACAGCATCATCAAGAAGGAGAAGCAGCGGCAGAGGCTGGGGCTGGAGTTAATTGCATCGGAGAACTTCGCAAGCCGAGCGGTCCTGGAGGCCCTGGGATCCTGCATGAACAACAAATACTCCGAGGGTTACCCAGGACAGAGGTACAGGGCTGGGGCCAAGTCCCACCAACCCAAACCCCCGCAGGGTGGGAGAGGAACCCCCCATCCTGCCAGGCCTCACCTCTGGGAAGGAAGCAATGTTCTTATGCTGGCAGCCAAGCTCTTCCAGGACAGGATCCGACCTTCTCAGCCTCTGTCCTTGGCCACCCATGGGACAGTCTCAGCAGGGTCACGTCTGCTGTGGCTGTACAAACAGGGCATCACCTCAGTTTCTCCCCAGCTTGGTCACAGGGACCATTCAGAGTAATGAGTTTGGCTTTACCTCCTGCCCTGTCCTTTACCACAGGTACTATGGTGGGACGGAGTTTGTGGATGAGCTGGAAAGGCTGTGCCAGAAGCGAGCCCTGCAGGCCTACCGGCTCGACCCCCAGAAGTGGGGAGTCAATGTCCAGCCCTACTCAGGTAATGGGGTGGTCAAGAGAGCCAGGACAGTTGCCCAAGCCTCTGCATGCCCCAGCATTCATACCCAGCCCAGTGCTCTCTCTCTGCAGGATCACCCGCAAACTTTGCGGTGTACACGGCCCTGGTGGAGCCCCACGGCAGGATCATGGGGCTGGACCTGCCCGATGGTGGCCACCTCACCCACGGGTTCATGACGGACAAGAAGAAGATCTCTGCCACCTCTGTCTTCTTCGAGTCCATGCCCTACAAGGTACAGAGAGCTGCTCCAGCCAGAGCCAGGACATGGTTATCACAAGTGATGGTGCCTCTTAAAGTTAAAAGTACCAGCATCAGGCTGCCAGCACCCTCTTCTGCAGAACAGCACTGCAGCTGGTCCTTACCACAGCGAGGTGGCTGAACTGTCCTCTTCCACTCCCAGGTCAACCCCAAGACGGGTTACATCAACTACGACCAGCTGGAGGAGAATGCCCGGCTCTTCCACCCCAAGCTGATCGTAGCAGGTAAGGATCACACCGGCACCAACCTCCCTGGTGGCACAGCCTGGGTGGGGGTGGCTCCCTGAAGCCAGCAGCACCCCTGTAAGTCCATGGATGCTGCAGAGCCAGGAGTAAACCTCTAACACAGCCACCCTGGCAGGAGCTTCTGTGCTGTCTTCAGCTGGGCTGTCTGCACTGCAAGCCTGGTCCTGGGGCTGTCCCAGGGTCCAGGCACATCTGCTCCTGTCCCCTCTCATCACCTCTCCCCGCAGGTGTCAGCTGCTACTCGCGGAACCTGGACTACGCCCGCATGCGGAAGATCGCCGACGACAACGGGGCCTATCTGATGGCCGACATGGCCCACATCAGCGGGCTGGTGGCCGCTGGCGTGGTGCCCTCGCCCTTCGACCACTGCGACATCGTCTCCACCACCACCCACAAGACCCTGCGGGGCTGCAGGGCCGGCATGATCTTCTACCGCAAAGGTGCCTGACCTGGCTCTGGTGCTCTTAACGCTCCTTCCTGCTCTAACTGGGAAGGAGGGAGGGCAGAAAGATCCTGGGAGCATCTGGGGAGTCCCCCTGGGCTAACCCTGGCTCAGATTTGAAGAGGAACAACCACCGGCCCAGCTCTGAGTGGCCGGGGGTGAAAGCAGCTCGTGGGAGAAGGGCAGCCGTGCTGCCTCTTGATCATATCCTCCCTCTCCTGCAGGCACCCGCAGTGTGGACCCCAAGACAGGCAAGGAAACCCTCTACAACCTGGAGAGCCTCATCAACCAGGCCGTGTTCCCGGGGCTGCAGGGAGGCCCCCACAACCATGCCATTGCAGGTATGCAGCCAGGCTGGCTGCCACCTCCAGCATGGGCAAAGGTATCCTGGCAGGGCTCTGACCCCCAGCAGCAGCATGGGAGGCTCCAGCTGCCCTGCAGGGCTCACAGCCTGGGGGCACTGGCAAACGGCAGCTGGTCGATCCAGCATTGCCCAAGGAGTGACCAAGCCTGTCCTGTCCTGCGTTTTGGCTCATGGCAATGCTGCCAGCCTGGTCAGGGGAAAGGAAGGATCAGTCCATTAGTTAGTTTGGCTGCAGGATGGCTTCTACTGGCAGTGCCATGCATCTCCAACTCTGCTGGTGGGAGCCCCCCAGAACTGACCCTGGCCTGCCTCCCTCCGCAGGGATCGCCGTGGCGCTGCAGCAGGCCATGACACCCGAGTTCAAGGCTTACCAGCAGCAGGTGGTGGCCAACTGCAAGGCACTCTCGACAGCACTGATGGAGATGGGCTACGACATCGTCACAGGTGAGGACACGTCTTGGCAGTGGGACGGGGCTTACCCTGGGGTCTGACCAGGGCAGCACTTCATGGACACCATGGGCAGGGCTGTGTTGGTGCAATTCCTCAGCACTGATTAAATCTCAAGTCTTTTTGTTGTTGAAGTTTCCTGTGGGAGCAGCATTTCCCCAGTCCCACATCCCCACCAAACCCCTCTCTTTGCAGGGGGCTCTGACAACCACCTGATCCTCGTGGACCTGCGCAGCAGAGGCACAGACGGCGGCCGGGCTGAGCGGGTGCTGGAGCTCTGCTCCATTGCCTGCAACAAGAACACGTGCCCTGGTGAGGGATCCCACAAGCTCTGCCAGCTCCTGGTCTGCTCTGGGAACCAGGCTGAAATCCCACAGGTGGTGGTTTCGGTGCCAGGCTTGGTCACGTGTGCCTTGTTGTGGTGCAGGTGATGTCAGCGCCCTGCGCCCCAGCGGCCTCCGGTTCGGGACGCCGGCTCTCACCTCCCGCGGCTTCCGGCAGGACGATTTCCGCAAGGTGGCCCAGTACATCCACAGAGGTGAGCCGGGGGCGTGTGGGGCCGGGCCTCAGCACCAGCCTGGGCCAGGGCAGCTCCCCGGGGTGAGGAGGCACCAGCTGAGCCACGCTGGAGCCATCCCCACAGCTGGCAAGGGAGCACACCCACAAATGAGGAATAACCACCCTGCCTGCACATGTGGATGTGGGTGGTGACATCTGGCCACTGCTGGGACCAGCCAAACTCTCCCCACTGCATAGGCACTGTGGGCTGAAAGCCTGTCCCTCTCACAGTTTTCTCCCAGTTGCCCTCAGGAGTTCCAACTTGTTTCCCAGGGCAGCAAGTCCCTCAGATGCAAGGGAGGGAGGGAGCAGGGCTGTGTCCCACAGAGCAGCAGGGCTGGGAGAGCTGTGAGATGCAGCAGCTGCAAGGGCTGACTAAGACATCTCCCATCCTGGCAGGGATTGAGCTGGCTCTGCGCGTGCAGAAGGACATGAACCCCAAGGCCACGCTGAAGGAATTCAAGGACAAACTGGAGGAGCCAAAATACCGTGGAGAGCTGAAGGCACTGAAGGAAGAGGTGGAAGCCTTTGCAGCCACGTTCCCGCTCCCAGGGCTGCCTGTCCTGTAAGGGGACACAGCTGTGCCTGCTCCCAGAGCCACGGGAGTACCCGGGATCGTGGCACACTCACATCCCCAGCCTGAGACCAACACCCCAGTGCCTTCTCCCAGCACTTCCCTGCTGGAACTGCAGCAGCAGCTCCTCCTTTGGCTCTTACTTCCCCTTCCCCTCCCATGTGGGCAACAGGGGCCCCCCGAGTACAACCCCCATGGGGACATCAGCCTTTCACCAGTGTGTCACCACTGGGACCATGCACCAGGTCACCCTCACCTCATGGCCAGGTGCCATCCAGCTCCTGCTGGCTGTGGAGCAGCAGATGAGATTCAGCCTGGTCTGTCCACATTCCCTGGACACCCTGCCCATGGCAGTGTGAGGGACAGGGGCTCCAGCTGCACAAGAGACCTCACAGCCACTAAAAGTCCCCCTGGTTTCAGCCTCAAGGATTCCCCCTCAACTATGTGCCTTGCCACCTTCACAGGCTATGACAAGGCCAAGCCTTGTCCCAAACATCCCTCCTGGGATCACCATACCATCCTAACCAGATCCTCCAGTATTTTCTTAGACCCCTTGGCACAAAGCTTAGGTTGAACCATTTTTTAATAAGCACGGTAAAATTAAGAATTTAACCACAATGTATGACAAGAATTATAAGCTTTAAAAAATACGACCAATTTTTTTTTTTTTTTGTATTTCAAAAATATCTGAACCCAAATAAATATTTTTTTTTAAAAGTACATTTCTCAGACTAGTCATTTGGTGTTAACATCTGTTAAACTCTTGTGCAGTAACACTTAGAGCACGACACTAAGACATGCTTCTTGGATTTCTCCCGGTCACACTCGCCCTAACTACTGACGCAAGCATTCGGCACGCACAGGCACACACACGGAACTCAACATGCAGGGATAGGATACAGTGCTTTTAAAATGAGAATTCATCACAGCCTCCTGGCAGCCCTCAGAGGCAGCTCCAAGCCCAGCCCCATCCCCGTGCCAGCAGCCGTGCCACCAGCAGGACCGGGTACCCTGCTTCTGCCTTCCAGTTAACTCCGTCTCGGGGAGCAGTGGGGGGATTGCGGCCCCTCCAACATCGGGGTGCAGTTTGGTGCTCTGACATTGTGCTCTGGGGCAGGTGTTCTCCTGCAGCCTGGGCAGCTCCCTGAATTCCCTCACACCCTGTTACAGGAGCCTTCTCACTGTGCTGCTACAACCCCGGGTCCTGCCCAGCTCCCGGAATCTGCAGCATGGGCTGTCTCCCACCACCAGACCAGGGGGCTCAGGACCCTCGTGCTCAATAAAACCCGAAGAACTGGCCTGGGATCATAGAACCATCAGCTCCCACTCCTGGAGTGCCTCTCCCACCCTCCCACCATGGTGAATATTGCTAGAGTATAGGCAGCTCCTCCCTGCCAAGGCAAGGCAGCTGAGGAGCTGCTCAGAATTGATTGCTATCAGATGAAAGGAAATCTGAGCACTGTTCTCTGAGAAATGAAACCTGTGTAGGGTTAAGATCACCTACAGCTATGGCTGACCCTCCTGGGGTGGGAGCTGGAAGCAGCAGGTTAGTGGAGAGCAGAGCAGGGGCTGGCAGTTGGGAAGAGGAGGAGTGGGAAACGGGAGCCCTCCCTCCTGGCCGGGGGAGGCTTCTGCTCTGATGAATTCTCGGTCAGGTCGAACACCTCCTCTCCCTGGCAGCGAGGAGGGAGCCAGCGTGGCCGTGCGGGAGTGGGGACATGCTGGGCTAGCAGCACTCACAGAAGCAGGAGACGGCCATGCAGGGCACCGCTGGCTCTGGCAGCTGAAAGGCTGGTGAGGATGGCACCTCCACTGCCAGGAACCCACCCTGCTCCTGGTGAAAGGATGGCTCAGGCAAGACAACGACACACGTGCCAGAACTCATGGCGGGAGCTATCAGTGCAAAGGTTGTGGCTTGCTGTTAGTCTGTGAATATCAGAAACTGGTGAGGTACCATAGCAGAGATGGGGGAAAGTCCTAAAGTGCCAATACAGGGATCTGTACTGTACAGGAGCAGAAGAACAGAGACAGAGGAATTACAGAGGAAAGAGGAATTCAGCTCCCAAACACCAGCTGCGCCCAGAATCCCCCCAGTTTCTGCCACCTCAAGCAGAGAGGGCAGGTTGGGCTCTAAATGCACCGAGGTACCACAGCCTGGTGTTAACTCCCCCTTTGACAGTCCAAGTTCAGAGGTTACACTGCTGAGAGGAGGACAAGCACTCCAGGGCATGTTTCTCCACAGCTCCCAGTTGCAGATAATCCCAGAGCTCCCGTTGGGAATCGGGTGATGTTCCAGCCAAGCCCCCAGGGCATCCACCCCAATCAGAGCTGCTTTGTAGCAGAGAGGTGAAGCAGGTCAGACAGGTGGTAGTGCAAGTATTGCTCAACACGGCCTTGAATATCAGATACTACAGGTTGGACAGAGGGAGCAAGACGTGAGTTATGTAACATTTTATGAGCACAGCTGAACACCACAGGTCGAGACCACTGTGATTAAGATGAGCCACCACTAATCATCTCTCCCACTCTGTGCAGGAGGAAGACATGAGTGAGTCAGCAGGAAAAAAGTCTGTCCCTCCCTCCCTCCTTAAACCCAAACAGTACTAGGTTGTTTTTCAGCAGGAAACAAGCTCCTGTTTTGAGCACTGCTCCAGAGCAGGACACTGGGAGCTTTCATCTGCCTGGTGTTACCTGCATTACTCATTCACTCAGATGCCTCTTCCCCCAGGGAATCTCACCTCAGCTTTAGCGTGGAAGTTTGGGTGCGCATGAATCAACCGGAGGCACCCTGAGTCACTCCGGGAAACAGCCGAATGGACACGGAGGCCTTTCACCAGCAGACTCAGATCATGTGAGACAGGAGGGCACAGGCAGGACAGGAAAAGGCTTTAAACAAGCAGTAAGGGTGAGCAGCCCCAGAGAGACCCCGCTCACCTTCAGCAAAGGCCATGCCACGCTGCTTCCAACCACGACCTCAGAACACCACCACAAGCAACCCCTGGCTCAGGAAATTCTTCTGGAGAGTACCACGAGGCCAACTTGGCTGAGCCACCACAAACAGCGATAACCTTAAAAACAGCCTTTCTGCCCTGTTGGCTTATACCCCAGAGAGCCCTTTCCAGGGCTCTGAAGTAGGTGGCATGATCCTGAGGCACAGATGCTGGTGCAAAATGGCAGCCTCCCCAAGGAGCCTCCCTGCCTCCAGGATATGGTTTTGGAGCAGTGCAGGTCTCACAGCAAGTCTCAGTGGGGTCCAAGCCACACTGGGGAACACCAGGCTGTAAACAGAAACTTCCTGGGCTCAGAAGGAAGATCACATTCATCTCCAAAGCTGCCTCACATTATCACCATAAACAGAAGTTTAAAAAAAAACAACAAACCAAAGAACAGATCGGCTCTTGTACGATCTTAGCTGTTCTTGCCCCATAATCAGCATTAAAAAGAGTTAAAACCAAGATTATCTTTCCTAGCAAGACTTTTCTTACTTAGAAGTACCTCAGGAGCTGCTACTGCCACGTGACACTGGGCAGAGCAGCCTGGGCCCAGTATCACCTACGAGACTCCAGAGGGAAGCGCTGCGCCTGGGCACAAAGCTTTCGGCACTGACAGGAACGAACTGGGAGTGTCACCACGTTGGTGGTACATCCTTTATGGCACAGAAGCTTTAAAAGGAAAAGTTCTCAGTACCCAGGCTCAGAGAGCAGCAGTTCTGCCCCATCCAGAGTCACCCAGGAGCCCCAGGAGAGGTAGTCGAGACGCGACAATGGCTCAGTGAGGAGCAGCACGCAGCAACGCCAGCCCTGTTTTACCACAAAGCACAAACACCAACTCCCCAACAAAAACAATAAAATAAACTATTATGGATACAACACAGAATCCAGTACATTCATCCCCAATCTCTCCTGAGCACTCGTACCTCACCAGCCAGGCAGCCTGTGGTAACAGCCTGCTGTCTCACAGCATGGCTCCAGCTGAATTGCATCATTTCCCCATGACAAAAAGCACCTAAAAATGAAGGCCCTCACCCTCCTTCAGTTCCCTTCTGTCCTTAAAAAGCCACCCCTGACCTCACACGCTTTGAGGATTCCCAGTCTCCCTCCAGCCTGCTCGGAGGCTGCCCAGCAAATCGGACATGACAAATGAACAAGGCACAGTGCTCTACATTCACAGCGGCCGGTGCCTCGGGGCTCGCCAGCGTTAGGGAGTGCTTCCACCTTCCTGATTTTAACAAAGCTGGGAGAAACTGGCAAACCCTTTCTGGAGAGAAGCACGTGTGCCTCTGCTGTGCTCCCACTCACCCGGGGACAACCTGTCCTGGGAAGTGCCAAGAAACTCAGAAAGTGCAGGAAGGGACACTATCCACTGTGGCTGTGACATACCCGCGAGCTGCCGCCCTGCCAGGGGGCTCTGAGCTACACTCACATGACAGACACATCATTGGATAAAAAACTTCACATGGCCTTTACGCCTCTGGTCACAGCCCTGACTCCACGGAAGGGACTGACAGTGCTCAGGGTTCTGGCAGAAGCGTGCAGAGCACTGTGCTGTTTGAGGGGCTTCACACTAGTCAGTATTGATCCCCAAGATAGCCCACCTCCCTCCATGCCATAAACCCCCTGGGATGCTGCCATGATCCACTTTAAAAGTTAACAGTGCCCCTTTTAACATTTACAGAGTGCCCGATGGTTTATGTGATGGAACATCTATGCTTTTGGCTACAGGGAACACCCAGAAATCCGCCCCCGCAGACCCGGATTTCAGCGGAGCAGAGACATGAACACCTGGGTCCCTTCCCAATGGGTGAGAGCTACTGCAGACAGCGGCAATGTCAAGCACGGATGAGCTCTGTCAGACTCCGAGCACGCAGGCACACAGCCTGTGCAAGGCTAGATTTTGTACAAAAAGCTGGGAACATAGTCAAATCTGAGCAGGGGGTTCCCCCCCTGCCCTGGTTCCTGAATGTAGTGCAGCTTCAGCAGCTCAGCCAAGTACTGCACGATTTTGATATCTTCATTGGCAAGGCCCAGTTGAAGCTTTAGGAAGTTAATCCTGCGATTCACAACTGATTCCTCCGGTTCCCTTTCGCTGATGGGAAGGTGCAAATGATGGCAGAAGGTGAAGAGGAAGGCTTTAGAACACAGCTGGGTGAGGATACTTTGGACGTGCATGTAGTAGGTGCTGCCGCGCTTGATCTGCGTGCGGTGGTCGGCCAGCCGGGCCACCACAGTGCCCTTGTAGAGGGGGCAGCGCAGGGTCTTGCTGTCGGCATCCAGGATGCTCAGGTAGCGGCTGTACCGGCTCAGGGCGTGCAGCACGTTCACCCCGCCAGGGGACACTGTCCTGGAACAGCAAGAGAGAGGTCATGGCTAGAGGGGAGCCAATAGTTAAGCAGCAGGGTGTGTCCATGCCCTGTATTCCGGGTACTTTCCCTCGAGGTGATGAGCTGGTGCAAGACCTCTGTGGGTGAATAAAGCCTACCATGGAAGAGAGGGGACAAAAAGGCTCTCCAGCCTGCCAGATCACAAAGAAACCTCAGTTCTCTGGATCCTCACATGCCCTGATCTGTGCTGCCCATGCTACAGCAAAAACCACCACACTTCAGGTCAGCTTTCTCCCTCAGTGACATGGAGAGGGCATGATAGGACGTCTCTGGTGAACAGACACATCTCGCAGCTGCTGGAAGCTTCTCAATGTGACTCAGAAACCCAAAGCAGTCCCCCCTTTCCAAGAGCTCCACGTTCCCCCCAAATCGCTTTGGGAGGGAGCTGCTCTGAGGTGGTCGAAGCCCTGAGTGAAGCAGCACCTTCTGCATTTCCTGAAAGGGAGAACCATCCTTAACCCACAACATTCCCTGGCTGAGCCTGGCTATTTGTCACTCCCGGTGCGCTCGGCTGCAAACCCACAGCACGCTCACAACGATACAATTACCACCAAGCTTAACCTAATGTTAATGAAATGCAAATTATCAGCCTACGCAAACGCTTCAGCTCTGAAAACGCTTCAGCTCCTCCATTCTTTGTGGTGACAGTCGCTGCGCTGAGATACTGCTCCCAGCAGTATACCAGCCTCAAACTGGGAGCTCCAACTGGTGTAGGGGCTGCCCCTGTGCCCAGGCAGCACCTGGCCTTAGGAGACACAGGATCCTTACTGGAATAAATAGTTCAGCATCTAAGTTCCTTCCCAGAGCCCTCATACAAATGGTTTGTGGAGAGCACCCACATTAAACTCAACACTTAATTAACATTCCACGGAGGAGAGCTGAAATGACTGACACATGTTACAGACAGTTCTTAAATAAAGATTTCTGTTTATAAAAATTGCATCTAACCACATTGAGCAACGAGTAAACACTTGGGGCTTTTAAAAACCTCACTGACAGACAGAAAGCTTGTGAGCAGCTGTTGGCAGAGCTGTCATCCTGCCTCACGAGCATAGGAATGAGAGCAAACTCACAGTTTTGGATAATTTCACCATCCACAACCCCCAGCGATACAATACTCTGCAGCTCAGAAAGCAGGTTTCTGTGTTTTCATTTTCCTGCTGTTTACAAACACTCCTGCAGGAGCTATTCCAGCCTGGCTCTGGGCACTGGGCTGCCACTCTGACTCATGTTTTCCACAGTGGTGACAGCAATGGCCATTCCCTGCCATACCTGCACCCAAAGCACAGAACACATCCTGGAACACACCAAAAAAAATACTTTTCATAACATCAACAAGGGCAGGGCCCTTGAGCTGAGCAAACACTCTGCTAATATGAGCTGTGAAGCCACAGTTCAGGACTCGGTGTTGGGAAGGGGCACTTGTTTTTGGGACAGTCCTCACCTTAAGCAGAGGTTTCCTACAATCCCAACACTGCACCTGCACAGCTCCAGGGGCCTTTTTTCCTCACCAGCACAGCCCAAGGTGCTGCACTCCAATTCTGACCTACAGATATCACCTCTTCAATAGCCTTCACAAGGAAAAACCCTCCCCCCAGCACAGCACCATTGACCCTAAAATCCCAGCTAGAAATATGAGAATTCCAGTGGGACATAGCAAAGCAGAGCACACAAGAGATTCCATGAACACTTGTATCAGATCATCCAGGAACCCAGCAGGACTCTGGTGTTTGTTCTCTGCTTTGCCAGGCAAAGACCTAAACCAGAAGGAAACCTGCTGGCCAAGTAACTCACCTGAGGCAGGCAGCAAGTTTTAAAGCAGATATTTTAAACATTAGCTCTCAAGTGAGGCTGGATACAAAGAGACAAATCTACCCCTTTTCCAAAATAAATCCTACCAGCAGAAATTCGTGGCAGCTGTGTTGGTAATTAAGAGACCTTCCCTGCACACCCATTGACCTCTGAGATGAAGTTCTTACCACACACCTCGACCCTATTAAAGCAAACAGATCCTTGGATTTACCTCTGGAGTCCGATCAACTTCCACTTCTGGAAATCCACCAAGTGCAGGGGGGAAGTGACCCAGTGCTTCACGGGCTTGGCGTACACACCGCAGTTGGGCACGAAGATGGAGAGCGCCGTCACGAGCTTCTTGACCATGGCCTCATCCTCCCCCAGCACCACCAGGGTCCTCCCACTGAGCAGGGAGTAGATGGCGGGGTGGGCGAAGGGGTACTGGCGGATGAACCGCAGCGCGTTCTGCCCGGCCCTCTTTCTGTGCCTTTCCCCGGCCGCGCAGGCCAGATGGGCGGGAGAGGGGGTCCTGTCGGAGCATGTGGAGGCGGCGCTGCTGATGTAGCTCGTGGAGTCCGAGCACTCATCCAGGCTGCTCTTACTGACCTCCCTGCCGCCCGCCAGGTAGCGTGAGTCGAGCTCGTAGGGCAGGAGCCCCCCCGAGAGGCCGTCGTGGGAGGGGAAGCCCCCGCGCAGCCCCTGCTCGGCCGGCCGGTACGGCTGTGGGGGGATCCGCACCACCCCGTCCTCCTCGCACGGCTTCTGCCCCAGCTCAGGCAGGGGCTCCAGGAAGCTGGGACTCTCCTTCCCGATACAACAGGCAGCATCCACCTGCACTAAGCTTTCCTGCTTTGAGACGTCGTCCTGCCCATCATCGACGCCTGGGTTCAGTCTGGGGGTGAAGCGAAGGCCTCCCTCATCGTCATCCACGAAGGGCTCCTCGTTAATGGCACTTGGGTAGCTCGCTTTGAAATCCTCTGGGATGAGGGACTCGGAGGGACACGTGCTGAGCACCTCGATGCTGTCCTCGCTGACCGTGCGCCGGCTGCCCACCTTGCTCCGGCCTGCCTGGGGGCTGGGAATGACGGGCAGGCTGGCCTGGCTCTCCGATTTTGTCAGCCCAGATCCCGACTTCTCCGTTCCCAGCACCTCAATGCTCTCCCCGCTACTGATGCTGCCTTTGATATCTGCATCCAGATAGTCCAGGTTCTCCTGATGCTCAGACATCACTGACTCGGACATTTTGGGTTCTTCAGAGTCCTCCATTTCCTGCTCCATCTTGATGGGCACACATTCCACGCTGGACTTGTAGGAGCCCAGGCTGATGACCACTTTAGGAGCAAGGGACTCTTCTGAACACTTTTCATCTATGGCATCCTGGCCGAGCCCCTGGCAGCCTCTGTACTGTTTTTCAGGAGGTTTTTCATCTAGGAAAGACACATCCTCAAAGAGGAAGTTGGTGACACTCTGCTGCTTTAGGAGAGCCCGGCTGATCTGCTCTGTCAGGAGGTAACACACATCACCTCGAAAAGTCCTCTCGATATGGTGCAACTGGTCAAGGGTCTGGGTGAAAAAATAAACATCACAGAGTTCCTTCAGTGTCTTCAGCTTCTTGTCAAAGCACTTGGCAGACTTGGCTTTGATGAGCTTGGGGGTGTAGGATGGCATGTGGGTGTAAAGGTGAGTTTCACCAGGCTCAGTGGGATCAGAGGCCGTCGGGTCCTGATCGCTGCCCATGTCAGCCTGATCCAGGGCACACTCCGGCTCGTAGGGGTGGAACTCAGACTCCTTCAGCTTCCTGTAGGGATAGGACCGGATTTGCCTCAGCAGGTCTTGGTGCTCAATGATTGACTTTTCCACGCTGGCCAGCTCGTTAGCCTTCTCAATGGCCTGGGTTGTGTAATACCCCTTGTCGTTGGCTTTCTTCTGTTGCTCAGTCTCGTTGTGCAGGACAGTCCTGGTGTAGTCAAGGTCTTTCAGTTTCTTTTCCAGTTCATTGGCAAAAGCTTTCCGGTTCCCCGTCTTCAGGCATTCGGAGGCTTTGGAGAACTCTGCAGAGAGTTCCTGAAACTGCTGCATGATTTTGTGCTCGTCAGCAGAAATATAGGCCATGCAGAAGGGCCTCACAAAGCCCCTGGCTTCCAGGTCATACAGGGTCAAGTGGTGCACGTAGGCAAAGGCCCCTTCCTTGGAGTCTCCCAGCACCACCTTGGAATCCTCCACAAAGTTCAGCTTCGGGTAGGCAGAGCCAGGAGGGTGCCCCACAAAGGATGCCTGGTAATCCACAGACATGATCCGCAGGGAAAAATAATTGAGATCGAAGGTGCCCGACACTTTGGCGTCATCGGGGATGGTCAGGAGGGGCTGGGGCCCCACTTGCTCTGAGAACTCGGAGATGAGGATGAAGTCCCGGGTGAACTTGGAGCCGGCGACCTTGGCCCAGGGGTTGGCGCCCTGGCCAGCGAAAGGGAACAGCGGCACCGAGTACTCCTCGGGCAGGGGCGGCTCGCGGTACAGATCATCCTCCAGCTCCTCCTCCCTGGTGAAGGCCACCACGTCAGGGGCGCTGATCATATTTCCCACAGGACGGGNTCCTCACGGCCCCGCAGCCATCTTGGAGTCACATGACGCGCGGCCTCCGACCCCGGCGGCAGGAAGCGACGCCGCCGCCTCCTCCTCTTCCTCAGCTGGAGTTGTTTATTTTTACCGTCGTCGCCCTTTGTCGTTACTGATCCTGGCACGGGCCCAGGGGCGG
>VZRQ01011181.1:480752-498209 GCA_013397975.1 Machaerirhynchus nigripectus
AGCCGCGGCTGCGCTTTACGACAGGACGTGACGGTGAGGGGGAGCGACAAGGGAGCGCGGGAGATCGGGAGGTGAGGGGGGAACGGCGGTAAAAGGGGGAAGGGAAAGGGAAGGGTCTGCCCCGCGTGAGGGACAGTCCGGGGGGATCAGGGGTAGCGAGGAGGCTGCTCTGCCCCGGCCGTGGGGGGCGAGGGCAGCCCCAACCCCGGCAGGGCAGGAGAGGGCCGAGGGACAGGACGCGGGACCCCCGACAGCTGTGTCTGGAGGGGGGTGACGCCTTCTCCAGCCCCATTCGGCGCCGAGGGGGCTGCCCTGAGCCTCCCGGGGCGGCTGGTTAAAGGCTGAGCTGCCGAGCCGCTGATACCAGTGATCTCTCTCCATGCCGGCAGGATTCGGCCCCGGGACGCGGAGCAGCAGCATGCCCTGTCCCCGCGGGAGCTGGCCTTAGCTCCTGTGATGAACCTCTACGTGCGGCTGTTTACCAGGGGCAGGATGCTGCCCCAGCCCTGGCGCTTCTTCTCGCGGGCCGCGGAGGATTTGGCACTGCAGAGGATCCGCAAGGTCCTGTGCGTGGCGGAGAAGAACGATGCTGCCCGAGGGATCGCTGACCTGCTCTCCAACAGCAGGATGCGGCGGGTAGGAACACCCCACATCGTGCTGCTCCCTGGTACACGGACAGGGGTGGCTTAGCTGGCTGGGGAGGGTCCGTGTCATATGTGGCAGCACCAGCACGCTCGGCAGAGCTTGGCATGGATGCTTCACGTCAGCATGTGCCACACTTGGCACGGGTTTTGTCTCTGAACACACAGGGTACAGGACTGGCTTTGTTCTGTGGACAAACACCGCTTGCCCAAATATTTTTGGGAGTCTCAGATCCTTGTGGTTTAAGTCCACTGGGAACTCAGCTCCCTCTGCCCATGCTGCCTTCCCCAGGCACCGAGCTCCACGGTGAGGGCTCCCTGGGTCATTCCTGGATTAGCACTGTATGACAGAGGCTTCAGAAACTGACACCATCCATTGGCATGCATTTCCCTGTCCAAAAGCACCACTTCTGCAGCATCAGCAAGTGCCAGGGGCTTGCTGGAGTTCACCAAATAAAGCAAAAATGGGCTGTGGTTTGCAGAAGAGGAATTCAGAGATCTCTCCTCTCTGCTGCTCTGGGTTGTGATCTTTAACAGTTTGCACAATCACTTGCTGGTTCCAAACTAAGGGACTAGAAGATGCTTCTAAACCAGAATCAGAGAATCGCTGAGGTTGGAAAAGACCCCTGAGATCATCAAGACCAACCTGTGACCAATCCCCACCTTGTCACCCAGCCCAGGGCGCTGAGTGCCATTTCCAGTCACTCCCTGAATACCTCCAGGGGTGGTGCCTCCAGTTTTCCCTGGGCAGTTCCAATGCCTGATAACCCTTTCCATGCAGAAATTCTTCCTGATGCCCAACCTAAACCTTCCCTGGCACAGCCTGAGGCTCCTTCCTCTCATCGTGTCACTTGCTGCCTGGGAAAAGAGGCTGACCCCCACATGGCTCCAACCTCCTTTATTTGAATAAAAGGTGTATTGAGAACCTGGGCACTGACAGTCCCAATCAAGAAATCATCCTGCTTCTGTAAAAAAAGCAGCAAATACACAGTCTAGAAACTTCCATGAGTCCCATTTAGGTGGGAGGTAGCCCTGGGGACACTACTTGTCACTTGGAACAGGACAGGTGTTTGTCAGGAGTTTCTATGATCACTGGCCAGCCCCATTAAACAAATCAGTTCTTCATTATCCATGGGGAGATAACCCTGGAATCACTCTCAGGAATGGTTTAAAATCCTCTTACCTTGGAAATCACCATTTCAGTGTCTCCATAAATGATACAGGAGATTTCCATCCCCTTGCTGCAGTTCCCTTTAGCCCCAGTACCTGGTTTTCCTTTGCCCTGTGCCTCCTGTGCTCCATCCCAGTGTGGGCAAAGCGAGGCAGGATGGATTTGTTTGCTGTTAAAAAAATTAATGAAAAAAATTAAGAATTTGTTTTCTGTTAAAAGCTAGAAACTGAGGAATTTTCTCCTTTTCCTTACAGCGAGAAGGGTTTTCCAAATTCAACAAGATCTATGAATATGACTACCAGATGTTTGGCCAGGTAAGAGTCAATCTGCTGCTGGATTAATGAAGTAGAAATACTAATTAAAAAAGCCATTTTTCAGGAGTTACGAATCACGGCTCCAGCCATGGGGATGTTCTGCCCAAAGATGAGGAAAAGTCAGATGTTGTTTTCTTGGCTCAACTACCTGTTTTGTTGCTCTAAATCTTTCAACTTTCTGGTTTTATGTCAGTCAAAAGTATGTTGCTGTTTAGAATTGGGAGCTTCCTACAAAAACTGAGGATAAGGCCATGGATAGAGCTTGTTATGATGTACTAGTTGTGGCTGCCCCATCCCTGGAAGTGTCCAAGACCAGGTTGGACAGGGCTTGGAGCAACCTGGGATAGTGGGAGGTGTTCCTGCCCATGGCAGGAGGTGGCACTGGATGGGCTTTAAGATTCCTCCCAACCCAAACCATTCTGTGATTAACAGGAGAAAGGTGTCACTAATTATGTAAATTGAGAACTGAAGGGAGATTTTGGGGCCGTGGGTAGTTTTCGGTGAGTGATGGGCACTAATTTCCTTGCTCTGTCTCTTGCAGAACGTTACCATGGTGATGACATCCGTGTCAGGACATTTACTGGCTCATGATTTTATCATGCCCTTTCGCAAATGGTTGGTACCTCATGGCCCTGGCAGGAAGGGCTCTGTCACCTCCTGCCCCTCACAGGAAGGGCCTGTCACCTCCTGCTCTCATCCTTGACACTGCAAGCACCTCCTCAACACATCCTTGGGACACTGCAAGCTCAAAGACAAGAGGGCAGGGAGGGACTCTGTCTCAGAGCAGGGTGATGAGTTCCAAATTTTATACAAAATAGCCAAAATATTGTTTCAAATTTCTGTCTTCAGAGTGCTAAAAAATCCTAAAGACATAATACTGGTTAAAATACATCAAGGCAGGGAATTAAACTGATTCCAAAATAGTTTTGTGTTCTTTGTTCAGCTAGGAGCTGTTCCAGGAAGCAAAGTTCTTTCTCTGCCTTACCTCCTTTTGTTCTCTGGGCTTCAAATAGGAGAAGCTGCTTGTCACCTTCCAGATTTGCTGTTTTCTCTGGCTGATCTTTCATTCTGTTGCTTTTAAATGTTACTCAGCATTTCATGTGAGCTCTGCATTGTCTTAGACAAGGCTTGTAATAAAATACATTATTCCAGTACTTAGAGAGCACCAGTTAGTGTCTCACAACTGTGTGGTTTAGTTTATGTGATGCACACACATGTTTGTGCTCTGTTTTCCAGGCATAGCTGCAACCCTTTAGCTCTTTTTGATGCTGAAATTGAGAAGTATTGCCCTGAAAATTACCTGGATATCAAGGTACATCGTGGTTAAGACTTTTCCTTGAAACTGAGCTCAGGGGTTGGTTCAACAAATACTGTCCCAGACAGAAGGATAATCTTACCTTTGTCCTTAGCATCCAAATTTCTGCAGTTTAGCAGATTCCTCTTACATTTCCTAGGACTATGTATGCTGTTCGTTTGTGACATTGAAACTCTTCTTCTCATGTACAAGTAGTGCAGTGAAGGAACGGCTAAAAATAGAAATGTTTTTTTTCCAACAAGGTGCAATTGGTGATTGTGTCTCAGTTTTACAGAAAAAGACATTTTTAGAAAACAGATTGTGGTGCAACCCGCTCCAAGCCAAGCTTTTTAACAGAATTAGATGTAAATAAATGACTCAATTCTTCTGAAAGCTGCCTGATCTCCTGAGACACACAATTACAAAATGTTACTGCAACAACCCATCGCCATGGATACACGTTGCATGTGGTGTTCAGTGAGTCATTCTAAAATGAAATGACACAGCAAGCGGCCTGGAATGTTCTCCCTGTGTTGTTTTTCTCCTCTCAGAGAACCCTTGAACGAGAAATCCAGCAGTGCCAAGCCCTGGTGATCTGGACTGACTGTGACCGAGAAGGAGAGAACATCGGCTTTGAGATCATCCACGTGTGCAGAGCTGGTGTGTAGAGCATCAGTTTGAGTTCCATTAATGGTTTTAAGAACTCCTTTAGTAGAGGAAAATTCTCAATTTTATTGTGTCCAGGTTAAATGCTGTCTAATTCTAATAAATACGTGGCTGTGACAGACCAGAAATGCATCCAGCTGTTGGAAAGCTGTAGAATCAGTTGACAGCACGCTCTCTCAACAATAGCTGTTTGTGATTTGCTCCTTTTCCTTGGTGTTTGAGTCACTCTGATTTCTCCTCTGCGTGCATCTGGCAGTAAAGCCAAACCTCCAGGTTTTCCGAGCCCGGTTCTCCGAGATCACACTTCATGCTGTCAGATCAGCCTGTGAGAACCTCACCCAGCCCGACCAGAAAACGAGCGACGCTGTTGACGTCAGGCAGGAGCTGGACCTCAGGATAGGTACATGAACATCTGTTACTGTAACCTCAGCACAAGGGAGAAGTGCCCTCTGTAGTGTCATAAACCTGATTTTTAGATCAGATATGACTAAATGACATCTTATGTTTTACTGGAAATGTGCTCTTTGAATCAGAGAACTATCAGCTCCCAAGACTGAGTCCAACTTGTGACTGATTCCCTCCTTGTAAACCAGACCAGAGCACTGAGTGCCACGTCCAGTTGTTTCTTGAACATCTTCAGGGATGGTGACTCCACCACCTCCCTGGGAAGTTCCGATGTTTAACAGCCCTTTCTGTAAAGAAATTCCTCCTGAAAGGAGGAAATCTCTCCTTGAAGCAAATACTGAGTTTATAGCTCACGCAGCACTGACAGGCTTCTTCAACTGAGTGTTAAACAGAGTAAAATTATTGCTCACATTATTAAAAAGACCTGAAGTGCTGTGATTATCATTCAGCATTGTTGTATTCAGTTCTGGTGCCCATTTTGTTTCCTCAGGTGCTGCCTTTACCAGATTCCAGACTCTGAGGCTGCGGAAGATCTTCCCTGATATTTTAGCAGATCAGCTCATCAGCTACGGCAGCTGCCAGTTCCCAACACTGGGATTTGTAGTTGAACGCTTCAAAGCCATCCAGGCCTTTATTCCTGAAGCCTTCTACAAAATTAAAGGTATGTTTGGGGAAGCACGGTCCTGGGCTCCATCTTCAAGGTTTGATGTGGACAGAAAGGAAAAAACATTGGAGCAACAAACACAAAATGCTACAGAGGTGCTTTCCTTTTCCTCTGCCATGACCACTGAGCAGAGCTGGAAGGTTTCGAAGTGCCCTTGTGGTATTTCCATTTTGTGGCTCCTCTGTCAGCCAGCTCTGTTGTCCATCACAGTGACCCACGACCATGAAGACGGCAGCGTGGTCTTCAACTGGAAGAGGAACCGGCTCTTCAATCACACAGCGTGCCTGGTCCTTTACCAGATGTGTATGGAGGTAGGAAAGCTTGTAAATAGATGCATAATCCAGATTCAGGCAAACATTCCCTGTATCTGTCTTGCTCAGGACTTTTAAAGAACAGTTTGTGTAAACTCCTAAAGGAGATGTGGGTTTTGCTTACTCTGTTTAGGATCCAGTAGCGACTGTTGTTGATGTTGTGAGCAAGCCAAAGAGCAAATGGAGGCCCCTGCCCCTGGACACTGTGGTATGTTTGAACTCTGGGAAGGATTTCTCTGAAAAGAGCTTTGAACAGATGTTTTACTCACTGCTCTGAATTATCCACTCATACTTTTGGGTTTTCTGGCTCTTCCCAATGCAGGAACTGGAAAAATTGGCTTCCCGCAAACTGAAAATAAATGCAAAGGAAACGATGACAATAGCAGAAAAACTCTATACTAAAGGGTAAGAAAGCAAGACTTGGCTTGGTAAACTTAATTCTTTTAAAAGTAAATGGCCTTTTGTCCAAAATGGAAAGCATCTTGGAGAAACTCTCAAAATGCTCTCCTGTCTTTCTTCCTAAGGTTCATTAGTTACCCCCGAACCGAGACCAACATTTTCCCCAAGGAGCTGAACCTCTCTGCCTTGGTAGAACAGCAAACACAGGACCCACACTGGGGAGAGTTTGCACAGAGGATTTTGGATCAGGGTGGGCCAACCCCTCGGAGTGGAACCAAATCCGATCAGGCTCACCCCCCCATTCACCCCACAAAATATGCCAGCAACCTGCAGGTGGGTGTAACCAGAGGGAGCTGGATGGGTTGTGTTACTTGATAAATAAAGATAAAAGTCTTAACATGGTCATTAGCAGAAAATCCTCAGCCAAGGTCCCACTGATTTTGTGATGTCTTGTTAACCTGGGAGGACACTGACCTTTCTCACTGTTTGATCTCAGGGCAACGAGCAGAGACTCTACGAATTCATCGTGCGCCACTTCTTGGCTTGCTGCTCGCAAGATGCCAAAGGACAGGAAACAACTGTGGAGATCAACATTGCCAACGAGCAATTCATTGCTCAAGGACTCATGATCCTGGCCCGAAATTACCTGGAAGTGTATCCTTATGACAAGTGGAGTGATAAGGTAATCCCCTTGAATAACCTAAGTGGGAGAGGCTAACGTAGCACTTCACTGCCAACTTCAGACCTCTCTGCAAAACATCTTTTGACCGTTTCTGGCTGTTTCACTCAGAACCTTTGTCCTGAGTGAATGGACCAGGAAGCACTTTCAAAGAGATTCTCCTTCCCTTCAGGTTATCCCGCTGTATCAGAAGGGGTCTCGCTTTCAGCCCACCATGGTGGAGATGGTGGATGGGGAAACCAGTCCTCCCTTGCTCCTCACAGAAGCAGATCTCATCGCTCTCATGGAAAAACACGGCATTGGTCAGTATGGGCAGCGTGGCCTCTCGCTCTTGGCAGAGGGAATTCTTCCCAGGGAATTCTCCAAATGTTGCTGCAGATAAGAAATCACTTAAATGTGCAGAATAAAGGAGTATAGAAGGCAAAGTCCAAACATCCTCAGGAGCCTGCAGAGTGCCTCCAGTACCCAGGCAGATGGGCAGTTTTGGGTCCAGGGTGTGCCACCATTACCTTGCTGGCCTCAGTGCCAGTGGGGCATGAGGGCAGTGCTGCTCCTCACCATAAGCTGTGTCCTTGTCCCTGGGCACAGGGGAGATCACTTCTTGGCCCCTGATTTGACTGACAGCTCTCTGTTTCCAGGGACTGATGCCACCCACGCCGAGCACATCGAGACGATCAAGACGCGGATGTACGTGGGGCTTACAGCAGATCAGCGCTTCCTGCCCGGCCAGCTGGGCATGGGGCTGGTGGAAGGTGAGGCAAGAGCCCTTACAAAGATGGCAGGGTCCTTACCTGCTCCTTCCTTTCGCTTACCATTCCATATATTCCTCAGGCTATGATTCCATGGGCTACGAGATGTCCAAGCCTGACCTTCGAGCTGAGCTGGAGGCTGATCTAAAACTGATCTGTGAGGGGAAGAAAGACAAATCCGTAGTGTTGCAGCAGCAGGTCCAAAAGTACAAGCAAGTCTTCACTGAAGCTGTGGCCAGAGCCAACAAGTGAGTCCTGTCTTTGCCCTCCCTCTTCCTTTTGCTGTGCTCTGCTGTGTGGTGCTGGCTGCTCATCTGGAGCTCAGCCTGGAGTGGGGGACCCGGTCACGCTGTTTCCCTGGAATGAGGGATCCTGTAGCGCTGTTTCCCTGGAGCTCTGCCCCCTGTGTGTAGGCACTTGCATGGGAGAGGATGACTCGCAGCCTGGCATGCTGTCAGGAGTTCCTGCCAGCTAAGGGTTTAAACCAGGATGAGCAGTTAAGATTAAATTTGGGGATGGGAACGTGCACTGACCTCTGATGTTGTACCCACACCTTTCCTGTTCCAGAAATGTGGTGCTGAGTCAGTGTACTCGTGGAGGAGCTCAGAGGGGCTGTGTGGGGGGCAGCAGGCTCTGAGTTACTGCAGCACCTGATTGCTCCTTGCAGACACACACTGGATGCCCTGCTCATTTCTTTACAGGTTGGACCAGGCCCTGGCTCAGTATTTTGGAGAAGCTGCAGAAATTCCAGAGCAGGATGAGGGGTACCCAGCAATGCCTGTTTCTGTTCGGAAGTGTCCCCAGTGCAACAGTGACATGGTCCTGAAGACCAGGAAGAATGGCGGGTTGGTGACTTTCCCTCTTGTAGCCTCCTTTGTTGGTTTGTGTTTCTCCAGGCGTTCATTTACCTCCTTTGGTAAAAGCTTGGAAACCTTGGGCTGCAGCTTGCTGACTCCACCAGCTACATGAGCTGTGTGGACTCAGCTGAACCTCTTCTCAAGTAGGTATTTTCCTGTAAAAATTGCGGTTTTGACAATTTCTGACAGCTGAGAAGACACAGGAATGGATCCCTGAGTGTCTTGACTTTGCCTCTTCCTCATCCTGTGCCTTTGTCCCACGGCAGGTTCTACCTCAGCTGCATGGGCTATCCAGCCTGTAAAACTGCAGTCTGGTTCCCTGACTTTGTGCTGGATGTGACCAGGGACGAGAGCATCTGTGATGTGTGTAAACCCCATCCAGTTCACAGGTAGGTCATGCCAGTTGTCCCTTGTTGGACACTGGGGCAGAGACTTCCATGGGCTAGGCTGGATAACCATTTTCCATTCCAGTCTTGGAAAGCTGGAGTAGCACTTGGCTTGGGGATAGAAAGAAGAGGGGTTGGGGAAACTGGTCTCCATATAGCAGAATCAAAACAATAAATAAAAATTCAAGTCTAAATTGAGGTCTGTTAATGAGAAACTGGGAGGCTTTGACTCTTCCTTTCCTTGCAGACTGAAATTTAAATTCAAGAAAGGCAGCGTTCCCCCTGTGATGCCCCTGGAGTTCGTTGGCTGCATTGGAGGCTGTGACGAGATGCTGAAAGAGCTCTTGGATCTCAAGTACTTGCACAGACCATCCCAACCTGCATCGTCCACCTCCCAGCCTGGGCATCACCTGCAGGCCGACCGCTCGCTGAGCAGAGCTGGCAGCGAGAGCAGGCAAGCCAGGGGGACCTCAAACCTGGCACGGGGACACCTGCTCTCCGTCAACTCCTCCAGGACACCCAGGGCCGCTCCTCCAGCTGCTCCAGACGATGGGAATGCCGTGGTGTGCAACTGCGGGAGCGAGGCGCTGCTGCTGACCGTGCGCAAGGACGGCCCCAACCGCGGCCGCCAGTTCTACAAGTGCAGCTCCAGCACCTGCAACTTCTTCCTCTGGGCTGACGAGCAGCCACAGGATGGAGGCACCGCGGCTCCACACGGCTCCACGCTGCTCCAGCCCACTGCTGGAAGAGCCCCAGCGGGATTCCAGCGGCCAGGAGGGAGAGAGGCCTTGGGGAGCAGCAGCTCGGATGGCGGAGGTGGCACGGTGTGCAATTGTGACCAGCCTGCTGTGACACGCACCGTGCAGAAGGACGGGCCCAACAAGGGGCGGCAGTTCCACACCTGCCCCAAGCCCCGCGAGCAGCAGTGCGGCTTCTTCCAGTGGGCAGATGAGAACGTGGCACCAGGTATGGCTGGGCTGGGGGGAGACACAAGGGCTGGAGGCTCTTCCTAAGCTGAACAAAACGAGGAGCTGCTGGAGAGGGTTCGGTGGAGGCCACAAAGGTGGTGAGGGGTCTGGAGCATATCACTGATGAGGGAAGACTGAGGGAGCTGGGCCTGTTTAGTCCAGAGAAGAAAAGACTGAGAGGGGATCTCATTAATGCATATAAATATCTCAAAGGTGGGTGGCAAGAGGATGGTGCCAGACTTTTTTTGGTGGTGCTCAGCAACAGCATGAGGAGCAATGGCCAAGAACTGAAACACAAGATGTTTGACCTCAACATGAGGAAGAACTTCTTTACATTAAAGGTGGCAGAGCTCTGGAACAGCTGCCCAGGGAGGTGATGGAGTCTCCCTCTCTGGGGACATTCAGACCCACCTGGACACATTCCTGTGTCACCTGCTCCTGGTGACCCTGCCTGGGCAGAGGGGGTTGAACTGGATGATCTCCAGAGGTCCCTACATTTAACAGATGTCAGGTTTGTCTTCAGAACATCTGTCAGCAGCTTTACAGCACTTCGAATGTTGCTCTTAACAACAAAGTCTGGCTTACCTTTCCGAGTGCTGGCAGGATGCATCCCCACAGCACACATCCAAGCAGGATGCTTGGCTTTTATGTGCAGTAAACTTGACCATCTGTCTGTCCATGACTCGTTGGATAAAGCCCAGCACTCTTTCCAGCAGTCTTGTTTGGGAATTTGTCCTCCCAAATTACAGTGCTCAGCTTTATGAGAGCTGTTACTGACTTGGTCCAGAGTTGAGGCTGTGGCACCACTTTCAAAGATCTCTAACCCCATTCTGGCATGCCAGGGAAACTGTGCTGCTCCCTCTGCCCTAGTTTAGGGCTGCAGGGAAAGGGCAAGTCACTCTGGAGCTTTGATCAGAGATGAAACTGAGTGTGGAAACTTGCTGAAAACAAAAATAATGACAAAATAAGGATGCAAGAGAGAGAGAACTGACAAAAAGGGACATAACCAGGTACAGAGGGAGGGATGTGGTCTTGTGAGAGATTCTCCTCCTCAGATATTTTGGCCTAAAGGGGTAAAATCGAGTTTTCAAAACGACTTAAACCCCAAGTTCTTCTCTGCCATGTTCTGTTTCTGCTTCAGCTACAGACCAGAGCATGCAAACAGGCAGATCAGCTTCCCCTGTGCTGTTCCCACATGTCTCTAATGCTGCAAGACAAATGGGTAACATTTCACTTTTCAGACAAGTCTGAAGCAAGTGCAGGTTCAGGAATAATCTGAGAATCCTTGATCTGCTATTTTGAACTTACCTTGTGTTTGTCACCTATTTATGTTTTCAAAGATCCTTAAATTCAGCTTGTTTATCTCTAGGCCCTTCTGGAGGTGACTCTTTGAACCACTTTGGCAGCAGTGGATACTCCAGCGAGTTGGGAAGCAAGGCCAAGAGACCAGGCAGTCTCTCCTCAGGATCTGCTGCCAAGAAACCACGGACCTGCAGCGTTTGCCACCAGCCTGGGCACACGAGGAAAACCTGCCCTCAGAACCACTGAGCTGAGATGGACCTCTGAGAGCCTGGAAGGACCAGGGTTGTGAACTGCTGCAGGAGCAACCTCTGCCACAAGGAACTGGACTCTGGAAACAAGTCCCTTGAGTGTTTTTTGGAAGGGCTGGTTGCAGGCTGGTCCTGCCAAAGGATGCCATTTGTTACAGCAAGGGTTTAACCAGCTTCGCAAAGTGGTTCCACTACCAGCTTTTGTTTTCAGCTGCTCTTCTGCTGAGCAGATTGGGATAGTCTGAACATTTCAAGGAAGCACTTGGAAGCTGAGTCTGTGGAGAAAACTGTGCTGGATCATCCCCCTGCACCATCCTGGTGGTTGTTCCTTCCCTTTCCATACAGGGAAAAGCTGGATCAGGGCCACCAGGACAGACGCCTGGGCTGCTGAGCTCTGCTCACTCCCTGGCTTTCCACAGTGTGGAATTTAAATTCCCTTCTAAGTTTATGTTACCTGAGCAACATTCCCCTTTTTTGTCACCCTTACCTGCGTTGTCCCTGCCAGTGAAGGAGGGTCAGGTCCAGAGGAGCTGGATCTGGTGCTTGCCCTGGGAGGAGCTCAGCTGCAGTGCTCAGGAAAAGCCTTCATTTTAGATGGTCCCTGAATTTAAAGGTGAGTTCTTCCTCAGACTTTGAGACATGCCTTTGTGATGCTGCTAGCTGATGAAAGTTATTTTTGTCAAACTAATAAGTTTCTTATTAAAATATTATTTAAATTTTAAATTTGATGCAGTGACACCTTAACTCTGCCTAATTATTTCTTCCTACATAAAACAGTGAAGCTTTTATTGCAAAAGCATCCAGCCAAATCTTGCTCTTTCCAATCACTGGAACAATACAGGAGCTTTTTTGGCAGCAACTCCCCACAGTAATTTAGAAGTGAGCTACAAAGAGATGGGAAAAGTGGTTTTTGTCTCACCAGCTGCATCTGCTGACCTGGGACAGACAGACAGAGCTGGCTGAGCTGAAGGGAGGCTCTGTTTTCCTGTTCTAAGTTCAGACTGAACTCCCTGGGAAGCCAGGCTGCCTCTTCCCTCGCTGTTGGGGCTTCCTCTGTTCATCAAAGGAGGGAGATCTGCAGGATTTCTGTGTGCTCTGCTGCCAGGACCTCCAGTGCTGCTCAGGCTCCTGCTCCTGGGCACGGAGCAGTTCCTGCGGTCAGCACTGAGGGAACGGGCAGGAGGCTGGAGCACTTGGAGGGCAGCTGGAAGCAGAGCCCACAGCAGCACAGGTCTGAAAGAGAGCCTGGAACTCTGCAGCAGTCCATTGCTATTGGGCCTAAATGCATGCAGAAAGTCAGGAGAATTTGGGTCGCATTTCTGTGTACCCCTCACTCCCACCATTAACAGCCGTGGCCTAAAAATACACACCCTGGGCTAAAATAACAGGCTTACGAGGCTTTGGAATGCAGTCACTGAGCCACGGCAGGGCAGCAGCCTGGCCAGCCACCTTGGAATGGCAGCAGCAGCGGGAAGCAGCTGTGCAGGACACGGGCAGCAGGTTAAACCTTGCTGGTGGCATCAGCCGGGACCAGCTTTAGGAGTCTAACCCTGGTCAGTGCTCAGCCCAGCCCTGTAAGTGGTACAAGCTCAGTGTCCAGACAGCTCCCACACTGCAGCCAGGCACTCTGTGGGTCCAGGGTTTTGGAAGAGGAGGAGGAAGACTTTGCAGGATGGGATCTGACCATCACCAAGCTCTCCATGCAGCAGAGGCACGCCCTGGGTGGTCCCAGGAAGGCAAACACAGCTGGGGGGTCACTTCAGCCCTTACCAGGGGAAGGGAGACAAAACAGAGCTGACACCAGAGAACCAGTGTGCACAGGGAAGGTTTATTCTCATCACTAACACCTGGGAAGTGGTTTGGAGGAACAAAGTAATTTTCAGACTGGGAGGAAAAGCAGGTTTTTTTCCTCCCATAAACAAGATGATAGCTGTAAAGAAAACTAAACCGCAACAGCTGCTCACAGTGAAGTCCACAGGATTTCTCCAGCTCCACCCGTGTGCAAAACCAGCTCTCCCATTAAATATAAGAATAAATTCCTTTGCTCTGGGACTAGAGCCAGACCAAACCCTACTAGCAGCCACTCAAAGGAAAAGAACCCAAAAACAAAAAACAAAATACCCAAACAAAATACATCTTCTTAATAAAAAGCACAAACCACTTCAGTTCTTGCAAGCACTCTGCTCACATCATCATTCCTGCCCTGCATCCCCACCCCACACTGTGGGGCTCCAGGGAAAAAGGACCTCAAGACAGCAGCAATACATGTGTGAAAAGGTGACCAGACAGACTGGGAGGGGACATGGTACCTGCAGACAGACACTGGCAGCCACCCACCCACCAGGGAGGGGACACAGCCCTGCTGCAGCCTCCAGCTGAAACCAGGAGCTTCCCCAGAGCCAGCAGCTCTTTTTCAGGACATCTTCCAGCAAAACACTGCATGGGACAAGGGCCCCTTCCTCAGGGCAGCGCCAACACTGTCAGAACAAAGAGGCAGGGCTGAGCTCACCCCTTCTGGCAGCTGGAAGGGTTT
The DNA here is from genome assembly GCA_013397975.1 of Machaerirhynchus nigripectus. Classification (NCBI taxonomy): domain Eukaryota; kingdom Metazoa; phylum Chordata; class Aves; order Passeriformes; family Dicruridae; genus Machaerirhynchus; species Machaerirhynchus nigripectus. Next base: position 494,340 of record VZRQ01011181.1, read on the forward strand.
CCAAGGAATAAACCCCCAGCCCCATTTGCTATGGCTGTACCATCAAGCACCCAACCACCCAGATCATCCACAGGGCTCATTCTGGATTGGCAAAATCCTACAGGTGGGTGAGGCTCCCCCCCTGCCCCGAGTGCTGGCACAGTGAGACCACGTGAGATGCTGGTGACAGGACCCACTCAGGACGCTGCACCTGAGGGGTCTGCAGGACACAGCAGCAGGAAGGGGCTGCTCCCCTCCAGCTCCACTGGTCTCAGAGCATGAGGGGAACCTGACAGCTGGGACAGGCAGAGGATGCTGGGAACCAGAGACCAAACATGCTTCACTTGGCTCCCAGCAGACAGAACTCACCTGTGTGTGTGGGCTGCCCTCACCCCGGGTTTGGCAGAGCCTCGCAGCCAAAGGCTCCTTCCGCCAGCACCCACCTCTGCTCAGGCACGTTTTATTCACACGGGAAACTTTTTTTCTCATAAAGTGCAAGAACTTTGCCTCTTACTGACTAGTCAACTAGAAGCATCACAGCCCTCACAGCGGGGAGCAGCAGGCAGGGGAGCAACACCCCACATTCAGGAGCTCCCCACACACCAGTCACTTCAGCAGGACCTCTGGCTCAGACATGGCCCTGTAGAGCACGAAGCCCATCTCATCGATTTCCTCTTCCAACAGCCCGGAGAACAGGTTGATTTTGGGGTTGAAATAGGAAGGCAGGACTCCTTTCTCCAGGTAGGCCACCAGCTCCTCAAGCACCTGCTGGAACCTGTCAGCAAGGCTTTCCTCCGCCCAGTCTGAAGCAGTGTCACTGAGGTGCAGGACGACGTGGGTCACGGGGCTGCCACCCAGTTTGTGCAGGCTGGGCTGGCTCCTGCAGACGCCGTTCAGGATGCGGAGGCACAGCTGCCGAGCCCCGGAGTCGCCAGCATCCAGCTCCTTCACCCTCGAGACCTCCGCCCTGTAAAAGCTCTCCAGCCAGAGGTTTTCCACCAGTCCTTCAGGAGGAACAGCCAGAAGAACCTTGTCCTCCATTTCCACCACTGGGAAGAGGGTGATGCTCAGGTCAACCTGATCGTGTTTGACTTCCAGCTTCAGCTCCCGGGAGGCCACAACAGGGTGGATGGCACACCCCAGCAGGCCGCCGATGGCCGGCCAGTTGATGGAGGCCACCAGCAGCTTGTGGAGGGTCTCGTTGAGCACACTGGAGGAGAGGTAGCAGCCCACAGTGAACCTGTCCCAGGGGCTGCACCCACGAGGGAAATACCCCAGATCGATCCTCTTGATCATCCAGTACTGGGGGTTCCTCACCACGGTGTCCTCTCCTGAGATGAGGCTCCAGAGCCCAGCATCAAGGACCACTGGGAGCATGAGGTGGATGTGGTCAGCTGCCAGGACCTCGAGGCCGTCAAGCAGGGCTCCGCTGAGGAAGAAGCGGCCGAAGGGCAGCTCCGGGCACTTGCTCCGCAGGAAGTTCTGCAGTTGGGTGCAGATGCTCCTGGCCAGCTGTGGGACGAGGGACACTTGGATCTCAGGCACAGCCAGCTGGCTGCTGTGTGAGAGGAGCTTCTCCTGCAGCGTGAGGCAGCGCAGGGGGCTGGAATTGACCTGAGGAGCCCCCAGAGGGGCAGAGCAGCCACTGGGATCTGTGAGAAGGGAAAGGAGAAGTCACAGCTTTGAGTAGATCATCTGCAACCCTCAGTAGCAGAGGGGAAGGCACAAGTTGGGTGCCCAGCTCTCAGCCCACCCCTCTGGAGGTGACACTGACCTTGCCAAGGGCCCCACCAAGCCCTCTGATGCTAATGGCACTTGCCAGCCCACCAGAGCCCAAACCAACCTCAAAACCTGACAGTTCCCAGCCTCACTTCTCAGCTAGAGATGGGAACCAGATAAGGGACTCGCTGCCAGGGTCAGAGAATCACAGAATATGCTGAGTTGGAAGGGACCCACGAAGATCATCCAGTCCAACTCCTGGCCCTGCACAGACTCCCCAACAATCCCACCCTGTCCCTGAGAGCGTTGTCCAAAAACTCCTGGACCTCTGGCAGCTGTGCAGCTGTGACCATTCCCTGGGGAGCCTGGTCAGCACCCCACCACCCTCTGGGGGGAGAACCTTTTCCTGATATCCAGCCTAAACCTCCCCTGGCCCAGCCCCTGCTGTTCCCTCATGTCCTGTCACTGGTCATCAGAGAGATCAGTGCCTACCCCTCTACCTCCTCACACAAGGATCCTACAAACGATCCTGCTCTGGGTCCAGTATCTCAGGACATGCCCTGGACCGAGCTGGGCCAGTTTCCCACTTGGAGAAATGCCATCTCCATGGGCAGCTGGACAAGGAGGCCTTTGTCTGTGGCAGCTCCCGAGCGCACCTTCCTGCAGGCAGAGCTGACCCAGAAAACGAGCGCAGCCAACGCCGCTCCAGAGGACACAAACCCTGACAGCCCCCACCCTGCAGTGCTGGCCGGGACATCCCGGGTATTATCAGAGGTCCTGTTTCCACAGGCATTGCCTAAAAAGGGGCCGTGGCTCGGGAGCCTCCCAGGAGGGGAGGCTCAGTCGGGTCGGCTTTCCAGACACCGAGCTAAAAATAACGCGGAGCTCCCAGACTGCCAGGAGCAGTGGCACAGCCACCCCGAGCACATCAAGGTGATCTTCCTGGCTGGACACGGCGAGCCTCACCTGGCACCAGAGGCCGAGCTGGAGAGAGCAGAGGCTCGCTGAGGTCTTCCCTTCTCTGCTTCTTGGGGGGTTTTGGTGTTGTCTTGATCAATGCCAAGTCCTGCCAGCTCTCCTCCAGGGACTTCTGCTCAGCTTTGGGATCGCCTTCATCCCGAGGGCTAGTGGCTCGGTCAATGAGCTGGAGGGAAGGAAAACCCAAGCGGAGAAGTTGTTGTATTTGTTTCCCGTGAATTATGGGTGACAACAGCCCCTCAGGAGCACACACACGGGGGGACAGCCCCGCTCAAGGCTTCCTCTCAGAAAAACACCTGGTTTGGGGGGCCATAAAGGTGCACATCATCTTCCTGCGGGTTTTACATGGGAAATTGAAATTTTCAATTTATCAATCCAAATACAATTGAAGTCCCAGGTGCCTTTTGGGATGGGATACTGTATCCCAAATGCTCCAGGTAACCGGAACATAGAGGTGTATACATGGTCCTTGTATATACCTTGTATATACCTCTATACCTTGTGGCTCACAATGGTCCCACAGAGTGGGAGAGGGCAGCTCCATGCCCATGGCACTGCTGCCAGCATCGGTGGCATTTGTGCCACATGCAAGGAGCCAGCTCGGGAGCAGACGTCGAGGTTTGTGGCACATCTTGCCCCACCACGCTGGGGCCAACCCAGCTCTCCTGAGCATCTTCCCATGCTCTGATCCCCGCCCCAGCCTTACCCTCTTGACGGCCAGCGTGGCAATGGCCAGCACGGCCGCGCCGCTGACGCCCAGCACCAGCCTGGCGTTGGCCAGCAGCACGTCGAACACGCTGCCCAGCCCGTCGATGACACTGCCAAGCCCGCCGTTCTCCTGCCGCCTGCCCCGCTGGTGCCAAAACGCCGCCATGGTCGCCCTGCGGAGAACAGGATTGTCAGCCCGGGCTGGGGGACCTGTCTCCCGGGACAGGCACAGCCCGCAGGGCGGGAGGGTTTGGGGAACAAGGGGTTCCGCTGGCCCGCTTTCCTACGGGACAAAGGCTCCCGCCGCCGCCGGGATGCCTGGGAGCGACGAGGGAGCAAGGGTCACCCGGAGAAGCGACACCACGGGGAAGGGACACCCCAGGGAAGGGAGAGGCATTCCAGGGAAGGAAGGGACACCGCAGAGAACGGGTACCCCCGGGAAGGGACACCCCAGGAAAGGAAGGGGCATCCCGGAGAAGGAACGGA
>VZRQ01011181.1:498452-516617 GCA_013397975.1 Machaerirhynchus nigripectus
GGCCTGGCGGGGCGCGGTGCGGTGCCGCCGCAGGGTCCCCCCGCCCTTCCGCCATGGCGGCCACCGGCGTCCTGCCCTTCGTCCGCGGCGTCGATCTCAGCGGCAACGACTTCAAGGTGCGGGGGAGCGGGAGCGGGGCACAGCCCGGTCCCCAGGGCCCCAGCGGGCCCGGGCCCCGCGGGGTTGTCAGGCCTGGCTCGGCACCCAGGGCGGGGGAATCCCGGCCCCGGCCCCGCCCGGGGTTGCTGACTTGGGGCAGTCCCGGTCCTGACCCCCTGGGCACTGCGGGGCCGGGCGATCCGTGACCCCCACCAAGCCGCTATGGCTGGGCAACCTGGCCCCAGCCCACGGGGTCCCAGAGAGACAGGTGGTCCCCGAGCCTCCAGCTCCCGCTCCAATAGGACTGGGCGATCCCAGCTCCCAATCCCGTAGGACTGGGTCTCCATGGCCCCCAGCTCCCAGTCCCCTAGGACTGAGTGATCCCAGCCCCCTAGTTCCCAATCTTATGGGATTGGGTTGATCCCAATCCTCACAGTTCCCAGTCCCGTAGGACTGCTCGATCCCAAACCTCCCGTGAGCATCAATCCCACAGAGCATCAACCAGCCTGAGGTCCCCAGATCTTCATCCCCTGGGACAGGTGGTTTCCTCACCCTCCTCCTCCTCTCCAGGGCGGATATTTCCCGGAGCATGTGAAGGCGATGACGAGCCTGCGCTGGCTGAAGCTGAACCACACGGGGCTCTGTTACCTGCCCGAGGAGCTCGCTGCCCTCCAGAAGCTGGTGAGCCCCATGTTTTGGGATGGAGTGGGGCTCCCCTGTCCTGCTGGGGCCGTGGGATCTGACGGGAGTCTGTTCCCTGCCAGCCTTGTGGCTCAGCAGCGGATGCTCTGGTGTCTAATAATAGCGCTGAGCTACAATGTGTGGTTGAAATCAGATGCAGGAGCTGTCAGGAATGGGGTTGAGATGGACTTGCACTCGGTTTCACCTTGTTTTCCTAGAAAACAGATTAAAAACCATGCTTAGAGCCTCTGCCCTGTAGCAGAAGGGAAGGGTGATGGTTAAAATGGAGAGGATCAAGGTTTTGGGGGCTTTTTTTCCCTTCTCCTGTGCTAAAGTATATAAAGAGCAAGAGCTGGCAGCTGCTTGGCTTTGTTTTTTGGGCCCTTGGTGGAGTCATGGCTCAGCTTGGCTTTGGTGGTGTCCACAGCACGTCAGGGACCTCATCCTGTCAGTGTCAGACAAAGTCAGTGCTTTAAATGCTGCCAGAAGTCCCTGTCCCTGTGCCAGGTGCAGGGAATCCCTCCGTGCTGCTTGGAGCCGCGCTCCCGCCAGCCCTGCCAGGTGCTCGGGGGCCACAGCAAGACTTAAATCCTGGCATCCCGCCCACAGCCTGCCAGTTCCTTGTTTTCCTGAGCAGGCAGCAGCCGGGGCTGGTGATGCTCAGAGGAAAACATTTCCCCAGGGAAATTCCTCCTACCCCAGCAGTGCCCACGCCTGCTCGTTTCCAGATCACCCAGTGAGAGGCGTTTCCAAGGACTGGGATCTGTTTGCACAGGGGCTGTGTGGGACTGCCACAGGCCAGCTCGGTGGCATCCCAGAGCACCCCAAACCCTACAGCAGGGCTGAGGTGTCCAGCCAGGGCTGCCCCAGGGAATGAGGGATGTGGAGGCAGCACAGGCACACTGGGCCAACCACCAGTTTGAGACTGGGAGTGTCCCAACAGCCCTGTGTGTGACAGGGGTTCACAGGTCCCCAGCTCTCCTGGGATGGAGGAGCCTGCACATCAGTGTGGGGGCCCAACCATTGCTCTGCACAGCCCCAGCTCCTCTCTCTGCTCACTGGGGCTTGTCTGGGGCTTCCCTGCAGGAACACCTCTCCGTGAGTCACAACAGCCTCACCACACTCCACGGAGAGCTCTCCGGCCTGCCCTGCCTCCGGGTGAGTGTCCCCCTTGTGCCTCAGGGGTCCCCAGGCACCTCTGGGATCTGAGGGCACACAAGGGTCATACCGGGATCGTACCTGGCTGCCCTGGGGGCTCAGCAGGCGGCTGTATTCCTGCCTCTCTCCCCTTTCCAGGCAATCGTGGCTCGAGCAAACAGCCTGAAGAACTCGGGAGTCCCTGATGACATCTTCCAGCTGGATGACCTCTCGGTGCTGGTGGGTGCAGAATCTCCTCAGCTGATGCAGGAGCCAGCTCAGACTCCTGGATCCCATTTCTGCACCTTGGTGACTCCTTGTGCTCCTTGGGAGCACCAGTCCCAAGCCCACACCTGAGCTCGGGGGAAGCTGGCTGTTGGCAGGATGACCCTCTGGCAATGCCTCCTTTAAAGGCTGATGCCATGGCTGGGTTCCCTGTGTGCTGGTCCAGCTCCTGCTGTGCCCCTGGAGACACCCCTCAGTCCTCAGGTTTGGGTGGTGGTGGCTGGGTGTGGGGCAGAGGGTGACAGCTGCTTTGTGCTCCCATTTTTCCAGGACCTGAGCTACAACCAGCTCACAGAGTGTCCCCGGGAGCTGGAGAATGCCAAGAACATGCTGGTCCTCAACCTTGGCCACAACAGGTGCGTCCAGGCCAGGGTGACCATCTCCCCCTCCTGGCCATGGCCACCTCTATCTGTCACTGCACCTTGCTCTGGGTCCTGCTCTCTGCCCCTCCTCGAGGGAGACCCAGGGCTGGTGCAGGTCCCAGGCAGCCCTGAATTTCCCCATATCCCTGCAGCATCGACACCATCCCCAACCAGCTCTTCATCAACCTGACGGACCTGCTCTACCTGGACCTGAGCGACAACAAGCTGGAGAGTCTCCCCCCACAGATGAGGCGCCTGGTCCACCTGCAGACCCTCATCCTCAACAACAACCCCCTCCTGCACGCACAGCTCCGGTACGGCCCCGCTCCCCAGGCTGGATCCCAGTCTGGCAGGGCTGGGGCGGTGCCTGCTCCTTCCTGACGCTCTCTCTGCCCTGTGGCTCTCCGTGCTCCGCAGGCAGCTCCCGGCGATGACGGCCCTGCAGACCCTCCACCTGCGGAACACTCAGCGCACGCAGAGCAACCTGCCCACCAGCCTCGAGGGCCTGGTGAACCTGGCAGGTAGGGCCAGGGCATCCAGCCCCATGGACCCCTTGGGGGCTCTCCCAGCCCTGGTGTGGGTCTGGCTGGTGGGGTCACCCCGTTGGCTCTTCCCCCAGACGTGGACCTGTCCTGCAACGACCTCAGCCGTGTCCCCGAGTGTCTCTACACCCTGGGCAGCCTGCGGCGCCTCAACCTCAGCAGCAACCAGATCACAGAGCTGTCCCTCTGCATCGACCAGTGGACCCAGCTGGAGACCCTCAACCTGTCCCGCAACCAGCTCACCTCCTTACCTGTATGTCCCTGCCCCTACGTGCCCTCCCTGCTTGCGTCTCCATGGTTCTCCCTCACCCCACCGTCTTCCCCCTTCCCCAGTCAGCCATCTGTAAGCTGACCAAGCTGAAGAAGATGTACCTGAACTCCAACAAGCTGGACTTTGACGGGATCCCCTCGGGCATCGGCAAGCTCACCAACCTTGAGGAGTTCATGGCGGCCAACAACAACCTGGAGCTCATCCCCGAGAGCTTGTGCAGGTGAGGAACACACAGCCAGATCTGCTCTGTCCCCAGGAGGAAACACAGAGGTTGTGTGGTCACAGGTCACCCTGGGCTGGCCTGTCACCAGCGTCACTGTCCCACAGGTGCTCCAAGCTGAGGAAGTTGGTGCTGAACAAGAACCGCCTGGTGACGCTGCCAGAGGCCATCCACTTCCTGACGGATGTGGAGGTGAGCACCCAGCACCTCTCTGCCTTGGGCTGGCTCCTCCACAGCCCCAGCACCTCCCTGGGATCCCAGGGCTGTAGGGTTGGGTGGATGAGGTGAGAGCAGGGGAGCTCAGGGCCAATACCTGCAGTCTGGCACATGGTTCAGCCCAGGCAGGCCGTGGATTTGGGGTTCCCTCACACATCCATCTCACTGAAGCTTGGAGTGCTCCGGAGATCTTCATCCCAAGCCACATCCTCGATGTCCCTGTGAGCGGGTGCTTCACTGAGGTCTCTGTGCCCTCCTTGGCAGATCCTGGACGTGCGCGAGAACCCCAACCTGGTGATGCCCCCGAAGCCGGCGGATCGATCCTCAGAGTGGTACAACATCGACTTCTCCCTGCAGAACCAGCTCCGCCTGGCCGGAGCCTCCCCCGCCACCGTCGCAGCCGCCGCTGCGGGTACGTGGGTAGGGATGGGGGCACAGCCCCTGCCTTGGCACAGCCCTGGGAGAGACTGGGAAATGAGCAGTGCTCCTTAGGGTGCCCCACAGGCAGCGTGGCTGCCTCTCACCCTGTCCCCGTGTCCCCAGGGAGCAGCACCAAGGACCCGCTGGCACGCAAGATGCGGCTCCGGCGGCGCAAGGATTCTGCCCAGGATGACCAGGCCAAGCAGGTGCTGAAGGGGATGTCAGACGTGGCCCAGGAGAAGAATAAGAAGATAGAGGTAGGGTCTGGGGTGGGAGAGGGGCTCTGAAGGCATCACAGTGCCCCTGGCCTACCCTGGGTGCCAGCAGGATTCTGGTTGTCCCTAACTTAACCTGTTCCCGTCCCACAGGAGAGTGGGGAGGCAAAGGCACCGGACCTCAAGACACGGCGCTGGGACCAGGGCCTGGAGAAGCCACAGCTGGACTACTCAGAGTTCTTCAGCGAGGACGTGGGGCAGCTGCCCGGCCTCTGCGTCTGGCAAATCGAGAACTTCGTGCCCACGCTGGTGGACGAGGCTTTCCATGGCAAGTTCTACGAGGCCGACTGCTACATCGTGCTCAAGGTACCTGGGGAAGACCAAGGGTCCCCCACATCCCCTGCCTGGAGCTGCAGCCATCCCGTCTCACACCCTGTCCTCCCCAGACCTTCCTGGATGAGAACGGTTCCCTGAACTGGGAGATCTACTACTGGATCGGGCAGGAGGCCACGCTGGACAAGAAGGCCTGTTCCGCCATCCACGCCGTCAACCTCCGCAACTACCTGGGGGCCGAGTGCCGCAGCATCCGGGAGGAGATGGGGGATGAAAGTGAAGAGTTCCTCCAGGTGAGGCCGACCCCCAGCCCCCTTGTAGCCTCCAGCGCCTCCTGTCCCACCCTCACCCCCTCCCCGCCCCCAGGTCTTCGACAATGACATCTCCTACATCGAGGGTGGCACGGCCAGTGGTTTTTTCACCGTCGAGGACACGCAGTATGTCACCAGGTACTGCTGGGGACAGGGGCTGGGGGGATGTGTGGGGCAGCCAGTGCCCCATGTCCCACCGTGGCTGTCCCTTCCCCAGGCTGTACCGTGTCTATGGGAAGAAGAACGTCAAGCTGGAGCCGGTGGCACTGAAAGGGACATCGCTGGACCCCCGGTGAGTGGCCAGGGGACACAGGGTCCCTGCAGAAGGTTCAGCAGGGTCCACCTGAGATAATACACCTGCAGTTCTGTGGTGCAAATGGTTTATTCCAGCACCTTCCTACAAGGATATGAGTTCAAACCCCCCTTGGTGCCCTGTAGGGACCCCCAGGATGGGGAGGATGCTCGGCACACCGCACTCTCTCCTGACTCCTCTCACCTCTCTCCACCAGGTTTGTTTTCCTCCTGGACCATGGCCTCGACCTCTTGGTGTGGCGTGGGAGCCAGGCCACACTGAGCAGCACCACCAAGGCCAGGTAGGGCTGGTGGGGGTGCCAGGGTGTGGGGAGCCCACCTGCCATCTCACCTGCTCCCACTGCAGGCTCTTCGCCGAGAAGATCAACAAGAACGAGCGGAAGGGCAAGGCCGAGATCACGCTGCTCACCCAGGGCCAGGAGACCCCCGAATTCTGGGAGGCGCTGGGGGGGCAGCCCGAGGAAATCCGACCCTGTGTCCCCGATGACTTCCAGCCCCACAAGCCCAAGCTGTACAAGGTGGGGAGCTGCATCCACTCAGCAGCACTGCTGGGGTCCTGTAGCCCCCAGTAATGTCTGTCCCCATCGCCTCTGCAGGTCGGCCTCGGTCTGGGCTACCTGGAGCTGCCCCAGATCAACTACAAGCTCTCTGTGGAGCACAAGAAGAGGCTGAAGGCTGATCTGATGCCAGAGATGCGCCTGGTAGGATGAGGCAGGGAGGTTCTCCCAGTCTGACCAGTGAGACTGGTTTCGTGCCCTTCTGCCTCCGGCTGTGCCCTGGGAGAGGGAGGTTCAGCCAGCAGCGCCCGGCTGGGGGATGCTCTGCTCTGTCAGAAGCAGGCAGGGTGTTTTCCAGCTGGGAATGCCTGCAGGTTCCTGACCCCCTCTTCCCTGCGGTGCCCTCAGCTGCAGAGCCTGCTGGACACCAAGAGCGTGTACATCCTGGACTGCTGGTCCGACGTCTTCATCTGGATCGGGAGGAAGTCGTCGCGGCTGGTGAGGGCGGCGGCGCTGAAGCTGAGCCAGGAGCTGTGCACGATGCTGCACCGGCCCAAGCATGCCATGGTCACCAGGAACCTGGAGGGCACCGAGTGCCAGGTAGGGCACGGACCCCTCGGATGGTGTGTGACCTGCTCCCCAACTTACACCTTGAACACCTGGGTTCAGGGAGTGACTGGACGTGGCACTCGGTGCTCTGGTCTGGTTGGCAAGGTGGGGATCGGTCACAGGTTGGACTCGATGACCTTGGAGGTCTTTTCTACCCCTAATGATTCTGTGATGTAGGTGTTCAAGTCCAAGTTCAAGAACTGGGACGATGTCCTGCGTGTGGATTACACCCGGAACGCCGAGACGGTGCTGCAGGACGGCGGCCTGGCCGGCAAGGTCCGCAAGGACGCCGAGAAGAAGGACCAGATGAAGGCTGACCTCACGGCACTCTTCCTGCCCCGCCAGCCCCCCATGCCCCTCAGCGAGGTAGGGCTGGGGAACCCCATGAATCCCCGATGGCGTGGGGGTGGGTGCTGATGGAGGGGCTGGGGGGCTGACAGAGCACACGGGCCCACAGGCGGAGCAGCTGATGGACGAGTGGAACGAGGACCTGGATGGCATGGAGGGCTTCGTGCTGGAGGGCAAGAAATTCACTCGCCTGCCTGAGGAGGAGTTTGGCCACTTCCACACCCACGACTGCTACGTCTTCCTGTGCAGGTGACACCTGGGTCTGTCCCCAGCCTCCCTTCCCAGTCCTCCTGACTGTCCCATCCCTCACATCACTCCCTGTTCCTGCCCTCAGGTACTGGGTGCCAGTGGAGTATGAGGAGGAGGAGGAGAAAAAGAAGAAGGGTGAAGGCAAAGAGGAGGAGGAGGGTGAAGAAGAAGAGGAGGAGAAGCAGCCTGAGGAAGACTCCCAGTGCATCGTCTACTTCTGGCAGGGCCGGGAGGCCTCTAACATGGGCTGGCTCACCTTCACCTTCAGCCTCCAGAAGAAGTTTGAGAGTCACTTCCGCGGCAAGCTGGAGGTGACACAGTTTTGGGGGTGACACAGGGGTGCCCCAGCTTTGCCTCTCTTCTTCCCCATCCCCTCTCTGCCCCTCAGGCTGAGGCAGGGGACAGCAGCAGAGATAGGGGCTGGCTGGGGGGTGCAGCTGGGGCTTGGGGCTGCGTTTGGGAGGTCCCCGTGGCCCTGCTGACACCCACCCCTGCCCAGGTGGTGCGCATGACGCAGCAGCAGGAGAACCCCAAGTTCCTCTCGCACTTCAAGAGGAGGTTTGTGATCCACCGGGGCAAGCGGAAGGACCGGGTCAGCACTCCCCAGCCCAGCCTGTACCACATCCGCACCAACGGCGGGGCCCTGTGCACCAGGTCAGTGCCCCAGGGCTGCTCCGGGCCAGGCAGCACCCACAGGTGCCAGATCCAGGTGGGATACCTGCTGGTGGGCACAGCTGCCGGCTCTCCCAGTGATTTGCGGCGGCTTCATCTCCAGGTGCATCCAGATCAACACGGACGCTGCTCTGCTCAACTCCGAGTTCTGCTTCATCCTCAAGGTACTGCTCGTGGCTGAGCATCCTCAGGGCTGCCTGGGTGCCCGCCTGCCCCCCTGGGCAGCCCTGACTCTGCCCTCCCCCAGGTGCCCTTCGAGAGCACGGACAACCAGGGCATCGTGTACACCTGGGTGGGCCGGGCGGCCGACCCTGACGAGGCCAAGCTGGCTGAGGACATCATGAACCACATGTTTGATGACTCCTACAGCAAACAGGTGAGCAGGGCTCAGTGCCACCTTACCTGGGTGACAGTGACCACCCAGGCCACGCTCAGCCCTGTTCCTGCCCTTGCAGGTCATCAACGAGGGAGAAGAGCCTGAAAACTTCTTCTGGGTGGGCATTGGGGGCCAGAAGCCCTACGATGAAGATGCAGACTACATGAAGCACTCACGGCTCTTCAGGTGGGCACTGGCCTGGAGGGGGATGCTCCAGTCTGTGCTGGTTCCCTTCCTCCCACAGAGCCCATCCCCCTTGGGAATCCACCAGCCAAAACAGCTGCTCCATCACATCCTTTCCCTCTGCACGAGCGGAATCCTAACAAACTCATGCCTGATGCTGGCCCTGTCCATCTCCCTGCAGATGCTCCAATGAGAAGGGTTATTTCTCCGTGTCAGAGAAGTGCTCAGATTTCTGCCAGGATGACCTGGCCGATGATGACATCATGCTGCTGGACAACGGGCGGGAGGTGAGCTGGCGGCATGGGGCTGTCCTGGGCCCAGATCTCCCAGTGGCTCAGTGGGCTGAGCCTGGCTGCTGATCTTTTCTGCAGGTCTACATGTGGGTGGGCACCCAGACCAGCCAGGTGGAGATTAAGCTGAGCCTCAAGGCATGCCAGGTAAGGCTTCCCTCCATCCTGGGACTGTGTGGGGGAGGATTTGGGCACTTTCATCTCCCCTCAGGACCCTGATCCGGGTGGTGCAAAGCTCTGGGCTGGGAAATACCAACCCTGGAGGTGGGAAGGGGCCGGGACCCCCACGGCTGTGCTCTGCCCCAGGTCTACATCCAGCACATGCGCTCCAAGGACCCCACGCATCCCCGCAAGCTCCGGCTGGTTCGGAAAGGCAACGAGCCCTGGCCCTTCACCCGCTGCTTCCACGCCTGGAGCGTGTTCCGCAAGCCGCCCACCTAAGGGCTGGGAGCACCCGGTGCTCCGGCCACGGCCCCCCCGGCACGGCCGGACCCCGGCACCCCGCGCTGCCGCCAACGCCTGCGCCCAGCTAGGCTCGGCCTGGAGCCGCTTCCCCCCAAGCCGGGCCAGTGGGTATCACTGGGGCTGTCCCTCTGTTCCCCCTTCTCCCAGCACGGGGCCCAGCTCAGCCCCTTCCCTTCCTGGGGGGCACACGGGGCGGTGTGGGCCCCTGCCACGCCCTGCTTGGGGATGCTGCTGCCCCAAACTAGTGCCGAGCTCCCCCTGCGACTGGGGGACAGGAGTGATTCCCAGTTTGGGTGGGAGGATGCTTTGCTTAGGAGAACTGGGGGGAGTGAGGGGCTCTCAGCCCTGGGCCTTACAGCTGGTCCCTGCTGTCCTGGGGGATGGACCCTCAGCAGGGATCAGCCCATCTGGATCATATCAATAAAGGCTGCACTTCTCACCTCGACACTGTCCCAGCTCTGACTCACTCCCAAATGGGGTCACCCCTCAGACTGATCGTGCCCCTCTGCAGCTCAGGGGAACCCCAGCACTCACCTGGCTCCAAGGCTCAGCAAACACCTGCAGCCTGGGCAGTTGATATTAAATGCTTTATTTTCAATATTAAAAACCAGTATTTTTAATAACTAAACAATGCTAAATTCATCTTACCAAAAAAAAAAGGATGAGGTGGGGGGGGTTCTACCAGGGACGCTACAGCCCCGGCCTCGGCCGGCAGCGACAGAGCCCGACCCCCCCCCAGCCACACACGTACCGCAGGAGAGCCCGGGGGGGCCACAGCGGCCCCGGGTCCCCAAAAGGAGAGGGGCAGGGGCCAGCTGAGCCCCGTAGGAACAGCCACCACGGGCCAGGGGACAGAGCCAGCGTCACCGCAGCCCCCCAGGGGGACGAGGCCGGGCTAGGAGCCCAGGGGGGATTTGGCACAGTGAGACCCCCAGGGTGGGGCAGCCCAGCCTGGGGCAGGAGGGGGCTGGGGCAGCCCCATCTGCCTCCCCCCAGCACCAACACGGACCAGGACCAGGAGCCGGTGTGTAATTCCACAGCGTGATCCCATCCCAAACCCACCCCGTGGCAGGAATTAAGTGTCAGAAAGGAGCAGCAGGCACAGAGCCCAACCTGGAGAATAGCCCTTGGAGAAGCCACTAAGAGAAAAAGGCCACCTGTGACCCCCTACCGTGCCCCTCCATGGGCTGCTCAAGGCCTCTGCTGCCCACCTGGGAGCCAGGGGATCCCCGCTGGGCTCCCCTGGGGACAGTCCCTGTGCAGCAGCCAGAGCCTCCTGGCAGGCAGGGAACGGGGCTGTAAACTGCAGGGAGCCGGGCATGTAAACACAGACCAGGGTATGGGGGGGCCGTGCCCAGGGGCTTCTGGCCCCCCACTGCCCCAAGGGACCAAAACCAGGGGACAAGGAGGGTCCACAAGCCCCAGCCCTCCCCGTGGAACCAGGGAAGCAGCAGCATCCCCCAGGAAGGGGGCTCTGGAGCAGGGGACAGTGACACTCGACCGTGTATAAAAAAGGAACTTATCTTCCCCGGGAAGAGTTTGTGTCCCACGGCCCCGGCTCGGGGGTCCGGGGCCGGCGGCCGGGCAGGGAGGTGTGTGGGCAGTGCCGGAGCCGGGGCGCGGCGGCGGCCGGCGCGGATGTTAGAGAGGAGGCGAGTCTACGTTACATGGGGAGGGGGCGCGGGGGTCCAGTCGAGTCGCGCATCCCGGGAATCCGAGCACTGAGATGGGTCAGGGAGGCCGGCGATGCCTGTGGGGGATGCAGCTCCTCAGAAGGAGACCTGGGGGGGCTCAGGACAGGCATTCCCCCTGCTCCCCCCTCCTCTACAAGCCCCAGGAGGGGCCACAACTCCATCCTCCCACGATGGACCAGGAAGCCAGGGCACTATGGTGGGGTCGCAGCTCCAAATCCCACTCCCACCCCAGGGGCCACCAGCCCCTCACAGACCTCACTTGATGAGGATCCCCGTGGGCCGGGCCTCGTCCTCGCTGGCGTTCCTCAGATTCCGCTCCACTTCCTCCGAGGACCTGGGGCAGAGCAGGGTGAGAGGCACTGCCACAGACCCCCAGCACCACTTACCCCATTCCCACCCCACTCACGCCAGGAAATCCTTCACTTCCTCCACGGTGATGTCCCCAGTGGTGTCCAGCGGGTTCTCCATGCTGCTGTTGGGGGAGTCGATGGGGCCGGGCGAGAAGGCGGCCGGGTGCTCCTCAGGGGACCCTGGGGAGCCATGGGACAGGAGGGATTGGGGGCAGCCAGGACACAGGGCCAGGCCTGGAGCAGGGCTATGGGACACGGTATGTGTGCAGGGACAGGGTGGTCACTCACGGTCGCTGTCCGAGGGGGAGTGCTGGCCCTCGGAGCTGCGTGGGACGTGGGTGCCGTTCGCCTGTGGCAGCTTCGGTGTCACCGTTGAGCTGTTGCTGGAAGGAAACAGGGAGAAGTTATGGCCAGAACCAGTGTCATGGGGTGGGTGTGCAGGGGTTCTAGCACGGCAAAGCCTCCCACACCCCCGAGACAGCTCACCTGAGGCAGGAGGTGTCCTGGAGCCGGGCGACGTCCAGCCGGCACAGTGGCTCCGTCACATTCCTGGCACTCAGCGAGAAGCGTTCGAACTCGGATGGTGAAATTAGGTAGAAACCTACAGAGGGGACAACAGCGAGCCTCAGGGATCCCCCACAGGGCTGCAGGTGGGGTCAACATCCCATCGACACAGGACATGGTCACCTGGTGCCCTCACCTTGGCCATGCTTGGTGAAGACACAGGAGGCAATGCCACTGATGTCCTCCTTACGGATGCAGCTGTAGTGGACCTGGGGCCGCAGGCTGGGCACGGTGAAGATGTGGATGTCCCCCAGGTTGGTGAGACAGGCCAAGCAGTTTTCCAGGCGCTCCTCAGAGCCAGCACTGGCCAGGCTCACCAAGGCCACCTTCCGCACCCGGCAGCCCTCGTGTGCCGTCAGCTTGAACTTGGTCTTGGCACTCACTTTGGGCAGCGTGAACACCTGGGAGGGCAAGAGGAGCCGGGGTCAGGGGAGAACAGGAACCTACTGGGTTTAGGAGGGCACCTTCCCCTTGGATTCATAGGAGTGCCCAGCCTGACTGGTCACCTCCAGCCCTGTCCCCGCATGATGAGGACATCCAAAGAGGACATGGGACATTTTGTGTCCCATCTTTACCACAGTGGGACACTCAGCCCTGCACTCACCTTGAACTGTTCCTCGGAGGAGATGAGCATGGAGTGGCTGCCCTGCATGTCAGGGGCCTTGGCCAGGTCCCGGGACACCTCATAGGGCTCAGGCAGGGGGTTCCCCCGCCCGTCCAGCACCGCGATGGCCACCACTGGTGCCCGGTGCATCAGCTGGATCTCCTTCCCCAGCACTGCCTCCACCGCCCGCTCCGAGAACTTCTCCTGCGACGGCACCTCCAGGGCGTAGGCGAACACCGACCCGGAGTTGGTCCCTGCCCACATCGTGGGGCCATGGTGGGCGGCTGTGGGGGTGGAGCAGTGTCAGAGCCCCCTCCCTGCAGCGTGGCACCAGCCAGACCCAGCTCGGGGGCTTTTCCCAGGGAGGGAGGGGGGGGTCTCACCGTCACGGAGGAAGGTGTCAGCAAAGTAGAGGCACCGCACCACCCCCGAAAGCGAATCATCGGCCGAGCGAGGCTCGATCCGCCGCTGCACCGGCGTCATCTCCACCTCGGGGGGGCCTGCCTGCTCCGCCAGCTGCGCGTTGGCCTCCTGCACCTGGGGAAGGGACACGGGGTCAGCCCCTGCCAGGCGGGGACAGGGAGCTGCCATGGTGGCCCCCACTCCCTGCCCACCTTGCTGGACGGGCTGCTGGCATTGAGCCTCTTCTTGCCCGACACGCGGCTCTTGCGGATGCGGCGGAAGGACTGGCGCAGGGACTTCTTGAGGGACTTCACACGGGACAGGGGCCCCTCCATGGCCAGCGAGTCGTTGGGATGCAGTGTACACCTGTGGGCAGCGATGCTGCTCAGCACCCGCCACGTCGCTCCAAGGGGTCCCCAGCACCGAGGTCCCCCCATACCTGGCCAGCACGGGGTTGCGCCGGTAGTAGTCGAAGAGTCCAAAGCCATGGCTGGTGCCAAAGGCCACGAGGTTCCACTCAGAGTGGAGGGTGACAGCGGTGACGGCGGCGGGGGGCACGCACTGCACCAGCACGCTGGGCTGGAAGCCGGGGGGGAAGTGGAGGGGCCCATTCCGAGGGGCCAGCCGGTCGTGGCCCTTCCAGGTGAAGCCCTCGCGGTCCTGCAGCAGGTCCACGGTGGCCACGCTGACCGCGTGCTCCGACTTCTCATCGCTCAGCTCCATCACCAGCACCTGCAGGGACAAGCACAGACAGGGGGACACACTGGACCTCCCTCCACAGCTGGCCTGCTGCACACCGGGGGCTAAACCCATGGGTAGAAGCCCTTCAAGGACAACCATGGGGGTCTGCAGGGTGTGTAGCCCCCTCGTGCCATGGGTCCCCAGTGGGGGAGCCAAGAGGTGCTTGGCAGCCCCTGCTCTGTCCTTGCCACCCTACCTGCCCCGCCGTGCCAGCCACCACCATCTTGGCCGTGTACTTGCAGAGCGCGATCTTCTGCACGCCCAGGCGCGGGTCATCGCTGTAGGGATCAAAGCAGCCCACCTGCGGGAGGGGACAGCTGAAGGGACAGCCAGGACCCCTCACACAGCTGTGGGGCAGCCCCCCCTGCACCCCCATGTCCCTCCACCAGCTGTGGCACACGGGCCACTCTGGGCATCACGCCCAGGAAAAGTCTGTCCCCACGCACCCCCTGGCTCTTTCCCCCATGCTGGGGCAGACCCACGGGACAGGGCCCACGGAACAAGCATCCCTTGTGTCCCCAGAGTGCGTCACACAGCAGCTGTGCCCTGAGCCGGGGGACACGTCCCCGGGCGCAGCCGGGATGGCTCCGGCAGGTGCGTCCCCTGTGCCCGGCTCTGGGTTTGCCCCCTTGGGTGCTGGCAGAGCCAGGAGGGTGCTGTGGTCCACAGCAGTGTCCCCCTGCCCAAGGGAGCTCACCTTGCGGAAGGGCGGCCACTCCTCCTCGCCCGCCTGGTTGAGGCTGTCGTTGTGCTCACAGTCTGTCTGGAAGATGTTGGCGGTGCCCAGCTTGTAGAGGGGCTTCAGGGAGACCCCCGAGGCGTCCCAGAACCGCACCGTGCCGTCCTCGTGCCTGGGAAGGGGGGTCCTGTCAGCGCAGGGCCCCACCATCTGCCCGGCTAACAAGAGCTGCCTGTGTGCTGGCAGCCACTGTGCCAGAGGGGGGGACAACGGGGGACAGCGCAGCGGGTGACACACTCATGCCCAGCCAGAACGAGAAGGGGCAGCCCACCCGAAAAGAGGGAGTGGATGCCACCACCACCCCACCCCCCTCCCTCACCGCAGGGACGGGTGTGGATGTGTCCCCCCTGCATTTTGGGTTTCCCAGGGCCCCCTCCCTGCTGCCAGCCCACTCACCCAGTGAGGAGAAGCCCCCTCTGCGTGGGCTCCTGGGCCAGATTCTTTCCCCCATCAATGGGCCAAGCCTGGAGGGAGGGATGGAGAGGGGATGGAGGGAGGGATGAAGCCCACCAGGCTATGCTGGAAGGGGCTCAGCAGGACCCCTCCCCACCATCCCTATCACTGACCGCAGAGGATTGCCGGGGGCTCTGCTGCTCGCCCACACTGACGATCCTCTCCCAGAGCTTCAGGGGCACGTTGGAGACATGGCAGGAGCAGGTGATGGCAGAGGAGTGGAGCGGCGCCAGGTATGGGGCAGGGATGGTGGGCCAGCCCAGGGTCTGCAGGTCGATGGCCACCAGCTCCTCCTCCACCAGCACCACCAGGGCTCGGGGGTTCTCAAAGCCTGGGGAGGGGGGAGATGGTTGCTGTACATGGAGACCCCCACACCACCACCCGCTCCCCAGGATGGCTTGGTGGGACGTACCTCCCTCGGGCACCTCTGCGCTCTGCACGGTGAAGAAGTCGATGACGCGGGAGGTGAAGTCAAGCGTGGCCAGTGTCTGGCCCTGCAGCACGCTGACACAGTGCCTGTCACCATAGCTGGCCCGTGGCATCCCCCCACTGAAGATGATGAAGGGGTTCCTGGGTGGGATGAAGCAGCTTCCATCAGACCCTGGACCCCCAAGTGCCCCCTGTGCCCATGTCCAGCCCACCCACCTACCCCGACTCGCAGGTTCGCCAGACGATTTTGCTGATGGCTTTGCAAGGGAACGGACCTGAAACGAAGACACCGATGCCATGGTTGTAGCACTGGGATGGGGGAGATCAGCTCCCTAGCCCAGAGCCCCCCCAGAGCCCTGCTCTGTACCATAGGGGATGGTGGACATGATGGGCTGCTGGGTCCTCTGGCCGGTACCACTCACTGCCCACACCATGTACCCGCCGTCGCTGTGGGAGCTGACGATGCTCTTCCCGCTCTGCTCCCAGGCCAGGCTCTCCAGCTGCTGCGGGGGCACACGGCGGGCTCAGCACCCAGACGGGGACACACACACACAGACGGGGCCGCGGCCCCGCCAGCCCCCACCAGCCCCGGTACCTGGTTCCCCAGGAAGAGGTGCTGGACAACACGAGTGCTCTGCTCCCACAGGACCACCAGCCCCCGGCTGTACCCGATGAGGAGCCGGAAGCCATCACGTGGGTGCTCCTGGATGGATTCCACGGGCCCCAGCGCCTTCCCGCAGCGGTAATCATCAGGGACGCTGCAGGGACACACACACACAGGGGGTCAGAGCGGGGCTGGGGGTGGTAGGGATGGGGCATGGGATCTGCAGGGCTCTCACCTCTGCAGGATCTCATCTGGGAAGAGGGTTTTGTCCTCCAGCAGCGTCAGGGTGGGCAGGGTGACGAAGTACACGGCACCACCCTCAGTGCCCAGGCAGACCATGGCACCAGCAGCCATCGGCAGGACCACTGTCACCCGTGTGATGCCAGGGGAGCAGCTGGGGGGGGAACAGGGGCTGCGTCAGCACTGTGTTGGGTCTGGGGGAGTGTCAAAGAGATCCCAGACCTCCCCTGCTCCATCCCTACATCCCCATTCCCCTGAGCCCACGAGGACAGAGACGGCCTCAGTGCTGACAGCAATTACAGTCTTTAATCACCCCCGGGGCCCTGCCAGCACCACAAAAAGTCCAGAGCTGTTCCCTGCACTCTGCATCCCAGTCGGGATCAGAGGAGCATCCCAGTGCGGAAAACACCACCACAGGGAGGACCTTGGCCACCATCCCGCCCGAGCAGGCCGGCTGCTCCCACGCGCCGTTCCCAGCTGGCAGCGGCGTTGCTCCGGCCGCAGCCCCGCGGGGGAGCGGCTCAGACCCCCCCAGGCAAGTACTTAGCACTGCCGGACCCTGGGCGTCCCGGGAGGCCGAAGCTGCGGGTCTCTTCCAGGTGGGAGCAGCCCTCCTTCTGGCACACCTCCCACAGGTGCAGCGTGTTGTCGTCCAGCAGTGAAAGGAGCCAGCCCTGGGGACAGTGGGATGACAGCAGGGTGTGTGAGGTGGAAGGGGGCTGCTGCCAGGCCCCCCCCAGGACACCCACGTACCTGTCCGGGAAGGAAGTGCAGCTGGGTGACAGTGGCTGTCTCCTTGTGCAGGCCCGTCAGCTCCACGCCTGGCGCGCCATATCTGGGGGGGCCGTCAAAGAAACAACGAGGGTAGAACCCTCCCCCCCCGCCAGCAAACTTCAGGACCCTCCAAGTTCCCCCAGGGCACAGTTCTGCCTGCAAACACCAGTTTAGCCCCCTGTCCCCAGGAGAGCCAGGGCAGAGCATTCCTGGCTGCACCCCATGCCAGAGCTGGCCTTGGCACCACCATCCCCAGCTGGGATCCACCAACTCCAACTCCAACCAGGACACCCTGAGTCAGCCTGGGATCTACCAAGCACCTCCAGCTGGGACACTGCGGGTCAGGCTGGAATCCACCAATCACCTCCTACCGGGATGTCCCAGGTCAGGCTGCGGCCAACACACACAGCTGGGGTGGGTGTGCGAGAGGCGCCGGGAGCCCCGGCACGAACCGGCAGCGGGGTGGGGTTCGGCATGCGCCGGCACAGCCTCACTCACCCGACTGGTCTCGGCTCCTTCAGCGACGCCACTCGGCAGGAACCGCAGCAGGACCCGCGCAGAGGCTCCAGCACCGCACGGAGCACCCTGGCCTGGCATCCCCAGCACCCCCAGACCCCGCCAGCTGCTCCCCCCAGCCCGGTGTCACCAGAGCAACTCTGCAGCCACATCTGGGCATGCCATGTGCTGGGAGTCCTTGCCTCTGGCCACCTTCTGTCGCCCTCGGCACACGGAACCAGCCTGGTGGTTCTGCTGGCCGGACAGGCAGGAGCTGTCTGGCAATGCCTGGCACAACCGAGCCAGCAGAGCCAGGCAGGAGCCACGGAGTTTTGGGGAGAGAAGACAACATGGCATGGGAATGAAGTAAGGAGCACGCAGAGGGCTCTCGGCTCTCAGTGGATGGGGGATGCCACTCATACTTGCTCATTCTGGGGTCTTTCCCCACCCAAAATAGTGCCACAAGCTGAGAGCCCCCAGGGCAAGTGGCTCAGGCACACCAGTGTCATCAGCATGTGGGACGGGGGTCCGAGCCCAGGGACCCGCAGCTGCCCCAGGAGACCTCCCAGGCGCTGGCAGCCCCTCGATGCTGGGCTGTCTGCAACCGGATCCGCCCAGCCCGGCCGGGGAGCACCCAGGGGTGCCCCCACTAACCAGTAACGCCAGTCAGGCTAGCTCCGGCTGCTGCCTCGCCCGGCCCCGGCTTCCACGGCACCGCCAACCTCCAGAAGCATCTCTCTGGCGGCAGCTGCAGCGGGGCCGTGTAGGCACGGGGTACCACGCTGGGTACCACCCCAAAACCATCCCTGCAGAGGATGCTCAGGGCACCGCAGCCCCCCGCAACGGCATCCCCGCGGTGCCGGGGGTGCTCAGCTGGGACTAGCACCGCGGGCCAGGCGAGCGAGCGGGGCGGCCGGCGACGTCGCGGCCGGGCTGGCACCCGGGCGGCCCCGGCAGAACAAAACACGCCATCTTTGTGCTCG
>VZRQ01011181.1:519876-538331 GCA_013397975.1 Machaerirhynchus nigripectus
GCGGCCCCGCCCACCCGCGCTGCGCGTGCGCAGCCGCGATTGCCGATGGGATGTGTAGTCCTCAAACTCAACGCCTTCTGCGCTGCATTTATTTATATTTATTTTTAAATCTTTTTCTTTCTTTTTTTTCCCTCCCCGTGAGCGTCGTGGGGGACAGTGAGGGCACCCTCATCCTGGTCATCGTGGTCACAAAGCCCCCACAAACATGGGGTGTCGTGGATTTAGGGTCTCATCGTGTGCCCCACAGCCATGGGGTGCATCAACATGGCGGCGCCCCGGCTACTAGGCCTGGAGCATCCTGCCGGCTCCCAGAATTAGCATTCGGGCCTCATTCCCGGCTGGCGACTCATTATTCCCGCCAAGGCACCGGCAATTTTGTTCCCCACTCCCCCTACGGCATCATCCCAAGGTGGGAGGGGGAGCAACCTGCCCTGCACCCAGTTTTGGGGTGAGTCACCCCGGGCAGGGCATGGCTTCCCCTCCCTGCTGACTAACCCCGGCCCTGGGGAGATGCGGCACTGGGGTGACGCAGGGTTTTGGGGCGGAAAACAGCCCGGGGGCGAGCGGGGAACGCTGCCCCGGTGATGGGCTGTGGGCTCAGGGATGGATGGAGGGGCCCGAACCACAGGCACAGCCCCGGGACTGAGGGTGGGGAGGCTGGCGCCAGATGTGGGCCATTGCTCTGAGGAGGGAGAAAAGGAGGCAGAATTCAGAGGAGGAAGAAGGAGAACAGAGGGGAGAGAGAGAAGGGGGTGGTGAAAAGGGGAAAGGAAGGAGGGGAATAAAGAGATAAAGGAGGTATGAAGAAGAGAGGGGGAAAAGGAAGAGGAGGGAGAACAGGAAGAGAAGAGGAAGAGGGAGAGGATAGGGGCCACACACAAGTCCAGCAGACCCCATCCATCCCCTCTGGCACCTCACTGCCATCCCACCATCTCCTTCGTGCAGGAGGGAGGCACAAGGAGGGTGATGGGCTCCGCACGAGGCCGAAGCACAGGGTGCTGGCCAGAGGAGGAGGAGGAGGCGGAGGAGGAGGAGGAAGGCAGAGATCCCTCTCCCTGCTTTCTAGGACAGCACAGGAGGCACAGCCACCGCACTGGGCCGCCTGTCCCTGGGGAGCCAGTGACTCCCTTTATTTAGAACCAGTTCCCTGCTCCCAACCACCTCCTTCCTGCCAGGGGGAATCGAGGCACATCCCAGCCCCCAGTACCACCACACAGACAGGCAGAGTGATGCTTTCTGCTTTTATTCAATTAATGCAGCAATCTATACAAGAAAAAAAAAAAAAAAATGAAACCATGAAATTCCAAACCCTGACAGTGAAGAACCAAATTCTTCCTAAGAATCAACCGGAATTAAAAGATTCCCCCACGTCAGACTGTACATAAAATAATCTCTGCCCCATTTACAGCGTTTCACACAGTACTTCTCGTATCTCAAACTTCAGAACTGTACAACTTTGTTACAAACCACGCTTTTTCCTAGGAAAAGCTCACGGAAAAAAATATTGCCACTTTTTTATTTATTTATTTTTATTTTTACTGGTAACAACAAAAAAAAATTATAGTCTTTTAAAAAACAAAAATTAAAGTCAGCCAGAACTTCTAAGTGTGGGCAGGGGAAGGAGCAGAGACATTTCTTAGCCGAATGTTTCTCCTCCCAGCGGGGAAAGGGAACACTTTTGGCAGGTAAAAGAATCTTTGCTGCTGGTGGGGGTCTAGACCCCAGCCCCCCCTCCCCGAGCCCTCCTCAAAGCCTGGCAGCTGTTTTGATCCATGGGCTTGGAGAATTCTACCACTGACCCTTCTCGAGATACGGTAACAGTAACAAACCCCAATTCCTCCTGTTCTTTGTGGAAAAGAAGGGATGAACCCCACCTTTCTCCCCCTTCCTTAGGAAAGACAGGTCTGGGCTGTGGGTGTGGGCACGTGGATCGTCACACTGGATGTAGCTCCCAGTTTGGGGCTGAGCACGGACACACTGTGGGTGGATGGAGAGGTTGGACCACACAACCGGATTAGACACAGGACAAAGCCAACAGGGTCAGGGCTGTGCATGAGCCCAGCCCAGGGGAGCAGACGGGAGAAGTTTTGCCTCCAAACTGGAGCTCACCCCGCTCCCTGCTC
This sequence comes from Machaerirhynchus nigripectus, assembly GCA_013397975.1. Classification (NCBI taxonomy): domain Eukaryota; kingdom Metazoa; phylum Chordata; class Aves; order Passeriformes; family Dicruridae; genus Machaerirhynchus; species Machaerirhynchus nigripectus. Next base: position 522,000 of record VZRQ01011181.1, read on the forward strand.
AGCACCAGCCCCATGCCACCAGCCTGACCTGACGCCTGTGTGCAGCCCAACAGAGAAAACCAGGAATTCCGAGCCACAGTTTTACCACACAGGTTACAGGAAGGATCCAGACCTCTGGATCCGTGTGAAAAATGTCTTCTAGTTTCGAATCCAGGTTTCACTCCGATGTTGTTCAGTGCAAAAGAGTTAAAAAACCATGTTATCTACACATATACATCCGTGTCTATAGAAAATGTCTGTACAAGTGGGAAGATGGCCCTGCCTGCATGCTGGGGACTCCTCTCCTGAGAGATGCTGTGGGTTCTGCCCACTTGCATCCTGCTCCCTCTCTGCAAGGTGTCAAGCCCCAACCAGTCAGGTTAAAAACCGAGAGTAGATCGTGGCTGGAGAGGAGCTCCTCCTGTCCCCCCAGCCACAGCTGCCAGCTCTGACCCACTGCATGGATGGGAGGAGGGAAGGAGGGGAAGCTCCCGAGCAGGACATGCAGGAATACCAAAACGAGCTGGGAAAGGATACTTGCACACATACAGACTGCACAAGGACCAGGATGAGGTGATGGCTGGGACCAGCCTAGAGGTAAGACCTCAGGATGTCCAGAGACAGAGCCAGCACCTCACCCCATGGGAGTCCTGCTCTGGGAAGCAGCTGTGGAAAGGCCGGCTGCTCCAGCTTCATTTCGAGTTGACATCAGGGTGGAGTATCCATATTGGAGAGGGAGGGATAAAATTGAGAGCCAGGAGGGGAGAGCTGAGACCTCTTGCAGTGAACCCCTGTCACCGTCTGCACCCACAGCAGAGCCCGGCACCGCGACGGGCACGGGGCATGGCCAGGATGGATCCAGAAATACAAAGCCGTCAGGAGGAGAAGGGATCTCTGCTCCCTGCGTGCAGTTTTGCTATCGGGGAATACCAAGCTTTCCAAAACAGGGGGCTTGTAGCCAAGAGCTGGCCTGGATTCGCAGCAGAAAGCTGGGAGGGTGAGGAACAAGACTTCAAATGCTACATGTGGTCTGAAAACGGCATTTTCAAGGTTTCACAAGCAGCAGAAGCACAAGCTTTTGGATCTCTGGACTGACAAGACATGTTCCTTCGGAGGCCGTGCCTCAGCATGGAGCCAGTGGGGGCTCTCACCAGGAAAACCATTGGATAATCAGAGACAGGCACTGGGGACCTCACCAACACCCCCACAGGCCAGCACTGTGCTGAATGTGGTGGCAACGTCCCCTGAGCTCATGTGACAAGATCCAGCCTGAGCAGAACCCCAATACCAGGCAAAAATCAGCAGGGAAGGAAAATGACAGTGGGACCCAGATGTCAGCAAATGTCCTCGATCAGCACTGCAGGGAACAATGCCTGGGTGGTTGTTTTAGACCAGGAGCCCCTCAAGACAGCAGCAAACAGGTTTCAAAATATATTACATCTTTTTATTGCCAAGCGTGCAGACCATGAAGTGTGTGGGGGACACGACACTAAGAAAAACTACAGTTGGAGGGAGGGCAAAGCAGTAAAAATTTAAAAATAAGACTACTCCTTACAACTGCCAACACTTGGGTTCAAAGAATCAACTGGAGGAAGTTTTCCTTAAAAGTACAGCTCTAAATATGGCGTTGGGCCCCAAACTTTGCAAACACCAAGGCTTTGGTCTGGGCTAACACAAACCAGGTGGGAGAAGAGGATGATGACGGCAGATGTTCTACCACAACTCCACAGGGCTGAACGCCTGATTCTTCTCAGCATTTCTTGTAGCAACCAGAAAACCCCCTACCCCAGGAACATGGGCAGGAATAAGCCAGAAGAAAGCAGGCAACATCAGTGCTGGATGCACTGAACTGGGGCCAAACTCGACCCCTGCAGTGTCCCTGCTCCCAGAGCCAGCCTCGGAGGGGACAGAGCTGCTCGGCTCCCCCAGGGCCACAGCAGCTCCTGTTCCTGCTCTGTCAGAGCACAGCAGGTCCCTCAGGATGGGACACTGTGCTGGGAATGCTGCACCACCTCAGCTCTCTCCACCTGAAGGGGCAGTGGAGAATGGCTCTTCTCGGGGGTCCCAAGGCACAAGCCCTCACAAGCACAGCGTCTCCTACTCCTCTTCGCTATCCCCAGCTCTGGGAAGCAGCACGTGCTCAGTGTGATCCCTCACTCGGCAGCCCTGAGATTCCAATATGGATCTCGGGACAATGCTGGGCCAGGTTTCCTTCCTCCTCAACCGCAGCACACCCCCAGTCAGACCAGCACTGAGAAACCAGAGCTCTAGTACATTCTTCTCGGAGAGGGCAGCGCAGGGACACAAGGCTGCGAGCCCACGCTGGCTTGGGAAAAGGGTCTGGAAAGGAAACCTATGGCATTTAAAACACTAAAGTGCAACAAAAATGTCCTAAACCCTTTGAAATCGATCGCAGCAAGAGGGGTCTGCAAAGCTTCAAACTTCCAGTTACTGCAGGGCACCTTTAAAACAGACCCGACAACCACCAGGTAAGAACAGACCAAGGAGCCCTTTGGTGAAACAAGGAATATGAGCCCACCGTGGAATTTCAGCTCCTGGGGTCAAACATCATATTTAGAACATTTGGAAAGGAAAAGTGTTAAAGCAAAAAAAAAAAAAAGAAAGAAAAAAAAAAACAAAAAAAAAAAAAAAAAACAATAATTGAATCTTGCGCAATGAAACAGTTAAACTTTTTGGTGTTTTCAAAAGAAATCCCAACAGACAACCTGGCCTAAGTTTATCTGCTTCCTAAGGGAGAGATGCCCACTTGACCCATGACTCAGGACACCACGTGCACTGGACATGTTCCATCCTCACGTATGTCTCAGCATTCCTCCATTCATAAAACCAAATCCTTCCTGTTTACTCTTCAGCCTGAAAGGAAAAACCAAAACTGAAGCTAGATGGAAGATAGCCAGAGGGAGGAGAAAGTTTTCACAGACTGGAGGCCAAATCTCATCAGCTCCACGAGCCTGGAAAGTGCAATCCTCAGTGTCGCCTCATTTTAACTTTCCTGGCGGGGCTGCCATCCTCCTCTTCCTCGTCACAGTCCTCCGTGTACTCGTAAGACCTTCGCCAATAGTTCTCAGAGCTGAAGTTGCTCCGTCTCCTATGTTTTGGTAAGAGGACCGAGCGCCTGTTCTCCTCCTTATCCATTTCTAGAATCCGTGGCCTATGGAGAGGGAGAAAACAGGAGTGAGAGCACAGCACGACGGGATCCAGGCGTTCTCCTGCACATTATCTCAGTTGCCGTGATAGCTCTGCCTGTTTTCCCACTGCTTTCCCAGCACTGGGTACTTGGCAGAGCAGGAACAGATCACCAAGCTGCACCTCCCAAGGGGAGCTGAGAACTTTGCTAGGATGGGCCAGTTCTTTCCCTTCCCAAGGCAAGCTTTGGCCTTTACCTCCACCAGGAACACTTCCAGCCACCTCTTTTTTACTTGCAGTTTGTGGCCCCAAGAAATATCCCTTGGGCAGAGGGGTCTGTCTCTACTGCAGCAGAATTTAGAGCACAGAGCTGAGCTCCTTATGGTGCAGGATCACACCACAGCTCCAAAATCCTTTGTCCTCTCAAATATTAGCACAGTGCAATTGTTATTCCTACAGAGCTGCCTCTGATGATTTCATAGCAGGACTGGGCTGGTGGGCTGCACACGCCACTTATTTTATCCAAGTGGTTCTTAAGAGATCCCACTATGATATCCATGAGAATTACCTGTTATACTGGACTCTCTGAGGCCACAGAAAAACATGTTTTTCACACCCATCTGCTGCAGGAGCCTATGCAAGCCATCCCCCACAGCCTGATAAGGTCACATCAGGCTGAAAAACAGCTCTGACGGATGTGCACATTTGTCCCGCATGATCGCTCCCCTAATCGGACACCGGCCCACTGCGTGCTCCCAGGGAAGCTGCATCTGCAGCCCAGCTTCAATTCTTCATCCATCTTCCCAGCCTGTGTCCAGGTGAATGAACACTGCTCACAAACAAACCATCCCCACCCTCCTCCCTCCAGGACAGGTTCAAACAGGGCTGGGACTGCTCGGCAGCCAAGCCCTGCGACCAAGTCAACTTTTGGGTTGTACCCATTGTGCAGAGAATGCCATCTGGATCCTCAGGAAGCTTTGGAATTGGAATATCCAGGACAGCTGGCAGACTGGCTATCACTCACGGCTATTGGTGTGCTCACACCAAGGTGTTTAAGGGAAGCCTTGCTGCAGAGCTCAAGCTTGTCTGAAACCTCAGCAAGGAGCTTCCCTGAAGGTCAGGCTTAAGCATCCACACAGTCTGGTTTCTCACACAAAAATATACACACGCAGCTCTGGAATCAAAACAGGCCTGAGAAGCTTCCCAAGAAGTCCTTAACCTTCCCCAGATAGCAAACCCTCACGCTCCCTCCCAGGACTGCTTTCATAATATAGTTTAACGCAGCTGCACAGGTTGCTTGGCAATAGAGGTCAAAAATGATTAGCTGCAGGGAAACTATTGTCCTGAACGACTGCATTATCAAAAGCCAGCCAAATCTATTGCTTCTTCATTATGCCACTCACAGGATAAACAATGTAAGCTGCTTACAGCCAGAGCTCAGCCTCCACAAGTCTGGGAGAAACATATAAAGAGCTCATTCTGATAAAACAGATCTGGGCATTGCAGAAAGCACACGGCAGGTGTAAAGCAGAATGTTTTTAAATGTGTTCCGTGGCCAGGAACCTCAGCCATGCACTGATCCAGAGATATCATCCCAAACACTGCTCTTAGGAGAAATCATCCTACCTGTGGGCAGCATCAGGATCTGCTTTGCGATGGGACCGCTTTGGTTTCAGGATCTGGTCCCGGTTGCTTCCCGACAGGCGGTCAGAGTTATAACCTGGTGGCAACACAGAGCTACTCAGGGATTTTGTTTCCAATCGAGGTGCATCTAGTCTTGTTCTGCAAATATTTAAAGAGAAGAGAGTTTGCAAGGAGTTTCTACAGAACCACCAGTGCTGCAGCAGAACCCACCATCCCAACCACGCAGCTCAGGAGGAGGGGCAGGAATACCACACTCCGCAGCACAACAAGCTGCAGCTTTGTGGTACTAGAAGCTTCACAGAATCACAGAATGGCTTGGGTTGGAAGGGACCTTGTAGATCATCTCATCTCAACCCCCTGCCACAGGCAGGAACACCTTCCACCAGACCAGGCTGCTCCAAGCCTCAAGCAACCTGGCCTTGGACACTTCCAGGGATGGGGCAGCCACAGCTTCTCTGAGCAACCTGTGCCAGGGCCTCAGCACCCTCACAGGAAACGATTTTTTCCTTCTATCTAATTTAAACATACTCTCTGTCAGTTCAAAGCCATTCCCCTTTATCCTGCCTTGGCTTAGGGACACACAGTCATGAGGTGAATGCAGAATGTGTTGGGCTCACCACAATCCCAGCTCTGGGATACGGAGCAGAGGTGCTGGAGCAGCTGTGAAATCCTATGAAATTACAGCGACTTGGCAATAACTCACAGCTCCAGTTAAGCCACCTGGGTGGGAGATGCCCTGCAAAAGCATCATCACCTGCAACAGTAATAACTGCTTCCACCTGGAAACTCCCTCCTGCCCACGAATCTCTCGGGGTCAGGTGTTCCTCAGCTTGAATAAGAGGTGCAAAGAGTTGAAGTACGAGTCAGGAGAAGGTGTAGCAAACAGAAGCTGCACCATATCCCTTCCAGCAGCTCTGCACACACTCAAGCTGTGCTGGAGAGCAAGCACAGCTCATCTCAAAGGAGAACTGTCGCAGGACTGTAGCCATGCCCAGGTGGAGGAGGCAGCAAAAAGGGGGAGAATCACTACTTGCTCTCCAGTGCTGAACTTTAGCTCCTGAGAGAGATTTCCACAGGAGAATCCCAATCTAAACTTCCATTAGGCAGCACATCCATTTGCCAAGCTTCTCACTGCCATCAGGGAGAGCCTCTTCAGCTAATCAGGGTGATGCCAGACTGGCACAGGCGAAGCTGGGCACAGCAGCCTCAGTTTGCCCAGCATGCCAGAAACAAGGAACGCTTCCGTAGGCAGCTGCCAGGCTGGAGCCTGTGCTAGTCCATGCTGTCATCCTGAGTTGTTCTCAGCTCCAGGGCTGGACTCAGCCCAGCCTGAACACCAAAGGCATTGCAAATCCTGCCCCTGACAAGTGAGGTGGTTTTAAATACTTCTCAAATACAACAGCAACTGCAGGGCTGCAATGCAAACAAACCAACCCCCAAATACAGTGCAAGAGCAAGGGAACACCAGCCACGCTCCCTCTGGCCAGGTACAAGGAGAGGTGACACTAAAATGGAGAACAATGTACCTACCGAACTTAAATAGAGAAACTATTCATGAGAGTGGAAGCAGAATGGCAGCAAAAGCCCCTCTAAAATGGCTTTCAAGACCAGGTTCAATAGGTCTCATTTCTGTACCCACCTCCCACGTTACCTCTCCCAGCATCTCATAAATTGAGAGCACCACTCCTCCCCTCGTCTGGCTCAAAGCGCTTCCAAACCCCGCTGGCTCCCAGCAGCCCTGTGCAGCAATACACAGGGAACGCTGGGCACTGAAGTGTTTATGACCTGCTTGGTAACCACGCTGCTCTGGAGAAGCCTGCAAAACCCCCCTGCTCCTCCAGCTCCCACAGCTTTGTTGTGCTGCCGCTGTCAGCGAAACCACGCTCGGAGCAGAGGCAAGAGCAGAGCCAGACTCAAACCTCTGGGACGCAGCGAGCTCTGGCAGAATTCAGAGCCGAATATCCCAGCTCCAACTGGGATGATCCAGCTGATCTGATCGGGAAAGCTCAGGGCTGATCCTCACCACGAAAAAGAGGAAGAGGAGTTTTATGAGGCCGCTGGCTGCTCCCGAGCCTCTCGTGCTCGCAGGCCACCAGCGGAAGTAGCTGTTTTCCTGGTTGCATAACACTGTGTTCCAGGCAAAGTCGCATGATCCCGGGAATCGGGAATGGCGTTTGTGCAGCGATCCACGGCACGGGGACGCGGCGCAGGCGAAGGGCACGGCGGCCCCGCTAAACGCGCAGGGACACGCAGGGGACACGGGGAGGTGGCCACCCTCACCGGGGATAAGCAGCAATTAATAAGCTCTATTTGGCAGCAATCACAGCGCAGCCTTTGGCAAACATTGCCATGGATTCACCGCGGCTGCGGAGGCTACACAGAAATAATCACCAGGGGGTTTATGCTTTGCTCAAGACAAAAATCCTGGTGTGGTTTCATCTGGCCTGTCTGATGGGCAGAGACACTTCTGCTCTGACACGAAGCAAATGAGGCCCCAAATATCGGGGGGAGGCAGAAGGACACAGTGCTGCCGAAGGGTGGCTGAGCAAACAAAGCCAGTAGAGCCACAGGCTCTGTCCCTTCAGCAGGGAAGCACCAGGTCAGCTGGGTACAACCAGGGAAACCTCACTGCTCCTCCCAGGACTTAAAGAGGCCTTACAAAAAACAGAGAGAGCGACTTTTTACATGGGGAGATGGTCATAGGACAAGAGGGAACAGTTTTAAACTAAAAGAGGGAGGATTTAGATTAGATATTAGAAAGAAATTCTTTACTCAGAGAGTAGCGAGGCACTGGCCCAGGTTGCCCAGAGAAGCCCAGGATGGACGGGGCTCTGAGAAACATGGTCTAGTGCAAGGTGTCCTTGCCCATGGCAGGGGTTGGAACAAGGTGAGGTTTAAGGGCCCTTCTCGCCCAGATGCACTTTGAGGGCAGCCAGGCTTGACTGAAACAATCCAACACCCTCAGCTTACCAAGGCTGGAGAAAGCAAGAGGCAGAGCCAGTTTAAACAGGTGTGTTCAATATCTGCACCAGTTTGGGCAGCTTTAGCTTATTTATTTATCTGTCTTTTCCAGGGAACTGCTCCACAACCTAGGACAGGCAGCTTCTCTTTCCCAAAGTCCAACCAAAGCAGCTACAAGACTTGGAGATGGCTTCTTGTCAGCACTTGTGCTGCTCTTCCCTGGCTGCACCAACAGCGTGAACACAACAGCTGTAAGCTCTTATCACAACCTCTCGCCCCAAACCTCACGTGGCCATACCCAGCTGTGGGGTGGTTTGGCTACAGCCTGCCTTTCATCCACTCTATCTCCTGCCACATCTCATCCTGCCTCCCTGGGTTTGGGCTGATTTTGCCTGGCTAATGCCTCAAGGCTGCTGTTTTTCCTGCCTCCATTCCATGGGTTTCTCTAACCAGATGTCCAACTCCACTCCACTGGCTTTATGCCATATCCTCATAACGTTGCCAGACTTGTTTTGAAACCAACTAAGCCATCCAAAAGCTCATCCAGTGTGAATCCAGACCCCTCGCCTGCGAGCCTTATGCCTGCCTGGGCCACAACCACAGCCCTGCCACTAATGCCCACGTTTTTGGCTGGGTTTACAGGACTCAAAGTGTGTATTTTCATTTACAAAGAGACTTCTTGACAGCAGAATTACTGCTAACACCTTCCAAGGCACAGTCAGCAGGGGTCAATGTGTGGCAGTCACATTTTTTGGTCTCCTAGTACAAGGAACTGATGAGAGAGGACATTTCTAAGCAGAAAAGAAGGTTTTACCAGGGACTTTGGGGTGGGGTTAGTTTACTTGGTCTCCATTTTCCTAAGAGCCTAAGGAACAAGCACTGATTGATGAAATGCCATCAAGAGTGCTCTTCTAGAACAGGAAGCCTATTTCTAAAACAGCTTATGGAGCTTGGCTTCCCAACACAGACTCAAAGGACAAGCTCTGTAACAATCACTGAACTCGCTACGTGTTTCCCTCCAAAGCCAGTGTCTTCCTCTCTCCCCATGAAACAAAAGCCATGACACCAAGAAAACTTTATCTGCTTTACAGGACATTCTTCATCACAAGCATCAGCTTCAAAAAACCACCCAGGTAACTCACACATGCAGGTATCACATGACCAGACACCTGAACACACAGCCCAGAACAAGAGAGTTTGGTATCGTAGCTGTTCGGAGCTGGGCAGCCAAGGAAAGCCAGGTGTTTGGGCACCAGCAGGGCTTGCACCCACAGACATTACAATGCAGTGCTGCTGCACAGAGCCAAGAAGTGATTAACCCTGCAGGAACAGGTTCCAGCCACTTCCACTGCCGGGCAGGGCAAGACTCGAGCAAGCTTCAGTGACACCTAATCAAGGTGTAAGATCAAGCCAGCAAATTAACAAGCAAGGCAGTTTTCAAGTGCTTAAGCATCATGACACCACATCCACGTTTATCTTGCTGTCTGGAGGGCTTCAACACTTACTTTCGGAGGATGATGACAGCTCTCCTCTCCTTGATGTCCTGTGGTCGAATGCAGTGTGTGATTTCGTCAGCCGCATACCCACTGACAACACAAACAAAAAGCCACCGTCAGGGAGATGCCAGGCAGAAGCACAAAGTGGTTTCCAGCCTCAAAAACTCAGCTTGGCCAGTACTTCCTAACTCCCACCAGGAATTCCTCCTGCAAACACCACCCCCCCCAGCATATAGGAGCTAGACTAACAGGAAGGAACAAACATTGGGAAAGAATGAGGACAGTCAGGGGGTTTGGGGGGGTTTCATGACTCAATTTTTTTAGCATACCCCAGACGAAACTGCCGCCTGCTCCAGCACTGTGAAATAAAACATGCAGAACTGTAGAGTCAGACGATTAATTTATGAAGAAATTAAAAAGCAACAGGGGAAAAAAATGAGCACATTCCTCCAAAGCATCATCTCAAACATGCCTATGAGAAAAGCCATCTTTCAGGGCTCAGATGTGCAGCACATCCAGACCCAAACATGTAACAGATCAAGGAGGTTTTTTAGTCACAGATAGGTGCAGTGGTGGTAAGAGCTGAGCCCCTTCCCCTGGGCACAGGCACCTCAGCACCCTCCCCATCACATGGCACATCCTCAGCCACCATACAAACACCACCAACCCTAACCCAGTACACATGGGGTAACCTTCAAATTCAGACCTGCAAACCAAGCTGCACTCCCCTAAAACCTCCCTGTAACAGGGTGAAACAGCTCCCTGGGCTGAGGAAAAGCCCTGGCTCAAGCAGTAGCTGTTGTCAGCAGGAGTGTTTCCCTGTGTCAGATGACTCCAGATACTCCACATTTTCAGCAGGCTGGAGAAAAGCCACGGCCAAGCACAGCCCCAGCTTCCCACAACACACCAGAGCATTTCCTCATGGCTGCTTCTGTTTTCAGCTGGACTCCTGGGCCCAGCACAGCAGGTGAAATCACAGAGGGTCCGTGGGGAGCGGCCACCACACCTGCTCCAACTCACAAACCCTGCTGGGAGCACATCCCGTCACTCCAAGGGTGCGAGCCAGCAGATCCCAGCGGTGGGGCCTGCCCTCTACCTGCCGTCTGGGGAGTGTCAGCTCACACAGAGCCTTCTGGAGTCCAGTGCGGGGAAAAGGGAAGCTGAACACCTTCAGAGCCTCCTGAAACACCCAACAAGAGCAGGAACACCTTGGAAGGCACTTGGGTGAAGGCTGCTCAAGCCTGCACACCCAGTCTGAAGCAGAAATCACCAGGCCCAGTGTCCCCACAAGGCTTTTCCGTGCTGCTGCCGGCACGCTGGGGTCAGGGGCTGGCAGGTTATCCAGGACACTCCGAGCAGAGAACAGAGCTCACACACGCAAGTCTTCTCCGGGGACAGGACCGGGTTTCCTTGATCTGGTTAGATAACCCACCCACTCACCCAGAAACACACACCTCCTCACACAGATTTACTGCTCTGGGAGGAGAGCTTTAAGTCTAAAACCAGTTAAAGCAGGGGTGATGTCCGTGCCCACCGTCCTCCAGGCACTGCAGAACACGACAGCGTTATGCCAAGGGGCTTATGATGATGCTCTATTATGTTCCAGGAATCTCTGCGTCAAGCTCCAGTGAATTCATGAATATCACCCACGTTAACATTCAACTCAGCATCCTCAGCAGCACCCTGAACACCAGGGAAAGGTCTGCTTCCAGACCTGCTTCCAGACCTGCACTCCATCACGAGATATCGGCCTGGACACTCCTTTTCACTCCTTCCTCAGGCAGGAACCCCCTTTTCAGATCACTTTCAGAGTGGCATCAGGAAGTTTGAGGTCCCAGATGCACATGAGCAGTATCAAACAGCTGCACCACTCCAGTCTGAGGCCCTAAGGGGGACACACCAGAGTGCCCCAGTGCCAAACCGGTGTGGGAGAACTCTGTTTGCACCATATCACACAGAGTGATGGCGTGCCTCTGCACAGGCAGAGAAATGGATGAAAAAGAATATTTGGTTGTGTCATACTTGTGCTGCCTCGTGCCAGCATGAACTTCTCACCCGCTGCCCGGCCTTGCACACCCTGAGGATGGGTGAAAGGGCAGACCCTGAGGAAAAATACCCATAAATTATATCAAGGGTCTACCTGCAGATTCCTTGCCCAGAGAACAAACCAAAGCAACCTGGAATGGAAAATCATAAATTCCTGCCCACAAGAACACCCAAGTGTGACATCTCCATCCCAGAGCGTTTTCCAGAAGAATATGGGGAAGGGCTGATGTTTTCCACACACTACCCCAAAACCAAACCCCAACTCCAAACTAACCTGTCAAACCTTACACCCCCAACTCTTCCCTGAGTCTCTTTTTCCACCCGGAAGAGCTGCTGCTGAGCCAGAATTGATTCACACAGAGATAAAAGTGGATATTTTTGTGCAAACATCACGAGAAAGGAAGCCTTGAAGTTCTACAGACTCTAACAAGAAAAGGTTGAACAAATCTCTGCCTCATCACCACTGGCACACGTGGAACTTCCTCTGCACCAACAGCCTGTTCTGAGGGATCAGGCTATTTTGGAGCAGACAGCTGCAGAGAGATTCCTCCAGCTGGGAAGGAAGGAGGTTCATCCTCCAGCGACTCCAACCTGCTCTGATTATGCTTCCATCAGGCACGCCTTGAGACAACAGGAGGGATACACATCACAGTGTTCCCCTGCCACGACAAACAGCCAGGAGATGACCTGGAGCACTCTCCAGCTGCGGGAGGGAAGCTGCATGGCACAAGCTCCCGGAACTTGGGAAACGTTACCTGTGCCTTTCATTCCTCCAAGTGCAGCTGCACTATTTCCAACGCTGAGACAACATACCTGGCAGCTTCAGTGCCGAGATTTGCTTCCTATGACAGCAGCTGCAGGGCAGGGATCCGGCTGGAACCCCCCATCCCAGCTGGCTCCACACACCCCCTGCCCCCTCCCTTTTTGCTATCCCAAGCATTGTCGAAGCACTCGTTCCCTAGATGAAAAGGCAAATTCCTCCATCTCCCCCCCACTGCTTCTACTGATTGATGCTCATCAAATTATTGTTAAAATAAGAAAAACCCACAAACGTGCTGAGGTCAGCAGCCCCTTCCCAAGGAGCTGATGGGCCACAGGACTGGGATCCAGCAGCACAGACTGAGGTAATGCTTCCTCCTGGCTGCGGGAGAAGGGAGGACTGGAGGACATAATCTTCTAGATCTCAAAACCTACAAGAGCAAATCTTCCCTGCAGATGTGAAAGGAGAGAGAAAGGGCCTCGCTGGAAGAGGGAAGGGCTCATTAGCAGGTCATGGGGTGGCTCAGCCTCTGGCTTCTGGCAGAGGGGCACAGCCCAGCCAAGTGAGTTGTTCCACCTCACCTGTCAGTTGAGGTCTAAACACTTTCCAAGGACTCTGAGGCAGGTTCAGTGTTGGCAAACACCACATCCTGCTTCAGGGAAGGCAAACAAAGTCAGGGGAGGGAAACGGGGAAAGCCTTTCTGCAAAATCCCTACTGGGTCGGCAGCTATGGAATTAGGAACAGAAACAGGACAGGGGCAATCTGGGGACAGCCTGAGAGTGTTGTGGGGTTAAAGAGAGGGATCCAACAGTTTCCTTTAGATCCCCATGACTTCCACAAAGCACCCGAACGCACATAGCTACCCCAGCTTCCCGGGAAAGGCTGCACGCCAGGAGCAGCCACTGACCCAGCAGGATTTGAATCCCAGACATTACAGGCATGCCACCTCTATCTGTGCCCGTTCCCTATCTCCAGGGCAACTGCCTCCAGCAACTGTTTACCCAGAGGAGAAACCGCCAAGTTTGGGGAGTTGACTTAATCCTGACCAAGGGCTGGATTTGGTGACACACCCCTGAGCACGGTCTGCACCTCTCCTGCTCCTCCTGATTGCTGGGGTTAGGTGGGAGACCAGGAGATCTGCAGTGAGGCAAGGACTTGACTTCAGCCAGAATCCTATCAACACAGAACAGTCACTTTGGCAGAATCTCTCTAAGTGAGTGCAAAGTACCTGCTAACTGCTGTACCAAATTTGAAGTAATCCCTGCTTTAAAGTCTATTATTTGGTGGAAAGCAGAATATCTGACTATGATCAGGCTGCAGTGGGTGGGTCAGAAAGCAGCCCTTGGATTTGAGGGGAAAAGATAACTTAATTTGGTTCGTAGGATTGCTTCAGCCACATTAATAAACTGATTACAGCACCTGGGTGACACTGGCCAACAACCCAAACACCCCTGGGAGACACCCCACTCCAATTCCATGAGCCCTGAGCCAACAGCCTCTTCCCAGCAGTTCTGAAGGAAGAGCAAGTGTCTGGAATAAGAAAACATCATTCTCTGGTCCTAGAGCAGAGAAAGCATCTCTCCTTCCTCCCACCCTCCTCCACTGCAGATCCTCCTCCAGAGTTTTTCAAGAGGCTTTGACTGCAAGACTTGAGGCTGACCCTGCATCAGCAGCTCTGCCAGAATGCTCCCAAGCAGGATAAAACTCTCACTGTCCTTAAAAACAAGGCCTCTGGCTGTAAAAGGAAGGACAATTATTTATCCAGGCTTGACAGGGAAAGACAGCAGACGGGTTCACATCACCAGCAGGAAAATTAAGGTAGAAAGTTTCCTTCTTGGTATCTCAGAGAAGTCAGGGAGCAGAGCAGCTGCCTTACACTGCCAGTCTCCATCCTTGGGGATGGAGTTTACTCTGCAGTAAAAGGATACAGGGCAGGATGGGTCCCATTTCACAAAATCACCCTGACCTCTGTCCCCCCACATAGCCCTGTCAAACCACCAGAGAATGAGAAAATGTCCTCAAAGCCGTTCCCAACTCCCTCTGCAGCCTCCCTCATCCCTGGCTAATCCACACAAGTTACCTAACGCCGGGGTACAGCGAGGATTAGTTAATGTTTGTGCAGCTTTTCCGAGATAAAAGCTACGCGAGATCTCAGCATTTATTATTGATGCACCAGTCAAGGAGGCCAGGTGTTTGTGGGGGGAAAAATTCCTTCCCGAACCCTGCGGCGATCAATTTACAAGCCAAAGCAAGGGATTGTGTTACGGCCTGGGAGCCCGGAAAACCGGCCTGGACCTTCACCAGTCCAAAAAAATAACCCCCCGAACGAGGACAGAGCTGGTAGCTCAGAGCCCTGCTGGCAGAGCCCCGGTGATCCCTGCTCCTGGCAGGGAGCACTCTGACCTTCAGGGACACAAGGGACTGGCAGCCCCAGTGCCAGGCTTCGAGCTGCCCTCCCCAGGAGCTGGACACCAGCGGGATCTGTACGCTCCAGCCCTTGCTGTGCCCTCACCTGCCTGTCCCCTCACCTGCCTGCTCCCCTGTCCCAGCCCGTACCGGGAGGCAGTGGGATTAGGAAGCAGGCGTTTCCCAGTGCCAATCCCAGCTTTACTGCCGACCAACTGCGTGACCTTGGGCAGGTCATTCCACCTCCACGGCTCTTCCTCAACACACATAAAGTCCTTTCCTGTGCCTGTGACCCGCTGCACTTCCAAGTGACAATCACACGGGGCTCTGCACTCTGGTCTCCCGATCGTCACTGGGGCAGGGGAGGGTTCGGCATTCCCAGTTCGCAGACTGGGAAGACGAGGCCATTCACACCTCCTCTCCACGATTAAGGTCAGGTCAGGGAGCCACCGGCCGAGCTAAGAATAGACCCAGGAGCCCCGTCCCTACCAGCTGCTCCGCTCTGACCACTCTTGGGCAAAGGATCCATTTTGTGTCTCAACGTGTTATTTTAACCATTTACGGGAACTAAACGGTTAGCTCAGCTCCACGAGCAGCCACGCTCCCACCAGCACTCGCCTCAAGCCCCGTGGAGAGGGCACCCACCCAAATCCTCACCCACCACGACGGCAGGACCCTCCCAAAAGCCCTGCTTCATTCTTTTCACCACAGCGAAGCCCTGAGTGCCTACAAGCGAGGGAGATGGAGCCCGAGGCGCCGTCGGGGCGCGCATCCGTGCGCCTCGTGATCCGCGTTACACAACCGGGCCCCGGCTCGTTAGCGGAGCCTCGGCAACGGCGAGTTACCTGAGCACCGTGACGCTCCCCCTCTTCACGGGCAGGAAGAGAACGGGCTCCGAGACCCTGATGGGTTTGAACTGGAATTTACACCCGAAGCAGAGCGCCGAGTCGCTGAAGAAGGAGACGGAGACGATGGGCCTCTCAAAGATATGGATGGGGTCCACGTGGGAGACAATGCAGCCCCCCGGCTGGTAGTCGTTGATGACGGCACTGTTCACAAAGCCCTCGGGGATCACCCGGTGCTCCACCAGCTTCCTGATCACCAGGTCGTGCACCCACTCGGGGATGGCGTCCACCTCCCCCCGAGGGTACAGGCGCTCCTGGCCGGGGCCTCGCCGCTGCAGCTGAGACCCGTAGGTGTAGCCTTCCCCGAAAAAATACTTGTTCCGCAGCGGCGCCCGATCCACCGTGTGCTCCTTGTAGAGCCCCTTCTCCGCCCGGGACACCACGTCCTCGATGCGCGCCTCGATCTTGGCGCACTCCTCGGCGCTGAAGAGGCGAAGCTGGCGGATGCCGCTCTTGACTTTCCGAGCTTCCTCCTCCTCCTTCTGCTCCTCGTAGTCGCTGGGCTCGGAGCCGGAGTCCTCCTGGTGCCGCCGCTTGCGGTCGTACGGAGGTTCCGGGGGCTCCCGCGGGAGGCCGCCGCCGCCGCCGCCTTTGTGGCCGTCCCGGTAGGGCATCATGGACTTGAGCTTCTCCCGCAGGTCCGTGTAGCCGCTGCCGGCCATGGCGCGTCCGCAGCCCCCGCCTCTATCGATCCCGGCGCTGCAGGCGGCGGCGGGCGGCGGCGGGGGGCGCGCCGCGGCTNGGGAGATGGGACCCCCCTCCCGGCGGGCAAAGCTCCCGCCCTCTCCCTCCCTCCCGGGGCAGGGGCGGCCCGGCGGACGCCACACTCACGGCTCGGCCCGGGGCGGGCGCGGACAACGCTGCCGGTGCCGGTGCTCACGCGGCGGCAGGGCCTGGCACATTCCCAGCGGCGGCCCCGGACGCTCTGGCCGTTTCCACCGCCACGGTCCTGCTCATGCCGGGGGGCAACCGAAGGAGATGGGGGGG